>OX451735.1:1132248477-1132603110 GCA_948472305.1 Vicia faba
GTATGCAGCTACTAGTTGAACAACATATGTTTTGGGTGTCAAACAAAGGGATACTTTTGTTTGGAACCTACTCCTGACCTGGAAGAGGAGACATCTGTGTGTGCAAAGTTGACAATGGTAGAGTCAACTATGTCTGTGTGCTCCCGAAGGTCACTTTTAGGAGTCAGAACTCTAGAAGTGAAGCTGGTTGAGATGTGACATTGATCAGGGCTGAGCAGTTGTTCCCTGGAGTACTATGGTGTGAAGAAAGACAAGCTCATTGGTTAATAAAAGTCAATGATGGTGCAGCATTATTGCTCCTTCATAGAAGTAGATTGGGATCATGAATCTTGTCATTTAAACACCATGATTAGAAGTGGAAGATCTTTCAAGATGTGAGAATATGAAGACTCAGAATTTGGTTAAGGTAGTATGTTCTGGCAATACATATCTGCTGATGATTGGTGTTGTTGTCTTCTCTGAAGTACTTAAGGTCAGCTGAAGTCTGATTGGTGTGATTGGAGTATGAACAGGTATAACTCTTGGAGTTACTTGAATCTGGTAGGGATGTCATATGTCATGTCGAGACATTTGTGTACAATGCATGGATATTTTGTGTGGAGCTTCCATGATTGGTAGTTTGAGGGGGAGATTTGGTTAACCTCCTCACATTAGTTCAGCCTGGTGTTTAGCTGGCTGTTGACCTATGTCACATGGGTTCTGGGTGTTGTGTGACATATTTGCAAGGAAGGATTCATCTCTCTCATTCCTAAGGATGAATCTAATCTGGTAGGAGTTTCAAATCTGTTGAGGTGAGTAGAGTTTGTTCAGAGAAAATTCTATTTACTTAAGTCAAGGGTGGCAACCTAGATATCTCAACTCTTTGGTCTCTCAAAGAAAGTGCTTGCAAGAAGAAGATATTAACACACGAAGAGTATGTCAAAGTATTCAAATGGTGAAAGTATCTTACAGGATAATGGGAAGGATTTATGATCAATTGCTATTTGTGACAAGTACAAGTATTTAATTGATTATCCTTGGAATTCAAGATAACTGATGTTCTTAAAGATGTGGGAACATTCCTTCTTCTAGACCCTGTGAAGAATCACAGGAAGAGTGATGCTTTAGAGCTATCTCTTTGGTGACAGCAAAATCATTTGATCCTTGAAAAGGTTTCCTGGAAACTACAAGAAGAAGAAGACATCATAATCTTGATGATGGTTACTTGGATCAGTCTGGTTCTGATCTAGGTAAGGAAGTAAATTAGAGAAGGAGCTGAATTCAACAACTAGATAATGTTGTGACATTTGGTTCAACATCAGATTCTTGGTTGGTGAAGTGGCACATCAACTTAAGATAGGATGATCTACGAAGTTGAAGGTTGGATACTTCAAAAAGATCGTCTCTTTGCAGCTCTTTGAAGTTGTTGGGTGGAGAAGATGTTACATGTTCCTGTCTTAGTGTATCTAAGCCTTTTGTGATAACTTGTAGCTTGAAGTTCAAATTTCAATTGGAAGATCAGAATATCTTTGGGAGAAGTCTGATAAACATGGAGAAGTCAAAAGGTGGCATTTGATTTTTTTCATATGAGGATTCATGAAGGAGATAATCAAACAGTGGCATTTGGTCCATCTCAGCAGTGGATTCAGAGAATCAAGATAATCAACATGTGGCAGCTGATTATTATCGAGAAAATTTGATTTAGAGTATGAATGCGTTCAACCAATATTGTTGAACAGAGGGTGAGCTCTTGAAGACATGAAGATGCATCTTATGTTTTCCATTCATCAAGGGGTCTTATTTACTTTGAATCAGAAGTTGTCTTGAAGGTCCAACTGAGTATTGAATGTGACCTACTTGTTTCCATGAGGAGAAGTGATTGTCCCTAACAGGGGGAGTATTGGTTTGTACGAAAAGTCTTCATCAAACGCGTAGGATATAAAGTGCGGCACTATTAGGATGATGTGTTCAAGACTGAAGAGGACTATGTCTGACCGAATGTCATCACATTGCCTAATGACATTGTTCCTAATTACCTCTAAAACTACAGACAGGAGGAAATTTGGATGAAGTGTGGATTATTATTAATAAACCCATGTGTGTACAGTTGTATGACTCAGAGGGAGTAACCATCCTCTTTGTGAAAATGGAATGGTTTCAAGCTGCTAATATGAAAATAGCAGAATGTATGACGACATAGAATTGAGCATGTTTTCATCTGCTAAGAAAACAGGGCGGTTGTGTCTCATTATGAAGCAGTTTAGTGAGCTGGAATGTTTGGGTGATAACTTGTCATCTAATAAAGGTATTATATAACTGAGGCATTGGCATATTACATAAAGGGAGTAGTCTGTTCTAAAAGACAAATGTCTGTTTTTTAAAGGGGCAAGACATACTTCATCCTGACATGGTCAAAGGGTCAAACCCAAGGGTAGGTAACTGCATTAAAACCAGTCCTAGGGTACTGAAACTGTCAGAGTAAAGTACCAAGATCGTTACTATCTATGCCAAAGTTGCATTATTTATGAAGACTCTCTCTATTCTTTCTCTTCATCAGAGGGTTTCAACAATATGAAGTTTGTTAGCATCTGGGAAAATTGTGCATGGGTATGGATCTGTATGGGCAGTCTTTGTCAAATTATGGCCAAAAGGGGGGAGAAAGATAGGGACCCAGACTCAGGCGAGACTCAGGTGAAAGCAACAGACGGCAATGTCCAACATGCTGAATGGAACTCTCTAACTAAGTGACTTTGTTTGTGTCTTGTGTTCTGAGTTAAGAGGATAGTTGTGACTTGTGATCTGAGTTACATGATCACAAGTAATCAGTATCAAGATTATCAACAATAATCTTGAGAAAAGAAATCCTCTTGGACCATCGATGGCTTGGAGTGGCTCACAGATGAGGGATAGAGGTTTGTTGTTTGCTCAAAGGACATCAGTCTCTGCAAAGAAGATGTTGGACAAGATGTTGTAACATCTCAACTGTGTTGTGGCCTGGTCCCAAAATGCAACTTGCACTTATTTGTTTTAGCCAAAATTTGCCAAAGGGGGAGATTGTAAGTGCCCTGGCTGGAGAGTTGGCTTCATTTTTAAAACAAATAAGAAAGCAAGTTTACCCATATTCCCTCTGTTGTTTTAATATGTTGGGTTGAAGAAGTTCAACATCTGGACCAACATGTTATGTAAGATGTCACAACATCAGCATATGACATCGCGCCTGAAATTAAGTTAACTATGTTATATGTTGAATGTTTGTAACAGCTGTGACTTGTAACCTAACTGTTTTAAGTGATCTAAATTATGAAAGAGGTTATTTGTTGTGTTGAAGAAGTTCAACATCTAGGACAACATGTTAGATGTAATGTCATGACACCTGACTTGACATCACGCCAACGGAATTGGTAATTCAGTTACAGTTCTGGTACTTAAATACTCTGAGAATATATGTGGCGTTTCTTATGGAGAATCTGAAGATCAATCAAGAATCAATCAGAATATTTGAAGAAAATATTGTTTCTAAATATGGAGATATTTTAGGAACTAGAAGATTGAAGACCTTGATTGTAGCAGAAGTTTGTTGTTGTTTTGTAACAGCAAGGAGAAAAGCTTGCTGCGATTTTGAAGGCCCAAATCCAGTTGGGTAATAGGTTATAAATAGCATATTGTAACCTAGGGTTTGGAGGCCTCACATAATGTAATATTGGAGGTGTTCTGTTAGGTAAACCTGTCGGTCTGTGGCAAGGTTACCATGTGTATAACTCGATACCTGTAGGTAAGAGTTTGAGTATTCTTGGATGAAGCTGTGAAGCAAGTCTAAGTATTTTTTATTCATTGTAATGTAGGAAACCAAGTGGGAGGGCACTACTTCTTGAGTAGGAGTAAGACTTCTGTTGTTGCGACAATAGGAATGGAAACTGGTAGGTTTCTATCTAGGAGTTCCTAGGTATAGGTTGCACTGGGTAAATGATTAAGTGAGGGATGGGAACTTGTGAAGTTTAGTCCTGAATTAATATTGCTGATAGTGGATCTTCTTCCTGGCTTGGTATGCCCCCAGAGTAGGTGTGTTTCACCGAACTGGGTCAACAACTGATTTGTGTTTTTACCTTCAACACTTTATAATTTTGTCTGTTATATATCAAGGTAAAATTGTAATGTTGTAACAGATGATGTCTCAGAACATGTTAAGACATCATGCTGATATCTGTGCAGGAGAAACAGAACTGTGAAGGTTGTTTGCTCTCTGCTGATCATGTGCAACAGATGAACAGAACTAGGTACATCGTGTGTTCTATCCTCTGCACCTTCAAAGTATATCTGGCGCAGCTTGGATAAAACTGTGCTTCTGTTATTCTTTAGTACTGAATCACGAAAAATTGGGTATCTACCTTGCAGTGTATTTATTATGTCATATCAGATGTCTAGACATTGAGTATAACATCTGAAGACTGGCATACACCAGAATTTCAAATTTAATCCAATCCAGTGACGATCTACGACCTTCTTCAAGTGGAAGAAGTATCAGAACAAATCTTTGGTTAATTTAATCTGAGCCATATGAGGTCTCTGTGTCTTTAACTAGAAGAAGTGTCAGAATAAGTCATTAGTCAATTTAATTTGTGCCAGAAAAAGGTCTACTGAAAGAGGTATCAGAGTAAATCTTGGTCAACTTAAGTTGAGCCAGTAGATATGTATGGTTGTTTTTATCTGGAATAATTATCAGAATAAATCTTTTGTTGATTTAATCTGAGCCAGAAAATGTCTACAACTGGAAGAAGTATCAGAATAGATCTACACCTTATCTAAGTTGGGCCGGAAGAATGTCCACTGGAAGAAGTATCTGAATAAATCAATTGTCGATTTATTCCGAGCCAGTGACTATCTACGACCGTCTTCAACTAGAAGAAGTATCAGAATGAAACATTAGTCAATTTAATATGAGCCTGAAGATATTTATGTTCATTTTATCTGGAAGAAGTATCATAATAAATCATTGGTCGATTTAATATGTGCCAGAAAAGGGTTTGCTGGAAGCAGTATTAGAATAAACCATTAGTAGATTTAATCTGAGCCAGCGACTATCTACGACTGTCTTCAACTGGAAGAAGTATCAGAATAAATCTTTGATTGATTTAATTTGAGCCAGAAGAGGTATCTGTGTCTCTAACCGAAAGAAGTATCAGAATGAATAATTGGTCAATTTAATCTAGGCCAGAAAAAGGTCTACAGGAAGAAGTATCAGAATAAATCTTTGGTCGATTTAATCTGAGCCAACAAATATTTATGCTTATTTTTATTTGGAAGAAGCATTAGAATAAATCTTTGGTTAATTTAATCTGATCCAGAAAATTTCTTCAATTGGAAGAAGTATCAGAATAGATCTACACCCGATCTAAGTTGGGCCGGAAGAATGTCCACTGGAAGAAGTATCTGAATAAATCAATTGTCGATTTAATCCGAGCCAGCGACTATCTACGACCGTCTTCAACTTGAAGAAGTATTAGAAACAATATTTGGTTAATTTAATCTGAGCCAGAAGAGGTCTCTGTTTCTTTAACTGGAAGAAGTGTCAGAATAAACCTACAATTATTTTGAACTGAGTTAGATAAAGGTCTACTGGAAGAAGTATCAGAATATATCATTGGTCAATTTAATCTGAGCCAAAAGATATTTATATTCATTTTATCTGGAAGAAGTATCAGAATAAATCATAAGTCGATTTAATCTGAGCCAGAAAAAGGTCTACTGAAAGAAGTATCAGAGTAAAACATTAGTCGATTTAATATGAGCCGGAAGATATTTATGTTCATTTTATATGGAAGAAGTATCAGAATAAATCATTGGTCGATTTAATATGAGCCAGAAAAGGGTTTGCTGGAAGCAGTATTAGAATAAACCATTAGTAGATTTAATCTGAGCCAGCGACTATCTACGACTGTCTTCAACTGGAAGAAGTATCAGAATAAATCTTTGGTTGATTTAATTTGATCCAGAAGAGGTCTTTGTGTCTCTAACCGGAAGAAGTATCAGAATGAATAATTGGTCGATTTAATCTAGGCCAGAAAAAGTTCTACAGGAAGAATTATCAGAATAAATCTTTGGTCGATTTAATCTGAGCCAACAAATATTTGTGCTTGTTTTTATTTGGAAGAAGTATTAGAATAAATCTTTGGTTAATTTAATCTAATCCAGAAGATTTCTTCAACTGGAAGAAGTATCATAATATATCTACACCTTATCTAAGTTGGGCCAGAAGAATGTCCACTGGAAGAAGTATCTGAATAAATCAATTGTCGATTTAATCCGAGCCAGAGACTATCTACGACCGCCTTCAACTAGAAGAAGTATCAGAAAAAATATTTGGTTAATTTAATTTAAGCCAGAAGAGGTCTCTGTGTCTTTAACTGGAAGAAGTGTCAGAATAAACCTACAATTGGTTTGAACTAAGCTAGATAAAGGTCTACTGGAAGAAGTATCAAAATAAATCATTGGTCAATTTAATCTGTGCTAGAAGATATTTATACTCATTTTATCTGGAAGAAGTATCAGAATAAATCATAAGTCGATTTAATCTGAGCCAGAAAAAGGTCTACTGAAAGAAGTATCAGAATAAAACATTAGTCAATTTAATATGAGCCTGAAGAGATTTATGCTCATTTTATCTCGAAGAAGTATCAGAATAAATCATTGGTCGATTTATTCTGAGCCAGAAAAGGGTTTGTTGAAAGCAGTATTAGAATAAACCATTAGTAGATTTAATCTGAGCCAGCGACTATCTATGACTGTCCTCAGCTGGAAGAAGTATCAGAATAAATCTTTGGTTGATTTAATTTGAGCCAAAAGAGGTCTCTGTCTTTAACCGGAAGAAGTATCAGAATAAATAATTGGTCGATTTAATCTAGACCAAAAAAAGGTCTACAGGAAGAAGTATCAGAATAAATATTTGGTCGATTTAATCTGAGCCAGCAGATATTTATGGTTGTTTTTATCTGGAAGAATTATCAGAATAAATCTTTTGTTGATTTAATCTGAGCCAGAAAATGTCTTCAACTGGAAGAAGTATCAGAATAGATATACACCTTATCCAATTTTGGCCGGAAGATGTCCATTGGAAGAAGTATCCGAATAAATCAATTTTTGATTTAATCCGAGCCAGCGACTATCTACGACCGTCTTCAACTAGAAGAAGTATCAGAAAAAATATTTGGTTAACTTAATCTGAGCCAGAAGAGGTCTTTGTTTCTTTAACTGGAAGAAGTGTCAGAATAAACCTACAATTGGTTTGAACTAAGCTAGATAAAGGTCTACTGGAAGAAGTATTAGAATAAATCATTGGTCAATTTAATCTGAGCCAGAAGATATTTATACTCATTTTATCTGGAAGAAGTATCAGAATAAATCATAAGTCGATTTAATCTGAGCCAGAAAAAGGTCTACTGAAAGAAGTATCAGAATAAAACATTAGTCAATTTAATATGAGCCTGAAGATATTTATGTTCATTTTATCTCGAAGAAGTATCATAATAAATCATTGGTCGATTTAATATGTGCCAGAAAAGGGTTTGCTGGAAGCAGTATTAGAATAAACCATTAGTAGATTTAATCTGACCCAGCGACTATCTACGACTGTCTTCAACTGGAAGAAGTATCAGAATAAATCTTTGGTTGATTTAATTTGAGCCAGAAGAGGTATCTGTGTCCCTAACCAGAAGAAGTATCATGATGAATAATTGGTCAATTTAATCTAGGCCAGAAAAAGGTCTACAGGAAGAAGTATCAGAATAAATCTTTGGTCGATTTAATCTGAGCCAACAAATATTTATGCTTGTTTTTATTTGGAAGAAGCATTAGAATAAATCTTTGGTTAATTTAATCTGATGCAGAAAATTTCTTCAATTGGAAGAAGTATCAGAATAGATCTACACCTTATCTAAGTTGGGCCGGAAGAATGTCCACTGGAAGAAGTATCTGAATAAATCAATTGTCGATTTAATCCGAGCCAGCGACTATCTACGACCGTCTTCAACTAGAAGAAGTATCAGAAAAAATAATTGGTTAATTTAATCTAAGCAAGAAGAGGTCTCTGTGTCTTTAACTGGAAGAAGTGTTAGAATAAACCTACAATTGGTTTAAAATAACCTAGATAAAGGTCTACTGGAAGAAGTATCAGAATAAATCATTGGTCAATTTAATCTGAGCCAGAAGATATTTATACTCATTTTATCTAGAAGAAGTATCAGAATAAATCATAAGTTGATTTAATCTGAGCCAGAAAAAGGTCTACTGAAAGAAGTCTCAAAATAAAACATTAGTCAATTTAATATGAGCCTGAATATATTTATGTTCATTTTATCTGGAAGAAGTATCAGAATAAATCATTGTTCGATTTAATCTGAGCCAGAAAAGGGTTTACTGGAAGCAGTATTAGAATAAACTATTAGTAGATTTAATTTGAGCTAGCGACTATCTACGATTGTCTTCAACTGGAAGAAGTATCAGAATAAATATTTGGTTGATTTAATTTGAACCAGAAGATGTCTCTGTGTCTTTAACCGAAAGAAGTATCAGAATGAATAATTGGTCGATTTAATCTAGGCCAGAAAAAGATCTACAGGAAGAAGTATCAGAATAAATCTTTGGTCGATTTAATCTGAGCCAACAAATATTTATGCTTGTTTTTATTTGGAATAAGCATTAGAATAAATCTTTGGTTGATTTAATCTGATCTAGAAAATTTCTTCAACTGGAAGAAGTATCAGAATAGATCTACACCCGATCTAAGTTGAGCTAGAAGAATGTCCACTGGAAGAAGTATCCGAATAAATCAATTGTCGATTTAATCCGAGCCAGTGACTATCTACGACCGTCTTCAACTAGAAGAAGTATTAGAAACAATATTTGGCTAATTTAATCTGAGCCAGAAGAGGTCTTTGTTTCTTTAACTGGAAGAAGTGTCAGAATAAACCTACAATTATTTTGAACTGAGTTAGATAAAGGTCTACTGGAAGAAGTATCAGAATATATCATTGATCAATTTAATCTGAGCCAAAAGATATTTATATTCATTTTATCTGGAAGAAGTATCAGAATAAATCATAAGTCGATTTAATCTGAGCCAGAAAAAGGTCTACTGAAAGAAGTATCAGAATAAAACATTAGTCGATTTAATATGAGTCGGAAGATATTTATGTTCATTTTATATGGAAGAAGTATCAGAATAAATCATTGGTCGATTTAATATGAGCCAGAAAAGGGTTTGCTGGAAGCAATATTAGAATAAACCATTAGTAGATTTAATCTGAGCCAGCGACTATCTACGACTGTCTTCAACTGGAAGAAGTATCAGAGTAAATCTTTGGTTGATTTAATTTGAGCCAGAAGAGGTCTTTGTGTCTCTAACCGGAAGAAGTATCAGAATGAATAATTGGTCGATTTAATCTAGGCCAGAAAAAGGTCTACAGGAAGAATTATCAGAATAAATCTTTGGTCGATTTAATCTGAGCCAACAAATATTTATGCTTGTTTTTATTTGGAAGAAGCATTAGAATAAATCTTTGGTTAATTTAATCTGATCCAGAAAATTTCTTCAACTGGAAGAAGTATCAGAATAGATCTACACCTTATCTAAGTTGGGCCAGAAGAATGTCCACTGGAAGAAGTATCTGAATAAATCAATTGTCGATTTAATCCGAGCCAGAGACTATCTACGACCGTCTTCAACTAGAAGAAGTATCAGAAAAAATATTTGGTTAATTTAATTTAAGCCAGAAGAGGTCTCTGTGTCTTTAACTGAAAGAAGTGTCAGAATAAACCTACAATTGGTTTGAACTGAGCTAGATAAAGGTCTACTGGAAGAAGTATCAGAATAAATCATTGGTCAATTTAATCTATGCCAGAAGATATTTATACTCATTTTATCTGGAAGAAGTATCAGAATAAATCATAAGTCGATTTAATCTGAGCCAGAAAAAGGTCTACTGAAAGAAGTATCAGAATAAAACATTAGTCAATTTAATATGAGCCTGAAGAGATTTATGCTCATTTTATCTGGAAGAAGTATCAGAATAAATCATTGGTCGATTTATTCTGAACCAGAAAAGGGTTTGTTGGAAGCAGTATTAGAATAAACCATTAGTAGATTTAATCTGAGCCAGCGACTATCTATGACTGTCTTCAGCTGGAAGAAGTATCAGAATAAATCTTTGGTTGATTTAATTTGAGCCAAAAGAGGTCTCTGTCTTTAACCGGAAAAAGTATCAGAAAAAATAATTGGTCGATTTAATCTAGGCAAGAAAAAGGACTACAGGAAGAAGTATCAGAATAAATCTTTGGTCGATTTAATCTGAGTCAGCAGATATTTATGGTTGTTTTTATTTGGAAGAATTATCAGAATAAATCTTTTGTTGATTTAATATGAGCCAGAAAATGTCTTCAACTGGAAGAAGTATCAGAATAGATATACACCTTATCTAAATTGGGCCGGAAGAATGTCCACTGGAAGAAGTATCCGAACAAATCAATTGTTTATTTAATCCGAGCCAGCGACTATCTACGACCGTCTTCAACTAGAAGAAGTATCAGAAAAAATATTTGGTTAATTTAATCTGAGCCAGAAGAGGTCTTTGTGTCTTTAACTGGAAGAAGTGTCAGAATAAACCTACAATTGGTTTTAACTAAGCTAGATAAAGGTCTACTGGAAGAAGTATCAGAACAAATCATTGGTCAATTTAATCTGGGACAAAAGATATTTATACTCATTTTATCTGGAAGAAGTATCAGAATAAATCATAAGTCGATTTAATCTGAGCCAGAAAAAGGTCTACTGAAAGAAGTATCAGAATAAAACATTAGTCGATTTAATATGAGCCAGAAGATATTTATGTTCATTTTATATGGAAGAAGTATCAGAATAAATCATTGGTCGATTTAATATGAGCCATAAAAGGTTTTGCTGGAAGCAGTATTAGAATAAACCATTAGTAGATTTAATTTGAGCCAGCGACTATCTACGACTGTCTTCAACTTGAAGAAGTATCAGAATAAATATTTGGTTGATTTAATTTGAGCCAGAAGAGGTCTCTGTGTCTTTAACCGGAAGAAGTATCAGAATGAATAATTAGTCGATTTAATCTGGGCCAGAAAAAGGTCTACAGGAAGAAGTATCAGAATAAATCTTTGGTCGATTTAATCTAAGCCAACAAATATTTATGCTTGTTTTTATTTGGAAGAAGCATTAGAATAAATCTTTGGTTGATTTAATCTGATCCAGAAAATTTCTTCAACTGGAAGAAGTATCAGAATAGATCTACACCTTATCTAAGTTGGGCCGGAAGAATGTCCACTGGAAGAAGTATCTGAATATATAAATTGTTGATTTAATCCGAGCCAGCGACTATCTACGACCGTCTTCAACTAGAAGAAGTATCAGAAAAAATATTTGGTTAATTTAATCTGAGCCAGAAGAGGTCTTTGTGTCTTTAACTGGAAGAAGTGTCAGAGTAAACCTACAATTAGTTTGAACTGAGCTAGATAAAGGTCTATTGGAAGAAGTATCAGAATAAATCATTGGTCAATTTAATCTGAGCCAAAAGATATTTATACTCATTTTATCTGGAAGAATTATCAGAATAAATCATAAGTCGATTTAATCTGAGCCAGAAAAAGGTCTACTGATAGAAGTATCAGAATAAAACATTAGTCGATTTAATATGAGCCGGAAGATATGTATGTTCATTTTATATGGAATAAGTATCAGAATAAATTATTGGTCGATTTAATATGAGCCAGAAAAGGGTTTGCTGGAAGCAGTATTAGAATAAACCATTAGCAGATTTAATCTGAGCCAGCGACTATCTACGATTGTCTTCAACTGGAAGAAGTATCAGAATAAATCTTTGGTTGATTTAATTTGAGCCAGAAGAGGTCTCTGTGTCTTTAACAGGAAGAAGTATCAGAATGAATAATTGGCCGATTTAATATGGGCCAGAAAAAGGTCTACAGGAAGAAGTATCAGAATAAATCTTTGGTCGATTTAATATGAGCCAACAAATATTTATGCTTGTTTTTATTTGGAAGAAGCATTAGAATAAATATTTGGTTGATTTAATCTGATCCAGAAAATTTCTTCAACTGGAAGATGTATCAGAATAGATCTACACAATCCAAGCCAGTGACAATCAACGACCTTCTTCAAGTGGAAGAAGTATCAGAATAAACCTTTGGTTAATTTAATTTGAGCCCTAAGAGGTCTCTGTGTCTTTAAATAGAAGAAGTGTCAGAATAAGTCATTAGTCGATTTAATTTGTGCCAGAAAAAGGTCTACTGGAAGAAGTATCAGAGTATATCTTGGTTAACTTAATCTGAGCCAGCAGATATTTATGGTTGTTTTTATCAGGAAGAATTATCAGAATAAATCTTTTTTTGATTTAATCTGAGCCAGAAAATGTCTTCAACTGGAAGAAGTATCAAAATAGATCTTCACCTGTTCTAGGATGAGCCAAAAGAATGTCCAATGGAAGGAGTATCAGAATAAATCATTGGTCGATTTAATCCAAGCCAACGACTATCTACGAAAATCTTTAATTGGAAAAAGTATCAGAATAAATCTTTGGTTAATTTAATCTGAGCCAAAAGATGTCTTTGTGTCTTTAACTGGAATAAGTATCAGAATAAATCATTGGTCGATTTAATATGAGCCAGAAAAAGGTCTACTGGAAGAAGAATCAGAGTAAATCTTGGTCAATTTAATCTGAGCCAACATATATTTATGCTTGTCTTTATTCGGAAGAAGTATCAGAATAAATCTTTGGTTGATTTAATCTGAGCCAAAAAATGTTTTCAACTGGAAGAAGTAACATAATAGATCTACACCTGATCTAAGATGAGCCAGAAGAATGTCCACTGGATGGAGTATCAGAATAAATCATTGGTCGATTTAATCCGAGCCAGCGACTATCTACGACCGTCTTCAACTGAAAAAAGTATCAGAATAAATCTTTGGTTAATTTATTCTGAGCCAGAAGAGGTCTCCGTGTCGTTAAGTGGAAGAAGTATTAGAATAAATCATTGGTCAATTTAATCTGAGCCAAGAAAAGGTCCACTGGAAGATGTATCAGAATAAATCATTGGTCGATTTAATCTGAGCCAGAAGATGATCTACTGGAAGAAGTGTCAGAATAAATCAATGGTTGATTTACCCTGAGCCAGAAGATACTTATGCCCGACTTCAACTGGAAGAAGTATCAGAATAAATCATTGTCGATTTAATCTGAGCCAGAAGAGGTCTCTGTTGTCTTTAACTGGAATAAGTATCAGAATAAATCATTCATCGATTTAGAATGAGCCAGAAAAAGATCTATTGGAAGATGTATCAGAATAAATCATTGGTCGATTTAATCTGAGCCAGAAGATGATCTATTGGAAAAATATCAGAATAAATCATTGGTCGATTTACTCTGAGCCAGAAGATATTTATGTCTGACTTCAACTGGAAGAAGTATCAGAATAAATCATTGGTCAATCTAATCTGAGCCAGAAAAAAGGTCTATTGGAAGAAGTATCAGAATAAATCAATGGTCGGTTTAATCTAATCCAGTGACTATGTACGACCGTCTTCAATTGGAAGAAGTATAAAAATAAATCATCGGTCGATTTATCTGAGCCAGAAAATGTCTAAGATCGTCTTCAATTGGAAGAAGTGTCAGAATAAATCATTGGTTGGTTTAATCTGATCCAGAAGAGGTCTCTGTTGTCTTTTTCTAGAGGAAGTATCAGAATAAATCATTGGTCGATTTAAACTAAGCCAGTGTATCAGAATAAATCATTGGTCGATTTAATCTGAGCCAACAAATATTTATGTTTAATTTTATCTGGAATAAGTATCAGAATAAATCTTTGGTCGATTTAAACTTAGCCAGATAAAGATCTACTAGAAGATGTATCCGAATAAATCATTGGTCGATTTAATCTTAGCCAACGACTATGTACAACTGTCTTCAACTGGAAGAAGTATCTGAATATATCATTGGTCGATTTAATCTGAGCCAGAAGAGGTCTCTTATATCTTTAACTGGAAGAAGTTTCAGAATAAATCATTGGTCGATTTAAACTGAGCCAGAAAAAGATCTAATGGAAGATGCATCAGAATAAATCATTGGTCGATTTAATCTGAGCCAACAGATATTTATGCTTATTTTTATCTGGAAGAAGTATCAGAATAAATCTTTGGTTTATTTATATGAGCCAAAAAATGCCTACTACCGTCTTCAACTGGAAGAAGTATCAGAATAAATAATTGGTCGATTTGATCTGAGCCAAAAGAGGTCTCTGTTGTGTTTTACTGGAGGAAGTATTAGAATAAATCATTGGTCGATTCAAATTGAGCCAGGAAAAGATCTACTGGAAGATGTATCAGATTAAATCATTGGTCGATTTAATCTGAGCCAGCATATATTTATGCTTGTTTTTATCTTGAAGGAGTATCATAATAAATCATTTGTCGATTTAATCTGAGCCAGCGACTATCTCTGACCGTCTTCAACTGAAAAAAGTATCAGAATAAATCTTTGGTTAATTTAATCTGATCCAGAAGAGGTCTCCGTGTCGTTAACTGGAAGAAGTATTAGAATAAATCATTGGTCGATTTAATCTGAGCCAAGAAATGGTCCACTGGAAGATGTATCAGAATAAATCATTGTTCGATTTAATTTGAGCTATGAGATGATCTACTGGAAGAAGTGTCAGAATAAATCATTGGTCGATTTACCCTGAGCCAGAAGATACTTATGCCTGAATTCAACTGGAAGAAGTATCCGAATAAATCATTGTCAATTTAATCTGAGCCAGAAGAGGTCTCTGTTGTCTTTAACTGGAATAAGTATTAGAATAAATCATTCATCGATTTAGACTGAGCCAGAAAAAGATCTACTGGAAGATGTATCAGAATAAATCATTGGTCGATTTAGTCTGAGCCAGAAGATGATCTATTGGGAAAATATCAGAATAAATCATTGTTCGATTTACCCTAAGCCAGAAGATATTTATGTCTGACTTCAACTGGAAGAAGTATCAGAATAAATCATTGGTCGGTTTAATCTGAGCCAAAAGAGGTTTCTGTTGTCTTTAACTGGAGGAAGTATCAGAATAAATCATTGGTCAATTTAATCTGAGCCAGAAAAAAGGTCTATTGGAAGAAGTATCAGAATAAATCAATGGTCGATTTAATCTAAGCCAGTGACTATGTACGACCGTCTTCAACTGGAAGAAGTATAAAAATAAATCATCGGTCGATTTATCTGAGCCAGAAAATGTCTAAGATCGTCTTCAATTGGAAGAAGCATCAGAATAAATCATTGGTTGGTTTAAGCTGAGCAAGAAGAGGTCTCTGTTGTCTTTTTCTAGAGGAAGTATAAGAATAAATCATTGGTCGATTTAAACTAAGCCAGAAAAGATCTACTGGAAGATGTATCAGAATGAATCATTGGTCGATTTAATCTGAGCCAATAAATATTTATGTTTAATTTTATATGAAATAAGTATCATAATAAATCTTTGGTCGATTTAAACTTAGCCATAAAAAGATCTACTAGAAGATGTATCCGAATAAATCATTGGTCAATTTAATCTGAGCCAACGACTATGTACAACTGTCTTCAACTGGAAGAAGTAACAGAATAAATCATTGGTTGATTTAATCTGAGCCAGAAGAGGTCTCTTATATCTTTAACAGGAAGAAGTTTCAGAATAAATCATTGGTCGATTTAAACTGAGCCAGAAAAAGATCTAATGGAAGATGCATCAGAATAAATCATTGGTCGATTTAATCTGAGCCAACAGATATTTATGCTTATTTTTATCTGGAAGAAGTATCAGAATAAATCTTTGGTTTATTTATCTGAGCCAAAAAATGCCTACTGCCGTCTTCAACTGGGAGAAGTATCAGAATAAATAATTGGTCGATTTGATCTAAGCCAAAAGAGGTCTCTGTTGTGTTTTACTGGAGGAAGTATTAGAATAAATCATTGGTCGATTCAAATTGAGACAGGAAAAGATCTACTGGAAGATGTATCAGATTAAATCATTGGTCGATTTAATCTGAGCCAGCATATATTTATGCTTGTTTTTATCTGGAAGGAGTATCATAATAAATCTTTGGTTGATTTATCTGAGCCAGAAAACGTCTACGATTGGAAGAAGTATCAGAATAAATCATTGGTTGATTTAATCTTAGCCAGAAGATGATGTACTGGAAGAAGTATCAGAATAAATCATTGGTTGATTTACCCTGAGCCAGAAGATATTTATGTCTGACTTCAATTGGAAGAAGTATCAGAATAAATCATTGGTCGATTGAATCTGAGCCAGGAGAGGTTTTTGTTGTCTTTTACTTGAGGAAGTATCAGAATAAATCATTGGTCGATTTAAACTGAGCCAGGAAAAGATCTACTGGAAGATGTATCAGAATAAATCATTGGTCGATTTAATCTGAGCCAACAGATATTTATGCTTGTTTTTATCTGGAAGTAGTATTAGAATAAATCTTTGGGTTATTTATCTGAGCCAGAAAATGTCTACGACTGGAAGAAGTATCAGAATAAATCATTGGTTGATTTAATATGATCCAGAAGATGATATACTGGAAGAAGTATTAGAATAAATCATTGGTCAATTTACCCCGAGCCAGAAGATATTTATGTCCAACTTCAATTGGAAGAAGTATTAGAATAAATCATTGGTCGATTTAATCTGAGCCAAGAGAGGTCTCTATATCTTTAACTGGAAGTAGTATCAGAATAAATCATGGGTCGATTTAAACTGATCCAGAAAAAAAATCTACTAGAAGATGTATCCGAATAAATCATTGGTCGATTTAATATGAGCCAGCAGATATTGTTTCTGATAAGATTTCTTGGTCCTACCAGTAATTGATGATGTTGGTCTGTTGATATACCTTTTCCTGAAAAGGTAAAGAATTAGTTGTATGTAATGTCATGATGTATGAAATGGATTGTGAAATGATGTTCTCAAAATAAATGAGATTGAATTATATGTATATGCTATGACATTTGTAAATTATGTATGAATGTGAGCGTATAGTTTCTCTTTGTAGTGTTGTTGAATTGGGGATAATAAATCCCTGACTGCCTGTTGGAGATGAAGAATGTAATTCCTTACTATTTGTTGAAGTTAAATTCACCGGGGATTCCTGTTTTCTATCCGAGTGTATTCTGCTGGATATTTTTATTTCTGCTTGAGGATAAAAGCTTTTTAGGAGAGTTGATAACCTGTCATGGTTTTTGAAACGGATTGATTACATGTACTCTAACTAGGGATGGAAGAACAAATAATCCTGTGATACGAGTAGCTACTCTTCCAGAGGTGGTTATCTTGATTAATCCTGCTGGAGAGAAGAGTTATATTGGAAGATTTTACCAATTTAGAGAAATAAACTCCGATGGGGGATGAACTTCCATAGCTAGAGAAATAAACTCTACTGGGGATGAGGCTTTATAAACTGTTTGAGATTTTATGAAACTCTGTTGGGGAACATTGATTTCTGCTCTCTGAGGGAACTTTGATGGAGAGTGTTTACTCCTGCTTGGGGAAGAAGAGGTCAAAACTTTGGTTGTTTTTTTGCTCTATTGGGGAGTTATAATTCCTTGTATACCATGATTGGGGATAACATCGATGGATAACTTTCTGGCTCGTCTGAGGAGGATAGAGTTGACTGATATTTGATCCAATTTTAGATTCAAATATCAATTCTATGGGGATAGTGATGACTTCACTAGAAAAGGGATGTTTTTTCAGTGACTCATCATCATCTGAGTAATAGACTCAAGCTGGGGAGATTAGTCCTCACTTGGGAGATAAATCCTGTTTGGGAAATAAACCCTATTGATGGAGGTACATCCTACTGAGGGAAGCTCTTTATCAAGGAGAATATGCTCTGCTGGAGAGAAGTAATCTGCAGGGGCTTTTACATTTTTGAAAACTCAGCTAGGGAGAAGAATTTCCATAGACTGTAATGTTTGGGATCCTGTAGATAGGCAATATTACTGGGAGGAAGCCTGCACTCCTTTATCTGCCAGAGTGATCTGTTGGGAAGATTGCAGGGAATGTATGAATTTGCAAAGATTACCATGTAGGGATAATCTCATGGAATTTGCTCTGTGGGGATTCATGGATACTTTGAATACACCTCAATTTCTAGAGCCTTTGGTGAATGTTGATCAGGGCGATAAGTCTTCTACTGATAAACAAGTGACGAGATGACGGGACATAGTCGTGCGCATTAATCCCTAACTTTTGCTTGGACTATCCTTTCATATTTTCAGTCCACCAGGATACCCTTTTTTCCCAAGCCACCTTTTTAGGTTTTCGACTTGCCGGGTGTACAATTTTATTTATATATCCCTAATTTTTTCCCTAACTCTTTTGGTTCGCCGGGATGCCCTTATTTTTCCTAGGCCAGTCAACCTAGCGGGTCTTTTTTTCCATGCATAGTATTTTCCGACTATGTCTGCATTCACATGGTGCTGAGAATTGTCATTATCCATAGTAGTAAGTGTTACAACACTGCCAGGAAATTTTTGCTTGGTCGTACGTGGCCCTTTGCTGGAACTCATGTTCAATTCCCCAAGTGATTCAGATGGAGGTCTTCCCCTGGCTATTCGGCACTTTTTGAGAAATTCCTTCAATCTTGAATCGACCGCCCCCATATCAGTTGGAAACCATGCCATGCCCCTTGATTATGAAAGGCCTGTTATTGGAAATGTCTTTCCATCTGAGGTGATTCTGTTCATTGAGAGGATTTATGTTTATTGAATATTGGTTGTGAGAACTTCTCTGTTGCCAAACAATTAATCATATGCAAACAATGGCATTTTTAAAAATGCAAAGCTTATGTCTGTCTTGAAGTTTTGAAAATTCATTTTTAGTAAACAAACATAATTTTGTAAGAATATGAATCCAACTTAGGATTTATAGTAAACCTCACAGAAGTCAGGATACCTTTTTGTAACAGTATGCTTTTGAACTACCCCATGCTTCAGCTAGGACTTTTAAGGGTTGTAGCGTGGCCTGGTTCACGGTTCAAGAATCAAAGGATAAAGGATCAAACTTTATTTTTACCTAACATGTTCTTTATGATGTTCTTCAGTCATATACTTAGTTAATTATGCGTTTCGATCCCAATTGAGTCTGGAATCTTTGCCCTGATATTCTGGTGATGGTTCGGATATTGAAAGTTTATTTGAGAAGGAAGTCATCATTTTTTTTGTAATATTTTTTGTTGAGGATTCGTAGCAACCTATTTTTTTATATTTTATTATCCCTATTATTTTCCTGAACTGTTTCTTTTGTAATTGCAGTCAGCGGGATGCCCCAATTTTTTTTTCTTAAGTCTCCTTCGTAGGTTTTGACTTAGCGGGCTTTTCTTTTGAGAGATAATTACTACCTGACTTTTTTTATATTTTGGGGAACCATCACCATTTTTGATTTGGAAGAGCATCTTTGACACTATTTGTTGTATACGCAAGAAAAGCTTGTGATTGAATGCACCGTTGAATTAACTGAGAAACTACCCCGCCCCAAGTTATGATTAAGGGTTTTAATTTGTGTGAAAAGAAAAACTCCTACTTCTTAGGATCAAAGGGGTTGACTAGGGATTATCTTCCTTATAACTCCACTATTTAGGATTTGAAAGAACACCCGTACATCGTCCGTAAGATCTGTTCAAAAGCATATTGTAGAGATTATGGTATCATTTTCGTCATCCTCCCTCTAAAGGCTTATAGTTTTTTAATCGAGAGTTGAATGTCACAAAAGTAAAAACATAGTAGAGTGAAAATGAATGGATTACTTCAAGACAAACATATGCAATGCATTAATGGAATGGCAAAGTTTGACATAGTGTTTGAACAATCAAAAGAAAATTACAATTTGAAAATCCTAATGAACAAAAAGCCTTTTTGTAACACCCCAGTTTTAATTATTTGATTTATTTAATTGGGAATTTATTTTATTAGAATTAATAAAATAAAAAGAATTATTTATTTTGGAATATTTGAAGAAAATAAAAGAATTATTAATATTTGGATAATTGAAGGAAAACTAGAGAAAATAAGAAAATATTGGGTTTTTAAGTTATTGGGCTTGGATGTCGTTAGTAAAGAGTGGGGGTGCAAAAGAAATAAGGATATATATTTTGGAACTTAAGTTATTTCTCACTTTTTCACGATAAAATAGAATTTGGAGATATTTGGGATTGGAGCTCTGAAGAACGAAGGACAATCGCTCAAGAGTTCAAAGCTGCAATTTGATAAGGTAAGGGGGGCTACTACTTAACTTATATTTGCTTATGGGTTTAGATGCGATTGGTTGGGTAATCGTAGGATAATCCCATCTTCTCTGATGTTCTTAGTGATCGATAACTTTAGGGTCGAATTTCGTTAGAAAAGATTAGGTTCCCTAAAGGTTGTGAATCGATTAAGAAATTAATCCCTATTGTTGATTTAGATCGAAATTGTATGATCGGGAGTTTCCCTTAGGTGTTCTAAGGATAACCTTGATGTTATCAGATTTCCCCAAAAGGACGAGTAATCACTTTTAAGGTTACCTTGATAATTGTTGGTAATTATAAAATTAAGTTTTTGGATTAAATGATTTGAAAAAGGAATTCTGTTTTCCAACGATTTTAGAAAACTATAACCTTGAAGGATTTGAGTTATTCAATTTGTGGGAAATTGATGAACATAAGTCAGAGGCATAGGAAATTGATGTTTTGGAAACTTGATGTGTATTTGGATGTTTTTGTACTGCATTGCACTGCTGTAGAAATGTATTTTCGTGCAAATATGTTGGCATATGAGCTGCTGCAGGTACAGGAAAAATTTGTACGCGCTCATCAACACGGGCCGTGTTGCACAACACGGGCACCCGTGTTGATCTTCTGTATTGGCAACACGGGCCGTGTTGCTGCACACGGGCACCCGTGTTGACCTCCTGTGTTGGCTTCTGAATTTTGTCTTCTGTGCTTTGTTGTGGTGTACAGGAATGATTTTGTTTAATGTGCAGTGTTTGTTAGTTTTGACCATGCTGCTTAATGATATGCATAGTATTGTGGAGGCTTGTATTGAATAATGTTTGTATGTTATGATACCAACACTATGTGGATTTTATTGTCATGCTTTTAGATAATGTTATCAAGCATGAATTATGATATAACTTGATATGATTGGTTGATGTTTAATAGTATGCTGAGTGATTACATGCTATTCATATCGTGTTGTATTTGATATTGTTGATGTTACATGATATGGTTTATTGATGTTAATAGTATGCTGAGTGTTACATACTTTACATATCATGTTGCATTTGTTAATTCCCATTGTGTGGAATTAACATGGTGGCCAATATACGTGTCCGCGATTTAATGGAACGTTGAGGTGGTAGCCGTGTCCGTGATATAATGGAACGGTGAGTTATCCGTGACCCGAGATTTAATGGGGCGGTAAAATGGTACCACATGCATGGGTGTGTTGCATTACATTGAATATAACATGAATGGATGATTTTTCAATGTTGCATTTAATTGATTGTATGCATGTATTGTTTCTAAATTGTTAACGATGTTTGATGTTAATTATAAGTATGAAAAGTAAGATATTATGAATATATGAATTGTAAAGGTTTTCGTAAACTATGAAACATGTTAACTGTTTGGGTGATGCTTATGGTTTTTCTGAATTGATTGTTATGAACGTATAATCAAATGTATAATTGAGATGCTCACCCTTACTGTTGAATATTTTAGATTGAGGAGCTTCGTTCAGGTGCTTGGCGAAGGCTTGTTGTTTCTAGTTTATTTCCGTTTAAGTATTGTCCGGGTCATGCTCTGATAGTTGTAACTCCGGGAACGTTTGTTTGTCGAGCTGCTTTAGTCAGACTCGTTTATTCCTTATGTTTGTTATAATATGATGTTGATATATTCCAGGTGTTAATCCCTGATGATTTTGAAAATATTATAACATTGGTTTTGTTAATTAAATTATTCCGCTGTGTAAACATGTATGAGTTGCTTCTATGTTATGCATGACAGGAACTTGTTTTTGTAAAAAGAGAATTGTGACATCCTCGTTAATACATGTACTCTGAAAGTATGATTTTAAATTATTTGCGAAATTTTATGCGGGGTTTTAGAGGGTGTTACAATAGTGGTATCAGAGCATAGTCGGTCATTGCGACTAGAGTCTTGAGTCAGTCATTCCTTTTGTATGCGACTAGTGCAAGGTAACACGGTCGATACTGTATTCTGATGAGGAGTATGTTTTAATTCTCAGGAATATGGCTGGAAGAGGTAACGGACGAAATGATGCTGCACTCGCTGAGGCTTTGGGGATGTTAGCTGGTGTACTTGCTGGAAATCCGAATGGAGGCGTGATTGGTGCTGATAGGCAATTGGGGAACTTCCAAAGGAACAATCCTCCGTTGTTCAAAGGTACACATGACCCTGAAGGTGCTCAGAAGTGGCTGAAGGAAATCGAAAGGATTTTCCGTGTGATTGATTGTGCTGAAGATCTGAAAGTCAGATATGGTACGCATATGTTGGCATAAGAGGCCGATGACTGGTGGGTTGCAACAAGGACTGAAATGGTTCAGGATGGAGAGGCACTGACTTGGGCTAACTTCAGAAGGGCTTTTCTGAGGAGGTACTTTCCTGAAGATGTTCGGGGAAGAAAGGAAATTGAATTTTTGGAGCTTAAGCAGGGCAATCTGACTGTTAGTGAGTATGCTACTAAGTTCACTGAGCTGGCAAAGTATTATGCGCACTACAACAATGATGAGGCTGGAGAATTCTCTAAATGTATCAAATTTGAGAATGGTCTCCGAGATGAGATTAAGCAGGGGATCAGGTACCAGCGTATTCGTAGATTTTCTGATCTGGTGGATTGTAGCAGGATCTTGGAAGAAGATATTACCAAGACTAGGTCGTCTCACTCTCGTGGGGCTGTTGATAAGAGAGGAAAGCAACATATGGACCGTGGCAAGCCATATGGTAGAGGTAACCAGAAATCAGGTGGATGGAAAAGGCCTAGTGGGGGAGATTCTAAGGCTCCTATCAGATGCTACAGGTGTGGTGAGTTTGGTCATCATATTCGAGATTGCAAGAGTGATGAGAAGAAGTGCTATAAATGTGGAAAGACTGGTCATTTGTCTATTGATTGCAAAGGGAAGTCTGTTACTTGTTACAATTGTGGCGAAGAAGGTCACATTTGTCCGCAGTGTCCTAAGCCTAAGAAGGATCAGTCAGGTGGAAAAGTGTTCGCTTTGTCTGGATCTGAGACTACTCCAGAGGATCGATTAATTAAAGGTACGTGTTTTATTCATGGCACACCTTTAGTTGCAATTATTGATACTGGTGCAACTCATTCTTTCATTTCCTTGGATTGTGCTGAGAGGTTGAAACTGGACATATCTGATATGCGAGGTAGCATGGTTATTGATACTCCTGCATCGGGTTCAGTGACAACTTCACTTGTATGTAGGAATTGTCCTATTGAGATTTTTGGTAGAGGTTTCGGTATGGATTTAGTGTGCCTACCGCTTGAACAAATTGATATTATCCTTGGGATGAACTGGTTGGAATTCAACCGGGTTCATCTGAACTGTTTTGCTAAGACGGTGATTTTTCCAGAAGCAGTTGGTGCTGAGAATTTGACTATGACTGCTAGGCAGGTACAAGAAGCAATGGAAGACGGTGCTAATGTGTTTATGTTACTTGCTTCGTTAGATGCAACAGGAAAGGTCAGGAGTGGCGAATTGCCAGTGGTGTGTGATTTTCCAGAAGTCTTTCCTGATCATGTTGGTGAGTTACCTCCTGAGAGAGAAGTGGAATTTTCTATAGATTTGATTCCTGGTATGAGACCGGTGTCGATGGCACCATATCGTATGTCTGCATTTGAGTTGGCTGAATTGAAGAGTCAGTTGGAAGATTTACTGGAGAAGAAGTTTATTCGTCTAAGAGTTTCGCCTTGGGGTGCTCCGGTATTGTTGGTCAAGAAGAAATAAGGTTCTATGAGACTGTGTGTTGATTACAGGCAATTGAACAAGGTAACCATTAAGAATCGGTACCCATTACCGAGGATTGATGATTTAATGGATCAGCTAATTGGAGCCAGTGTATTCAGTAAGATTGACTTGAGATCTGGATATCATCAGATTCATGTGAAAGCGGAAGATATTCAAAAGACTGCTTTTCGAACGAGGTATGGGTATTATGAATATTCTGTTATGCCGTTCGGAGTTACTAATGCACCTGGTGTTTTCATGGAGTATATGAACAGGATTTTTCATCCGTATCTGGATAAGTTTGTTGTGGTTTTTATTGATGACATTCTGATTTATTCCAAGAATGACGAAGAACATGCGGAACATCTCAGAATTGTGTTAGAGTTGTTGAAAGATAAGAAGTTGTATGCAAAGTTGTCCAAATGTGAGTTCTGGCTGAATGAAGTTAGTTTTCTTGGACATGTGATTTCTAAGAATGGTATTGCAGTGGATCCTACAAAGGTAGAAGCAGTATCTCAGTGGGAAGCGCCGAAGACTGTTTCTGAAATCAGAAGTTTTCTTGGTCTTGCAGGTTATTACAGAAAGTTTATCGAAGGATTCTCAAAGTTAGCATTGCCGTTGACAAAGTTGACTCGTAAAGGACAAGCGTTTATTTGGGATTCTGATTGTGAGAAAGGTTTCCAAGAATTGAAGCGGAGATTGACTAGTGCTCCTATTCTGATTTTGCCGAATCCGGTGGAATCTTTTGTGGTTTATTGTGATGCATCTCTGATGGGATTAGGTGGTGTTCTAATGCAGAATAAACAGGTAGTTGCGTATGCTTCGAGACAGTTGAAGGTTCACGAAAGGAACTATCCTACTCATGACTTAGAGTTAGCAGCAGTTGTGTTTGTCTTGAAATTGTGGAGACATTATTTGTATGGTTCGAGATTTGAATTGTATAGTGATCATAAGAGCTTGAAGTATCTTTTCGATCAGAAAGAGCTCAATATGAGGCAAAGAAGGTGGTTGGAATTTCTCAAAGATTATGATTTTGGTTTGAATTACCATCCTGGTAAGGCAAATGTGGTTGCAGATGCTTTGAGCAGGAAATCCTTGCATATGTCTATGATGATGGTTCGTGAATTGGATTTAATTGAACAATTCCGAGATTTGAGTTTCATTTGTGAAAGTACTCCGAAGTGTGTTCGTTTGGGTATGTTGAAACTTACTAGTGGTATTCTAGAAGAGATCAGGATCGGGCAGAAATCTGATGTTAATTTAGTTGATAAATTGACATTGATCAACCAAGGTCAAGGTGGTGAGTTTAGAATTGATGAAAATGATGTTATGAGATTTGGCGATAGAGTTTGTGTTCCTGATGTTGCAGAAATCAAGAAGAGTATATTAGAGGAAGGACATCGCAGTGGGATGAGTATTCATCCGGGTGCCACGAAAATGTATCATGATTTGAAGAAATTGTTTTGGTGGTCGGGAATGAAAAAGGAAATAGCCGAATTTGTGTATGCATGTTTAATCTGTCAAAAATCGAAGATTGAGCATCAGAAGCCGTCTGGATTTATGCAACCGATGTTTATTCCAGAATGGAAGTGGGATAGTATTTCTATGGATTTTGTATCCGGGTTGCCGAGGACTCCTAAGAATTGTGAAGCGATATGGGTTGTGGTGGATAGATTGACTAAGTCTGCTCATTTTATACCGGTGCGAATGGATTACTCAATGGAGAGATTGGCACAGTTATATATTGAGAAAATAGTGAGTTTGCATGGAGTTCCTTCTAGTATTGTGTCAGATAGAGATCCGAGGTTCACTTCGAAATTTTGGGAAGGATTGCAGAAGGCTATGGGTACTAAATTGAGGTTGAGTTCAGCTTACCATCCTCAGACTGATGGACAGACGGAGAGGACGATTCAATCGTTAGAAGATTTATTGCGTGCTTGTGTTTTAGAGAAGGGTGGAGCTTGGGATAGCTATTTGCCATTGATTGAATTTACTTATAACAATAGTTACCATTCGAGTATTGGTATGGCTCCGTTTGAGGCATTGTATGGTAGACGGTGTAGAACGCCTTTGTGTTGGTATGAATCTGGAGAGAGTTCAGTAATTGGGCCAGAGATTGTTCAGCAGACTATTGAAAAGATCAAATTGATTCAAGAGAAGATGAGAGCTTCTCAGAGTCGTCAGAAAAGTTATCATGATAAGAGGAGGAAGAATTTAGAATTCAGTGCTGGAGATCATGTGTTTATGAGAGTTACTCCGATGACGGGTATTGGTCGAGCGTTGAAATCTAAGAAGTTGACTCCGCGTTTTATTGGTCCGTTTCAGATTACGGAGAGAGTTGGAGAAGTTGCTTATCGTATTACTTTACCTCCGAGACTTGCGAATTTGCATGATGTTTTTCATTTTTCTCAGTTGAGGAGATACATTCCAGACCCATCTCATGTAATCCAAGTAGATGATGTACAGGTAAGAGATAACCTGACAGTAGAAACATTGCCTATGAGGATAGAAGATCGGGAAGTGAAACAGTTAAGGGGTAAAGAGATAGCATTAGTGAAGGTTGCTTGGGGAGGTCCAGCAGATGGGAATGTTACTTGGGAATTGGAGAGCCGGATGAAAGAGGCTTATCCGGAACTGTTCGTCTAAGGTATGTTTTCGAGGACGAAAACTCTTTTAGTGGGGGAGAGTTGTAACACCCCAGTTTTAATTATTTGATTTATTTAATTGGGAATTTATTTTATTAGAATTAATAAAATAAAAAGAATTATTTATTTTGGAATATTTGAAGAAAATAAAAGAATTATTGATATTTGGATAATTGAAGGAAAACTAGAGAAAATAAGAAAATATTGGGTTTTTAAGTTATTGGGCTTGGATGTCGTTAGTAAAGAGTGGGGGTGCAAAAGAAATAAGGATATATATTTTGGAACTTAAGTTATTTCTCACTTTTTCACGATAAAACAGAATTTGGAGATATTTGGGATTGGAGCTCTGAAGAACGAAGGACAATCGCTCAAGAGTTCAAAGCTGCAATTTGATAAGGTAAGGGGGGCTACTACTTAACTTATATTTGCTTATGGGTTTAGATGCGATTGGTTGGGTAATCGTAGGATAATCCCATCTTCTCTGATGTTCTTAGTGATCGATAACTTTAGGGTCGAATTTCGTTAGAAAAGATTAGGTTCCCTAAAGGTTGTGAATCGATTAAGAAATTAATCCCTATTGTTGATTTAGATCGAAATTGTATGATCGGGAGTTTCCCTTAGGTGTTCTAAGGATAACCTTGATGTTATCAGATTTCCCCAAAAGGACGAGTAATCACTTTTAAGGTTACCTTGATAATTGTTGGTAATTATAAAATTAAGTTTTTGGATTAAATGATTTGAAAAAGGAATTCTGTTTTCCAACGATTTTAGAAAACTATAACCTTGAAGGATTTGAGTTATTCAATTTGTGGGAAATTGATGAACATAAGTCAGAGGCATAGGAAATTGATGTTTTGGAAACTTGATGTGTATTTGGATGTTTTTGTACTGCATTGCACTGCTGTAGAAATGTATTTTCGTGCAAATATGTTGGCATATGAGCTGCTGCAGGTACAGGAAAAATTTGTACGCGCTCATCAACACGGGCCGTGTTGCACAACACGGGCACCCGTGTTGATCTTCTGTATTGGCAACACGGGCCGTGTTGCTGCACACGGGCACCCGTGTTGACCTCCTGTGTTGGCTTCTGAATTTTGTCTTCTGTGCTTTGTTGTGGTGTACAGGAATGATTTTGTTTAATGTGCAGTGTTTGTTAGTTTTGACCATGCTGCTTAATGATATGCATAGTATTGTGGAGGCTTGTATTGAATAATGTTTGTATGTTATGATACCAACACTATGTGGATTTTATTGTCATGCTTTTAGATAATGTTATCAAGCATGAATTATGATATAACTTGATATGATTGGTTGATGTTTAATAGTATGCTGAGTGATTACATGCTATTCATATCGTGTTGTATTTGATATTGTTGATGTTACATGATATGGTTTATTGATGTTAATAGTATGCTGAGTGTTACATACTTTACATATCATGTTGCATTTGTTAATTCCCATTATGTGGAATTAACATGGTGGCCAATATACGTGTCCGCGATTTAATGGAACGTTGAGGTGGTAGCCGTGTCCGCGATATAATGGAACGGTGAGTTATCCGTGACCCGAGATTTAATGGGGCGGTAAAATGGTACCACATGCATGGGTGTGTTGCATTACATTGAATATAACATGAATGGATGATTTTCCAATGTTGCATTTAATTGATTGTATGCATGTATTGTTGCTAAATTGTTAACGATGTTTGATGTTAATTATAAGTATGAAAAGTAAGATATTATGAATATATGAATTGTAAAGGTTTTCGTAAACTATGAAACATGCTAACTGTTTGGGTGATGCTTATGGTTTTTCTGAATTGATTGTTATGAACGTATAATCAAATGTATAGTTGAGATGCTCACCCTTACTGTTGAATATTTCAGATTGAGGAGCTTCGTTCAGGTGCTTGGCGAAGGCTTGTTGTTTCTAGTTTATTTCCGTTTAAGTATTGTCCGGGTCATGCTCTGATAGTTGTAACTCCGGGAACGTTTGTTTGTCGAGCTGCTTTAGTCAGACTCGTTTATTCCTTATGTTTGTTATAATATGATGTTGATATATTCCAGGTGTTAATCCCTGATGATTTTGAAAATATTATAACATTGGTTTTGTTAATTAAATTATTCCGCTGTGTAAACATGTATGAGTTGCTTCTATGTTATGCATGACAGGAACTTGTTTTTGTAAAAAGAGAATTGTGACATCCTCGTTAATACATGTACTCTGAAAGTATGATTTTAAATTATTTGCGAAATTTTATGCGGGGTTTTAGAGGGTGTTACACTTTTCGTCTGAACTTTTCACTTCAGATGTTGTGCCTTTGAGGGATTGCAGAAGAATTCAGTCTGACCATCTTGTGTGAACTCCAGCACCCCTTTGTCGATCAAGTCTTGAATCTTATTTTTCAATGCCCAACAACTATTAGTGTCATGTCCCGGACTATTGATAAGTGCATCTCACATTAGGGTTGTACCGAGGAAAGGCGGTGTTGGGATTCTGAGGAGGATCCTTCAATGTTATCAACTTCATCTTTAACATGTGTTACAATAATTAAGTCTAGGACACGTTGATTTTGGTGAAATTCCTTTTGGGTGTGTCCTGCTTATGTTGATTGCCTTGTCATTATTGTTGCATCAGTGTTGGATTAGAGATCCGCACTGCCCCTACAGATTGGTTGAGATCACTCTTATTACGACCCTTCTGGTCGTACACGGTACTGGACTCCTTCTTTCCGTTGTATGATATCTTTTGAGTACTTGAAGATGCAGTCCCCTGAATTTCACCGCTCTTGAGTTTATTTTCAACATGTTCCCGCATGAACATGTCAACCGATTCCCCGTCAGCCAAGAGATATTAATCGTTGATTTGTCCTCAAATTCAAGCAGTTTTCCCCAGACGATCGTATATGTCCTGATGAAGCTTACTGATGAGAATCCTTAACTCTTCTTGTCCCGGAGCTAAATTTTAGATAAGAGCCATCTGACTATTCATCTGGATTCTCATCCTTTCCATCTCAGCTTGCAGTTGTTCCAACTGGTCATCCTTGTCGTCGTCAGGATTTTTCTTGGTTAAGTTCCCAGCGAGGAGTGCTTTCAATTATTCTTGCCCCTTGGATAGATTTAGGAAAATTTCCTTGAACTAAGCATCTTGAGTTTGGTGATCTTTGTCGTTCTGTTTGAGAGAAATTTTCCTTGCTGAAATAAACAGCGAGAAAATGAGAAACCTGTCTTTAGATTACGTGTTATGTAATGATATGCATGCAATGTTTTCAAGGATCTCGCGGGGGAAACACAAGAAAATGTTAGCAACTGAATTTGACTGCAGCTTCGATTAAAGAACTTCGTATCGTTGAATGTCCTTTTACGAGAACCAAGCTCACCATGCCGAGTGGGTCATAGCCACTGACTCAAGACATTGTTCTTTGACGACATTGGCTAGAGGAAAATAAATTTCATTTCCCCTTGCTAGACGCCTGGTTCATTGTAACATGCATCACAAGCCCTTTGAGATCCTTGAAATGGTTAAAAAAATGCAATGGCATGATGTCATGATGTGTATGTTATGCACCAAGAAAAAGTGTAAGGTGACATAAACAAGTAAATCTTGCAAGAAATCCAGGTTATTGGATAATGGATACAAATAGGTCCTGCAAGGAACTCACATCGTTAGGTAATGAAAACAGACAAGCCCTGCAAGGAGTTCAAGTTGTTAGATAATGAAAGAAAACAAGTCACACAAGTAGCCTTAGCTTTAGGCTTGCATGGAGTTTGTAGGTAAGTACCCTCTTGAAGTTTTAGTTGGCTCAACCTGTCCTAGTAATAGTAACCGGGTTCTAAGGAGTCTCATATCATTGAACTTTCTCTCAGACATTGTTTCAGCTCAAGCATCGAAATATTGCGGCTAAAATATCCCGAAAGTCCAATCTCAATGAGTGTAGCATCGAGTACCAACCAATCTTCGGTCGGAACCAAAGTCGGTTATCTCACTACTTTCTAATGGCTAGAATGAGTCAATTAAAGGTTTTAAAGGTCACTTATCGCTTAATGAAACTATGAGGAAGCCTAATATTATCCTTGACTGACTGAAGGAACATTTGTACAAGCTAGAGTATCACGCTAACGTAGCCATCACTTCGCCCATATCGGTCTACGACGTACAACTTCCATGATTTATTGCTACTTACCTAAAAAGGTGGCCCAGATCCGGTATAGGATCTTTAACAATAACCCCATCAAACCCTTTAAAAATAAAGCAGACAAAGCAAACAAAGAAATCAATTTAAAATGATCTAACTCTAAGGTAACCCCACTTTTATAATTCCCCAGCAGAGTCTCCAGATTTGTAATACGGTGGCAGAACCAACTGTTATACTGGTTTTGCATTTGTATTCGCAAATGTTGCGGTAAGAAAGAGTCGTCGTTGACTTTTCTTTTATCCAACAAAGGAAAGGGTGAAAAGAACAGGAAAGACCTTTCGGGATTTTTTCTGAGTAAAGGGGTAGGTTATGGAAAGGAAAGGTGTTATCACCCTTTCCAACCGTAGTTATCTACGGGCTCTTAGTTGCTAGCTCACTTTAAAAATGCTTTTTTTTGTGTAAGTGTATTTGAAAATATTTTGAAAAAGATGCCTAAGTGCGGCGAACTTTGTAATGTTTCTCGTTTTGGCGAGAACGTATACAAAGTGTTTTATCTTTAAACATATTTTAGAGAAGAGTTTGCGTATGTGCGAAAAATTGTTTTGTTTATTTTTATGAGCAAGCAACTATGAGCTATCTACCTACTCGAAAGATTTGTTCTTTTCCTCTTTTCCTTTAGATAGTTATATCCTACTATTAGTTAGTAGGCAACTCTATCGTTGGATGTTTTGAGGGACGGGCAAGGGTCATTATACAGTCATAAAGGCAACTCGTATGGCACTTTAGCAATTTTATCGTAAGGGACTAGATCGTTTACCGAAGGCAACATCGGAGGGTCATCGAGGGACTACGATCTTTTTAACTGAGGGTCTTTTCTAAAGTGTCCCACGTTTGAGGGACATGATTGTTTTTCGAAGGCAACAAGTCGAGTTACCTTAGAGGTGCGCGTATACGAGTGTGTTGTATTCAGTTATTTTTCTTTGATGTTAGGTTTGCTAACATTGGCTTTTAGTTCTTGTCATGCAATTCTATTAGGCATACATCTAACAGTTCAATATCAGTGCAGGAAATTAAAGTGCGGGAATTAAACCTAACTATTACGTGGCTTCGGGGAGGGAGAATTACTAGTCCAAAACTGGGGGTAAAAACAATAAAGAAAAGCTAATTAGTCTATTACAATCCATGGGCAGATACAATAATAAGAAAGTAATAATACGGGAAGTAAAGTGAACGTGCGAGGATTAAAAAGAACGTTTTCTTAAAAATCTAAGGAAATCCATGCAAATTAAGAAAATTCTTTTTTGGGTTGTTTTTGTTTATTTTAAGAAAATATTTGAATTAAAATTAATTAAATAACTAAACCTATTTTTAATGAATTAACAAAAGGATTGATTATTAATAAAAATAAAAACTAATAAAAGAAGGTTAATTCTACATGTTTTTTTGTATTTATTAAGAAAAAGATTTGCAACCTAAATCTAATTGATTTTAAAATGAAATAAAAAGTCAAAATAATTAAATTAATTAATTTATTAAAGTTTAATTAAAAATCTAATATACATTTTTTATGATTTTTCTGATTTTATGATTATAATTAAAAAAAGATTAAAAAGGAAAAAGTAAATTAAAACAAAAAAGAAAGTAGCATGGGCCAAGTATTAGAAGCAAAAATAGGGGTGTAATTTGAATTTGTCAAGCCCAATCCACAAAAGCCCAGGCGCTCAAAAAATCCCCCTTAAAGAGATGCCCTGAGTCCGAATCTGGGGTTAGTTTTTTCTAAAGGTCTTTGAATTTTGCGTTTCAAAGCGAAGCTTATGATCAGGGTTGAGAATGACATCTCATGAACCAGGCCTCAAAACTTATATGATTCACCTCCAACCTGCTCTATATATGACTACAAACATGTATCCAAACGTCAAATGGATTAACAAATGCAGATTAACGAGATTAGATTTAAATAAACTATACCAAACAGTGAAACTTGTATGGCCAACTCGGGCGCGCTTCAGGCTAAGGTGAGGGATGGAAATGACTCATGGGGCCCTCAGGAGTGAAAATATGGCACGATATTGGGTGGAGGAAGGCTGGAAATCAGGTTTTGAATTTTCACAATATTTGAACAATTTTGAGAATTTTGAGAGCTTTTTCCAAGTGATGATTTCGTGTCCTTTGCTTATGCTTTTGTTTTGTATTTATAGAGGGATGGAATGGTGATTAAACATGGAAAGAATCCACACATAATGGCCCCCTTTCAAAGCAATATCAAACATATTAAAATACTTCCAAAATTGTGAAAAACTTGCCCTTCTTGAGATGCAATGAACCTGGTATTTTTCCTCATGCCTTGCACGAATTCTAAGGCCCAATATCAACCCAAATCCTCATGCAATTTTTAAAAAATCATCTTGGAACTATGTAGAAAATACCAAGAAGTTGGGATAAAATCCTGACCAAAATTTGTTGAAAATTTCTCTAAGTGTTAGATGAAAATGTCATGACTTCATGGGCTTATATCTTCAAATATAAGCATTTTTGGACATCAACCCTCTAATACAAAGTTGTAAAATTCATCAAGATCTACAACTTTCATGTTGAAAGTTTCCTTTGAATCATTTTGCATCTTGGTGAAAGATTGACATGAAGTAATGAAATTATCATGTATAAAAAACACTTAGAAAAATTTCTAAGTCTTGAAAAGTTTGGCTTTTCACATTGACTTTTGACTTTATTGATTTCTTGATGATCAAGCTTCATATTTTTTAATGTCTTAATGAATTGTGATCTTTGAAACTTAATTTTGATCAAAAAGTCAAAGTTTGACTTTTCAGTGTATAGTTGACTTTTTCATAAGTTGACCAAATTCCAACTATCAATCAATTGATCTTGGGAAATGAATTGAACCATGAAATTAGGTGAATATGATGCATTTTAATCCTTTATATCATGTTTCAAATCAATAAGTCGTGTATTAGGTCAAAAGTAAAAAATCAAGCCTTTTCAGTTAAAACCCTAATTTTGACCATTTTGCCCTTTTGATGATCTGAGTAATTTTCTTGGGGAATTGTGATCCAAACTCGATCAAATGATAAATATGATTTCAAAATATTGATATGGGTCAAAATCTTGAAGTTTGACTGTAGGTTGACCATAATTTACTTTTTATCCAATACAACTGATTTTAGGTCATCTGGTCAATTGATTGAGCAATTTTATGATCCAAAACTTGAAACTTGACATGAGAAATCTTGAGGGTCCACAATGATCCATGAAAGTCATATGAGGCATTAAAAGTCCAATTGTCCTTGTGAAAACTCAAACCCTAATTTGAGGCATCAGTGTTGAGGAATTGTCTTGACCTAGTCAATCCTTGTGCAAGCTTGAGCTATTGAAGATCTTGTGGGACATGTCTTGAGAAATGAGAGGGAAAATTTTGGGGTACAATAGTAATCATGATTCAAATTTGCTTCGCTGTGTAGATAATAAATAGGCAGAAAAAAATATGGAGGATATGCATGAAGGCATCTTTGATACTCACTCTAGCTGACATATTATGGCTAAAATGATTTTGAGAGTAGGTTACTATGGGTCGACTATGGAAACCGAATGTCACCAACACTTGAGAACTTGTCATAAGTTCCAGATTTATGTTGATAAAGTTCATGTGTCTCTAGTACCTTTGAACATCATGACTGATCCTTGGCCATTCGCAATGTGGGGCATTGATATGATGGGGGAAACCAAGCCTACTGCTTCTAACAGACATCACTTCATTCTCGTCGCCATTGACTACTTCACAAATTGGGTTGAAGTAGCCTCGTTCACCTCTATTACTAAGAATGTGACCGCCCAGTTTATAAAACATAGTCTTATCTGCCGGTATGCCATCCCCGAGAGAATCATCACGGACAATGGTACCAAACTCAACAACACTATGATCACTGAACTCTACACGTAGTTTAAGATCAAGCACCACAACTCTTCTCTGTATCGACCAAAGATGAATGGCGCAGTGGAAGCCGCCAACAAGAATATTAAGAAGATCATACAGAAGATGGTTGTAACTTATAAAGACTGGCAAAAGATGTTACCATTTTCTCTTCATGGCTATCGCACTTCAGCACGAACATCAACTGGGGAAACCCCATTCTCTCTGGTCTATGGTATGGAAGTTATCCTACCTGTCAGAGTTCAAATTCCTTCTTTGAGAATTATGAAAGATGTAGACTTAGACGAAGATGAGTGGATTCAGACCAGGCTAGACCAGTTGAATCTGATTGACGAAAAGAGGCTTGCGACTGTTTGTTACGCTCAGATGTATCAGAAACGTATGATCAAGGCATTCAACAAGAAAATCAAGCATCGGGTATACCAGGCTGGTGACCTGGTAATAAAGAGCATTATTCTAACACAAGGTGATCCCACAGGCAAATGGACTCCCAGCTACGAAGGGCCATTTTTTGTCAAGAAATTATTTTTCGGGCAATGCTATGATACTAACCACCATGGACGGTGAAGATTTACCGCACCCTGTGAACGTGGACATAGTTAAAAGATACTACACATGAAAACGACCCACTAGGTTGACTGGCCTAGGAAAATAAGGGCATCCAGGAGAACCTAAAGGGTTCGGGAAAAAATTAGGGATATATATAAAATATTGTATACCCGGCAAGTAGAAAACCTGAAAAGGCGGCTTGGGCAAAAAAGGGTATCCTGGTGGACTGAAAACCCAAAAGGGCGGTCCAGGCAAAATTTAAGGATTAAAGCGTACGACTATGTCTCATTGGATCGCTTACAACAAGCTTTATTACCAAAGTCAAAAGTTCAAATGGTACATGTGATATGGTGGCCAGAACCGGACGGTTTTAAAATGCTAGTTTGCGTTTTGCGTTTGTGTTTGCAAAATGTCGCGGTAAGCAAGATTCGCCACCGAATTTTATTTTATCCAACAAGGAAAGGAAAAAAGCACAAAAAAATTCCTTTTTCGAGATTATTCTGAGTACGGGGGGTAGATTATAGAAAGGGAAGGTATTAGCACCATTTCTATCCGTAGTTATCTACGGGCTCTTAGGTACTTGCTCATCATTTTGAAAATTGCTTCTTTGTGTTTGTGTGATTTGAAAAGCTTTTGTTTTGACTTCGATTAAACTCTTGCTTCTATCTTCAAGAGTGTAATGAAGTGTTTTTGAAAACTTTGTTTTGTAAAGAAGTGTAAGTGTGGAAAGAGTTTTGTTTTGTCTGAGCAAGTACTTAAGATTTAATCTACCTACTCAAAAAAAGAATCGTTCTATGCTTGTTTCCTTTAGACAGTATTATCTCACTATTAGTGAGTAGGTAGCACCATCGTTGGAGTTTGGGAGTCAATTCGAAAGGGACGTTCGGTCACTAAAGCAATGTTAGGACGTCTTAGTAATAACCCTAATGTCTTAGATCAATTATCCGAGGCAACAAAATCTAAGGCAACTTTGATCTTTGGACAAAAGGACGACCACTAAAGCATCCTATACTCATTGACCGTTTACCGAAGGCAACCAAGTGGGTGTGTACCCTAGGAGTGCGCATGTGCGAGTGATTCATTTTCATATTATTTATCTTTGCACATTTTTAGGGTTATCTAACTGTTTTAAAGTTTTTTCACATACATTCTTGTCATGCATCCCTATATCATACATCTAACAGTTAAATATTTGCGGAATTTAAAGTGCGGAAATTAAACTACACTATTACAAGGCTTCGGGTATTTACATAGCCAAAAATAAACCCTTTGAAAATAAAGCGATAAATGTAAATAAACGTCCTAATTAAACTATTACAAACTGTAGGAAGTTACATCAATATAATAAATAATAAAAATAAAGCGCGCGAGAAAAATTAAAATTGGGAAGAAAAATAGGGTTTTGACCCTTCTATCCTAATTAAAAGAGAAAATGTTTTTTTGTTGTTTTTAATATTTTTAAAGAAAAGAATTTAGGTTTTAAAAAATAAATGTACAAATTAATAAGTGAGTTTAATTAATTAATGAAAATAATAAAATGACCTATTTTTGATTTTTTTTTTGTTATTTTAGGAAAAAATAAAATATAATTAAGTTAGTAATAAAACCTATTTATTCTAATTATTTTTAAGTTATTTACAAAATAATTAAAATTTTAGCTAAAATTAAATCTAATTAAATTAATAAATTTATTGATAAAAAAAAAATACCTAAATCTAATTGGTGAAAAATATTTTTTTATGATTTTTTTGATAAAAAGAAAATAATTAATTTGTTAGTAAATAAAATAAACAAATAAGTAAAGACAAATAAAAAAAAGTATAGAGAAAGAGATTTGGGTCTGATTTGCAATCTGAAGGGGGGTGCAAATAGTAAGCCTTGGCCCAAAACAAAAGAGGTCAGTTTTGACTTTCTGTGATCCCATGCAATGCATTGACTGAGCCTCATGGTGTTCTTCCCTTGATAGCCTTTGGATCTGGCCTTCAGGACACTTGGCGCTTTGGATTATAATGGACCATGGTGGTCGCTGGCCTCATGTACACACTAGATCACCTGGAAGAAAAAAATATGAAATATTTGGGGGACCTAGGATTCGAACCCAAGTTCTGAAGCAATTATCATACACTCCATTGTCGCTACGCCATCTATTCGTATTGTCATAATAATACCAAACAATAAACAAATATTAAAAAGACACGTAAATCAATTCAGCGTGCGAAATTTGAACAAGCCAATGGAGGGGTGCCAACTGGTCATCGTCAACCTCTCTCCGTGGGTAAAAGTTTCAAACTTTTACCTACGGACGTTTGTCCGTAGCTATTGACAGGGCTCGTTCCAAAATCCTCCTTGAGCCATATAAATGACATCTAATGCCATGGTTGGACTCGTCTCGTCCTCCTAAACATGATGGTTCCATTTATGAAGGCTAATTTTACCTGCAAGCAAAAACCCTAAAACGGAATCCAAAACCCTAACAATGGTGAAATCCACCACAATCCATATAAATGCAATTAATCATACAGGAAGCTTGCAAATGTTCCATGGATTAACAATATATGATTAATTCATCCTAACAATGCCTAAATCATGGAATTCAAATTCAAGAAATGTTAGGTATTGTGACTGACTTACAGTGCAATATAGGGCTTGAAAATGCTTGCTCTTGATTGCTTTGGCTTGCTGAGAATCCCAGGAATCGATTGAGATAGCTGGAACGCCTTGAGGATGCCTGGAACACTGAATTCGATCTTGCACTTTTTCTTGATTTTTTCATATTTTGCTCTCCTTGTTGCGCCTGTTTCTAACCTAGTTTTTTGTCTGGCTTCATTCTATATGTATCAAGGAATAGATTAGGGTTCCAAAACTGATCCAAATCTTCCTCCATCAATGAATTTGATTTTGATTTGATACACCTTAACAATCTTTCCAAAAATGGCCTATTTCAATCTTTTTGTACACACCATGCCTTGATACGAATTTGAATACTTGCTAGCTGTGATTGAAACCTGAAACAAGCACAAAATCTTTTGTTTTCATTATTTTGGATTTTATATGATTTATTTTGATTAAAATTGATTTAAATCAAATAAAAATAAAAATAAATAATAAAAACATGATAATGACAAGTGGCAAGGGCTAGAGCTCGTGGACTATGTTGCCAACTCAAAACAAGTGAAAAAGATTGGGCCCATTTGGCAAAAATTGAAGTTTTAGGCATAGTTGACTTTTGGCAATTTTGCAAAAAAGGTCAACTTCACCAATGCATAACTTCCTCAATTTTGACTCTTTGAAGGTGTTCTTGGACTTTTTAGGAAGCTTGATATGTCCTCTAAGCAACCCTTTTGGTCTCATCTCAATTTGATATTCCATGCTCATGTATGAAGCTTTGACAAAAAAGGTATTTGTGTTGACTTTCCAAAACAACCTATAATGTCCAAATTCATAACTTCTTGTGAGTGCATAGTTTCAACTTGGGAGCTGAAGATGGATTGTAGAGAATTACATCCTCTTCAAAATTATCTTTGGATGGGTCATTTCTCATAAAGTATGAGAAATTTATGCTTAGTCAAAGTTGAGTTGACTTTTCCTACAAAACCCTAATTTAGCAACTTTTGGTTCTTGATGAATTATGAGCAATCCTTGATGAATCATGATCAACCCCTGATAAAATGATGAAATATACTTCAAAATGAGGATGTTGACCAAAAATCTTGAAGTTTGATTGTATGTGGGCCTCAGTTGACTTTTGCCCTAGCATAGTCGATTTTTAGGCCTTTGAGCAATTGACTGAGCAAACTTCCTCTGCAAGGCTTGAAACTTGACATGGATGATTTTGATAACATATTTAAGACATTGGTGAGAATTTGGTATCACTTGGACTAAAGTATCTTGATGCCACATGAAACCCTAATTTGAGGTAGACTGCCTTAGGAGAGAGCTTGTCTAGTCAACCCTTGGACTACCTTGAGCAACTTAGGGACCTTTCTTGAAATGTTTTGAGAAATATGGGAGGGAAAATTTTGGGTTACAATAGCTGCCCCTGTTCAATCTTCTTAAACTTGAGGATGTAGATTGGCTTTCATGCCTTTTGTGATCCGAAGGTGGAAGAGGATTGAACACTAGAGTGCCCAGAAATTTGCACTCGCATGAAGTGGTATCCGTCTTGTGATATCGAGAATGGGCTTACGGATGCCATTTGGAAATTTCCAACGGGGAATGGGCTTAAATATGCCATCCGAAGGAGTGCCGATCGCATAAGAGATTCCTTAGCGAGAGCTTGTAAACTTGTTGTTGAGGAAGATTCTGTTGGGGGAATGTTGATCTTTGTCTTGGGAGAAATAGAATTTTAGGAGCTTCAGTCGTCCATTATTCTAAGAAGATACCACTGGGGAATGTTATTCTCTATCTTGAGAAAATTTGAATTTTATGAGCTTCAGTCGTCCGTTATTCTACCGAGGAGTCATCTCTGTTGAAGAGGTGAGAGTGAACTACTATCTGGTCGTAATCCAGGCTTCATAGTGATAAGACCGACTGCTATCTGGTCGTAATCCAGGTTTTACAGTGGCTTACTGGGGAGATGAGATTAAACTTGCTATCCGGTCGTAATCCAGGCTTCACAATTTCTCGATCCTTATCTGGTCGTAATACAGGCTTCAGAGTGAATTTAGTTGTTATCCGGTCGCATCCGGGCTTTAACTTAAATTTAGGGCATACTAATATCTGGTCGACTCCGGGCTTCTTAGTAATTGTCCAGGTGAAATTACTATTTGGTCGAAATCCAAGATTCGCAATGTCTTGTACCGCCATCTGGTCGTAATCCAGGCTTCATGGTGAAATAAAGGTATTATCCGGTTGAAATTCGGGCTTCATAACTTGCATTAAAAATATACCATTATCTGGTCGTAATCCAGGCTTCATAGCATTCTTGGCTGCTATCTGGTTGTAATCCAGGCTTCACAACATCTATTACCATTATCTGGTCATAATCCAGGCTTCATGGTCTGGTATTGCTATCTGGTCGTAATCCAGCCTTCACAATAACTTGCTGAACTGTTATCCAGTCGTAATCCGGGCTTCACGGCTGACTGGGGATTAAACTGTTATCCGGTCGCATCCAGACTTCATAGCGTAGTAATAAACCACTATCTGGTCGTAATCCAGGCTTCGTGGTGTTCTGATACTGTTATTCGGTCGTTCTCCATGCTTCACAATATGATGGAGCAATCAAGATACTATACGGTCGTACCCGGGCTTCATAACTTGAGTTTTGTGAGAATTTGATTGTATCTTTCCTGAAAGGTAAAGGTTAGCTGTATGTAATGCATGATATATATCAGGCGATGATGTTCTCAAAATAAATGAGACTGTGTTGTATGATGTGTATGCATGTCATGATGTATGAAAATGTGATGTTTAGTTGGGGAAAATAAATCATGGATTGTTGTTGGAGAAAAGAGTTAAATTTTTCATTTTCGCTGGGGATAGTGAATGAAGATGATTGTGAGAATAAACCTGCGGGAGAGGATAACTCCGCTGGGGAATAAACTGACAAGGAAATGACTCTGTGGGGAGGACATACTCTGCCGGAGGATCTGTTGATTTGGAAGAATAACCTCAGTCGGGGATGAATTATCATTGCTGGTGATAATGAAACATGTTAGGGATTGAATTTCTGTTTGTAAAAGGAATGAACTCCACTGGGGATGATTTTCCAGTCGTTACTTCACTGGGGATAACCTTTTAGGCTCTACTGGGGACAATCCCCCAGCCTCTACTGGGGATAATTCTCCAAACTCCACTGGGGATAATTTTCCAGTGCTGATGATAGATAAACTCTGCTTGGGGAGAATTTTACTGACTCATTCGTGATTGCGAGCCTCAGCTGGGGAGAGTTAACACTACTGCCTTTTCTTACTCTGTGGGGAGTGAATATACCTTAGTCATATTCTTCAGCCAAATCTATCCCTGTACCTGGTGGACAGAGCAACTGTAAGGTCTGGACAATTCTTATTTGCCCTTGTTCCTAATATTACGAGTAATCATCTTTTGTTTCGTATGTAAATATTTATGAACATCAATTATTGTCAAATTCATATATCAAAAATGAACATTGGACGTTCTTGCAAACAAAACAGAAAAAGGAAAACCATTTGAAATTTATTTGTGAAAATGAATTGTATTGACTTTGAAGTTTGGCCTGTGAATAGGCGTCTTTGTACAAGAGGTTGACGTCCTAGTAAGAGAACGCCGCTGACCAATAGAATTTATACAGTTTGTGTAAAACAAAGAAAAACAACTATGTTAACAATTCCACTGGGTTCCAACTCTACTATTGCCTTTATATCCTTGAGCATCTCATCACTTTGCTTCTTGGTTGAAGGTAGATCAATTTGATTAGTGTCATCCGAGCCTGATAGCCGATACCGAAGTCTGGTTGCAAGATGATCCAATGAGACATAGTGTTACGCTTTAATCCATAATTTTTGCCTGGACCACCCTTTCGGGTTTTCAGTCCACCGGGATACCCTTTTTTGCCCAAGCCGCCTTTTTAGGTTTTCGACTTGCCGGGTGTACAAATTTTTTCATTTTCATCCCTTATTTTTGCCCGAACCCTTTTGGTTCGCGAGAAGCCCTTATTTTTACCTAGGCCAGTCGATCTAGCGGGCCTTTGATTATGCATAGTATTTTTTCACTATGTCTGCATTGACGGGGTGAGGAAGGTCGTCACCATCCATGGTGGTTAGAATCATGGCTCCTCTAGAGAAAATGTTCTTAACCACAAATGGCCCTTTGTAAGTAGGGGTCCATTTGCCCCTGTGATCACCTTGTGGTAGGATGATGCGTTTAATCACCAGATCCCCAACTTGATACTCTCGTCGTCTAACTTTCTTGTTAAATGCCTTGATCATCCATTTCTGATATGTTTGACCATGACAAATAGCAGTAAGTATCTTTTCATCGATTAAGTTTAGTTGATCGAGTCGGGTCTGGATCCAATCATCCTCGCTCAAACCTGCATCCTTCATGATCCGAAGAGAGGGTATCTGAACTTCAATGGGAAATACAGCCTCCATGCCATATACCAAGGAATAGGGGGTTTCCCCTGTTGACGTCCGCGCTGAGGTACGGTACCCATGAAGAGCAAATGGTAACATCTCGTGCCAGTCTTTGTATGTCACCGTCATCTTTTGCAAAATCTTCTTGATGTTCTTATTAGCCGCTTCCACAGCCCCATTCATCTTCGGCCGGTAGGGAGAAGAGTTGTGATGATGTATCTTGAACTGTTTGCAGAGCTTGGTGATCATCGTATTGTTGAGATTTATACCATTATCCGTAATGATCCTCTCTGGTACACCGTATCGACATATCAGGTTATGCCGAATAAACCGTTCCACGACATTCTTGGTTACAGTAACAAAGGAAGCTGCCTCAACCCACTTTGTAAAATAATCAATTACTACCAGGATGAAACGATGTCCGTTGGACGCAGTAGGTCTGATCTCGCCAATCATATCTATGCCCCACATTGCAAAGGGCCACGAAGCTGTCAAAATTTTCATAGGAACTGGAGGTATGTGCACCTTATCAGCATACACTTGGCACTTATGACAGCTTCGGGAATGCTGATAACAATCGGCTTCCATTGTGGACCAATAATATCCTTCCCGAAGGATTTTCTTTTCCAAGGTGTGTCCACTGGAATGAGTTCCGAAAGTACCTTCATGCAACTCTACCATGATTCTTTCTGCCTCGTTCTTATCCACGCATCTTAGCAAGGTCGAATCATGGTTACGCTTGTAAAGGATGTCATTACTAATGAAGAAATTCGCTGCAAACCTTCTCAGAAACTTCTTATCATTAACAGATGCTCCCTCTGGGAATTCTTGAGCCTCAAGATACCTCTTTACCTCGTGAAACTAGGGTTTATCTGCTACCTCTTCAGTCTTAATGTAGCAGCAGTATGCAGGTTCGTCCAACCTTTCAATGGTAATCCAGAGAGCTTCATTGTCCCACCTGACCTTAAACATAGAAGACATCATAGCTAGCGCGTCCTCTAACTGATTCTCCTCTCTAGGGAAGTGTTTAAAGGTTATCTCTTCGAAGTATGGAAGCAACGTCAATACATACTCTTTGTAAGGAATAAGATTTTGATGCTTCATATCCCACTCGCCTTTGATCTGACTGATCACGAGAGCGGAATCTCCGAATACACTTGAGAACTTAATCCTTAGGTCAATTGCTGCTCGAAGGCCCATGATGCATGCTTCATACTCCGCCATATTGTTGGTGCAATTAAAACATAATCGGGCGGTGAACGAAGTATGAGAGCCTTCAGGAGATATGATCACAACGCCAATGCCATTACCCAAAGCGTTTGAAGCTCCATCAAAGTACATAGACCATCGGGATCCCTCCTCAGGTCCTTCATCCGGTCCAGGTGTCTCACAATCAGTCACCAACATGATATTCTCATCCGGGAACTCAAAATTCATATAGTGGTAATCGTCCACTTCCTGATGTGCCAAATGATTCGCCAACACACTTCCCTTGATTGCCTTTTGGGTCGTGTATTAGATGTCATACTCAGTCAAGATTATCTGCAATACTGCTATTCTTTCGGACAAGGCAGGCTTTTCGAAGATATACTTGATTGGATCCATCTTTGATATCAATAGGGTAGTGTGAGTCAGCATATACTATCTCAGTCGGAGAGAAGCCCATGCCAAAGCACAACAAGTTTTCTCAAGCAACGAGTATCGAGTCTCGCATTCGGTAAACTTTTTGCTAAGGTAGTAAATAGCATTCTCTTTTCGGCCAGACTCGTCATGCTGCCCTAGCACGCACCCCATTGAATTGTCGAGTATTGTCAAGTATAAGATCAAAGGTCTCCCTTCAACTGGAGGTATCAGAATGGGTGGCTCTTGGAGATATTCTTTGATCCTTCAGAAACCAGCTTGACACTCATCATTCCATCTTACCACTTAATCTTTCTTCAACAGCTTGAAGATTGGCTTATAAGTAGCAGTCAGGTGTGAAATGAATCGGGCAATGTAATTCAACCGTCCCAAAAAGCCTCTGACTTCTTTTTCTGTTCGGGGATCTGGCATTTCCTGTATAGCCTTCACCTTTGCAGGATCCACCTGAATACCTTTATCACTAATGATGAAACCCAGCAACTTACCAGACCTCACTCCGAAGGTGCACTTGTTTGGGTTTAACCTCAGCTTATACATCTTCAACCTGTCAAATAGCTTCTGGAGATGGTCAAGATGTTCCTCTTTAGTTTGGGATTTTGCAATCATATCGTCAACGTATACCTCAATCTCATGATGAATCATGTCGTGGAATAAAGCGACCATGGCCCACTGATACGTTGCCCTAGCATTCTTCAATCCGAAAGGCATGACTTTGTAGCAAAAGGTACCCCACTGTGTGACGAACATTGTCTTCTCCATGTCTTCGGGAGCCATCTTAATCTGATTTTAACTGGAAAAACCATCCATAAAGGAGAAGACCTTATGTTGTGCGGTGTTGTCAACCAAAACGTCGATATGAGGCAGAGGGAAATCATCTTTGGGACTCGCCCTATTCAGATCCCTATAGTCCACACACATACGAACCTTACCGTCTTTCTTCGGCACCGGAACCACAATGGCCACCCACTGTGGGTAAGAAGTAACTGCTAGAAAACTGGCATCAAACTGTTTTATAACCTCAGCCTTGATTTTCTCAAACATCTCTGGGCGCATTCGGCGAACTTTATGTTTCACTGGAGGAAAGTCTTCCTTGGTGGGCAGGCGGTGAACCACAATATCAGTATCCAACCCAGGCATATCTTCATAAGACCGGGAAAAGATCTCAACATAGTCACGCAGCATCTGAATTAATCGTCGCTTGACACCAGGCTCCAAATTTGCACTGATCTTGACCTCTTTCTTGTCTTTCTCAGTACCCATATTTATTGTCTCCACTGGCTCTTCATGCGGCTGTATGGCCCTCTCTTCCTGAAGTAACAGTCTAGTAAGTTCCCCAGGCACCTCACAATCATCCTCACCTTCGTCCTCGGCTTGGTTGATCGGACTTTCAAAGTCATAACTGGAAGTAGCAGAGTCGTTATCAGTGGGATCCAGAGTGGATGTGGACTGTGTAATAAAAGAAATGGGCACGAAGTCCTTTGTCGTCCAATTGCTTAATCCACCGTCAGTAGTAGGGTAAATCCAACTGTCAAAATCTGACTCTTCATCATCATCTTCAATTGAATTCACTCCCGAATTAGTGATACGCAAGGGGGTTCTTCCAATCCGCGCACGCCGAACTACCCTTTGAGCTTCTGCAGTAAAACCCAAACCAAACTTGTCAGTCTTGTGTGCAAAGTCATGGAGTTGGCCCCAATTCACACACCCACCTTTTTCAATAACAGCCCGGGCATCCTTGAGGGAAGCCATCTTCATTGGAGGATCTTTAGCAACAGTTTCAGTCGACGCCAGAGTCTGGGGGACTTCTTCAAAGTTTTGACATGGGGTTTCAATGAACTCCTCATCCATCTCTACATACCGAAAAGAGTTAAGGTGGCTCACCATGTACTCCTCTTCTCCTTGTACTATAACAATTTCCCCCTTCACTGGATATTTCAACATCTGATGGAGCGTAGAAGTTACTGCCCCAGCCTTATGAATCCGTGGGCGACCCAACAAACAAGAAGAAGATAGTCGAATGTCCATCACATAGAACGTAGACGTAAAAGTCTGGGAACCAACTTTAACAAGGACATCCACCTCTCCATGTACCATCCTTTTGGACCCATCTAAGGCCCTAACCACAATATTACTCGGCTTCAGCACCAACCCTTCACAGTCCAATCGGTCTAACGCTTTCTTGCATAAAACATTTAACGAGGACCCAGTATCCACCAGCACGTGGGCCAAAGTAGTGCCCCTGCACTCGATTGAAACATGCAAAGCGTCATTGTGATTCTTTCCTTTGGAAGTTAAATCTGCATCGGAGAAACCCAACTCGTTGTCAGCGGTCAAACTAGCCACACAGTCTTTGAATTGATCAGCAGATGTTTCCTACGGCACATGCGCAGTTTTCAGGAAAGCAATTAAAGCCTTAGCATGGGCTTCTGAGCATAACAGTAAAGACAACATAGAGATCTTTGACGGGGTTTGACCCAGCTGCTCGACGACGTCGTAGTCTCTCTTTTTGATGATCTTCAAAATTTCCTCTATCTCCTTCCTAGAGGTTTCAATAATAATTTTCTTCGGTGCCTTCGTCTGGGCAGGCTCACCGGTGATCTCTTTACCCCGAGCGTCAGATGACTCAGCGACAGGGGTAATGATTGGAATATGAACAGGGACAGTAGCAGATGTACTGGCAGGTGTAATGACAACAGGATTTTGAACAGTGGGAGGAGAAATCTCAGGAGAGAAAAGTCTTCCGCTTCGGGTGACCTTGCTAGACCCGACAATATTGCTGACGTCAGTATCAACCTCTTCAACCTTCAAGTCTTGTTTAATCCCATGATAATACACATCGTCCCCATAGTTCCATGGGACAGCCTTATCTGAAGTGTAAGGGATAGGTCCGGGAATAGTAATGATTAATGGAGCAACTCTCGGAACAGATGTAATCCTAACAAGCTTTCTCGAGGAAGCCTTGGAAGGATTGGCGGAAATGGTGATTATGGAAACATCTTCAACAGGAATTAACGGAACCAGAGTTTTCTCGAACAAGATTTCTTTGTTATCCATCAGGCGTTGGACACCTGACTTCAATAGATGGCAACCAGTAGGTAGGATGGAACACAGGTGGCAACCTTCGCCACAGCCCGGAAATAAACCGGCCAATAATAAGTTCTTCTTTACAGTCATCAATGGAGTAGAAATGTCTCTCACGGAAGTTACAAACGAGTCATCATCCACAACATTCACTCCATGCTTGGGCATAGGAGAAATCATGACATTTGGCTTTTCCGGTGCTTCAAACTCAATCTCCTTAGCATCAATCAGATCCTTCACTTTATTCTTCAAAGCCCAACAGTTATTGGTATCATGCCCCGGGCTATCGGAGTGATAAGCACAGTGGGCGTTCGGATTATACAGCGGAGATGTGGTGTTGGGATTCTTTGGGGCTTCCCTCAAAGTCACCAAGTTAGTCTTCAACAATTGTGGTAAGATTTGTGACAAGGTCATACTGAGCCGAGTAAAATGTCTTGGTATTACCATCACATTCACTACTTGGCGGCGCTCAGGTTGGTTTTGGCTCCTCGAGCTGTAAACTGCACTAGACTCCTTCTTGGAAGGCTTCTTCTCTGTACTTGACGAAGCACCCTTATGTATCTTTCCGCTCTTGATACCGGCCTTAACCCTCTCCCCAGTCATAATCAATTCAGTGAACCCAGACGATGAACTACTGATCAAATGATTGAAATATGGACCAGACAAAGTCCCAAGAAACATATCCACCAACTCCCTATCAGCCAGAGGGGGTTGTACCCTTCCAGCAAGATCTCTCCATTTCTGAGCGTAGTCCTTAAAGCCTTCGCCTGTACCCATAGACATACTCTGAAGTTGAGTACGCATGGGAGCAAGGTCGGCATTATACTGGTATTTCTTGTAAAAAGCAGCAACAAGGTCCTCCCAGTTACGGACATTATCTCCTTCCAGTTGATAGAACCATTCAAGTTGAGTCCCTGACAGACTATCTTGAAATAAATGAACCCAGCGGTTCCTATCAGCAGTATATGGTTGAATCTTTATGACATACGAGCAGAGGTGTAGCTTTGGACAAGATACCCCGTCATACTTAGCAAAGACAGGAGCCTTAAACTTGTGTGGGATCACCACCCAAGATGCCAAACCCAAATCTCCGAAGTCTAGACCAGGGACTTTCTGGATCTCCATTGCTCTTAACCGGTCTTCGAGTTGCTTATACATATCCTCAGTAGGAGGATACTGGTCTTCATCAAAATCAGTGTCATCGTCAGAAACAACAGGGCTAGGACCTTTCCTTTCCTCTTAATTCTCTCCCCCTCCAGATGAGTGGGACAAATCAAATTCCTCTCGTAAATTGTTCCCAAACTTGCGACCCATATTCAGGAGGACCACCTTCTTCTTCTTCTTTTCCTTCAAGATGAGAGTCTTCAAATCTTGTTGAATCTTGGCCAAGTTCAAGAACATCTTTTGGAACTGAGCATTCTGAGCTTGAAGAGCCTTAATAGCTTGATCAGTAGGTGTTTCAGAAGACATAATTCTGCTGAAATAAACAGCGAAGAAGATAAGAAACCTGTAAGGGTACTTGTAATGAGGTGCATGGGAATGGAATGCGTATGAAATGATTTCAAAGATTTAGGGAGATTCAAATTTGTAAACCAAAATGAAACATACTTTTATTAGATTAAAACTTGAAATAATGTTTAACAAATGCCTTTAAGGCGTTACAAAAGAAATACTGAAAAGCAAATCTAAACTAGAAACGATAAAGGACATCAGAATTCCCATGGTCATTTTCCTTTCATGCTGACATAATCGTTGATTGTCCTCTCATTCTCCAGCTGCCTTGTAAGCTTCAGAATCTTCCGTTCCTGCTCATGATACTTCTCTCTGTATGTATCCATTTCTTCCCTTAACTGGATCCAAGACCTCTTCAATTCCCCGAGATCAGTAGGCATATGAGGATGGAGGATTGTATAAGGAACACCTTCTTCATCAGTATGCTCCACAATCACCGGCAAAACAGCTTCGTATGGCATTCCCAGCTTTTGAGCACGGGCTCGAACCCACTAGAGATATGGTTGCATCGGGAGAGAAGTCTTCATTCCTAGCTCATGTGGATCAGACCTGTTCACCTTGTCCCAAGCTCGTATAAACCGGTGGCGATGTCCCTCAACATCCCCCTTGAAGTCAAAGACAATGTCTGGAAGCAGCAGCTCATGAGGACCGTCCCTTCGAGCTCGTCCAAACTGTCGTAAAGCCAAACAAGGATTATAGGTTATTCCTACTCTAATTCCAAACAATGGAACATTGGGGTATTCCCTGCACCGATTAATGACAACTGCTTTTTCCATATCTTTAGTACTTCAAAGGATGTTTATATGAGCAAGGGACATGATTCTATAAGCCCAACCCATACCTTCCTCATTCTTCAATACAGATTTGGGGAGGTGAGAAATAAACCACCTCGCCAACAGTGGTGTATAGCACATGAGAGTTCCCATTCTCCGAACAGTACAAACATAGAGAGCATGCAGGATGTCACCTAGAAGAGTGGGCACTAGATTACGAGACATGAAAATCTTGACTGCGTTCACACCGACAAAAGAATCTGAATTTGGGAACAGAACCAAGCCATAGATGAGGAGAGCTAGGATGTCTTCAAATGCTTGAAAGTCCAAACTATCCCAGAACTGTTGAGCTTGATCAATCAAAAACTTAGCCAAGAAACCCTTCTCCCCACTCCGAGTCTCCCAGTTAGATACCACATCAGCCATTGTCAGATGGAGGGCTGAAGCAATATCCTCTGGCCTAGGAGCTATCTTCAAACCTGTAAAGGGTGTCTGCTCTAGGATAGATATGCCAAGTAAATCAGAGAACTCCTCCAAAGTAGGGACTAGTTGATAGTCCAGAAGGTGAAACAGTGATGCAACGGGTCAAAGAACTGGAACAACACACTCATCATTTGCTCATCTAACTTGGAAGTGACCAGGCTGAGGAGATGACCATGTCTTCTAACAAAGGAAGAAGTATCAAGAACCTTTGAAACCAACTCTCTAAGCTGAGCAGGGATCTGCACGAAGTTGATTCAAATGGTATTTCTGTGCATAGAAGCCATGATCTGCAAAACAGAACAAAGATGAATCCCCTCGGTATTTGAAATGGTTAGTCTAATGAAATATGCATGCGATGTCATGATGCATGATGTCACGATAAAAACACACCACGGGTATCACAGATAGCAAACATGGTAAGGGCAAACAAGTCACACAATAGCCCTTAAATTTCAGGCTGGCATGGAGTTTAGGTACTACCCTCTTGCAGTTTAGTTGGTTCAACCTGTCCTAGTAATAGTAACCGGGTTCTAGAGGTTATCAATATCACTAACCATCCTCGATCAGTCATAGTTCCAGTTTAGCAATCTTTTCTTGCGGCCGGAACCATCTCGAGAGTATGGTCTCAATGAGTGTAGCATACTGCTACTTTCTATGGCCAAGTTGGTCAATTATAGGTTCTAAGGTCAGTTGATGCTTAATGACCCATTAGCAGCCCCATACTCTCCTTGTTCCTCCATAAGGGATATCGGTACCAACTAATGTGTCACACCAATGTAGCTACTGCTTCAACCGTATCGTTCTACGTCGTACAGTTCCCTCACAGTCTATTGCTACTTACCTAAAAGGTAACCCCAGATCCGGGTTAGGATCTATAGTAACTCCGATTCAAAACCCACAAAGATAAAGCAAACAAATCAAACAATTGAAAACAATATGATGAACTAATCCTAAGGTACACCCCACTTATATACTCCCCAGCAGAGTCGCCAGTTCTGTGATATGGTGGCCAGAATCAGACGGTTTTGAAATGCTGGTTTGTGTTTTGCGTTTGTGTTTGCAAAATGTCGCGGTAAGCAAGAGTCGCCACTGACTTTTATTTTATCCAACAAGGAAAGGAAAAAAGAACAGAAAATTCCTTTTTGAGATTATTCTGAGTACGGGGGGTAGATTATAGAAAGGGAAGGTATTAGCACCCTTTCTATCCGTAGTTATCTATGGACTCTTAGGTACTTGCTCATCATTTTGAAAATTGCTTCTTTGTGTTTGTGTGATTTGAAAAGCTTTTGTTTTGACTTCGATTTAACTCTTGCTTCTATCTTCAAGAGTGTAATGAAGTGTTTTTGAAAACTTTGTTTTGTAAAGAAGTTTAAGTATTGAAAGAGTTTTGTTTTGTCTGAGCAAGTACTTAAGAGTTAATCTACCTACTCGAAAAAAGAATTGTTCTATGCTTGATTCCTTTAAACAATGTTATCCAACTATTAGTGAGTAGGTAGCACCATCGTTGGAGTTTGGGGGTCAATTCGAAAGGGACGTTCGGTCACTAAAGCAATGTTAGGACGTCTTAGTAATAACCCTAATGTCTTAGATCAATTATCTGAGGCAACAAAATCTAAGGCAACTTTGATCTTTGGACAAAAGGACAACCACTAAAGCATCCTATACTCAATGATTGTTTACCAAAGGCAACCAAGTGGGTGTGTACCCTAGGAGTGCGCATGTGCGAGTGATTCATTTTCAGATTATTTATCTTTGCACATGTTTAGGGTTATCTAACTGTTTTAAAGTTTTTTCACATACATTCTTGTCATGCATCCCTATATCATACATCTAACAGTTAAATATTTGCGGAATTTAAAGTGCAGAAATTAAACTACGCTATTACAAGGCTTCGGGTATTTACATAGCCAAAAACAAACCCTTTGAAAATAAAGTGATAAATGTAAATAAACATCCTAATTAAACTATTACAAACTGTAGGCAGTTACATCAATATAATAAATAATAAAAATAAAGCGCGCGAGAAAAATTAAAATCGAGAAGAAAATTAGGGTTTTGACCCTTCTATCTTAATTAAAAGAGAAAAAAAAATTTTGTTGTTTTTAATATTTTTAAAGAAAAGAATTTAGGTTTTAAAAAATAAATGTACAAATTAATTAGCTAATTTAATTAATTAATGAAAATAATAAAATGACCTATTTTTGGTTTTTTTGGTTATTTTAGGAAAAAATAAAATATAATTAAGTTAGTAATAAAACCTATTTATTCTAATTATTTTTAAGTTATTTACAAAATAATTAAAATTTTACCTAAAATTAATTCTAATTAAATTAATAAATTTATTGATAAAAAAATACCTAAATCTAATTGGTGAAAAATATTTTTTAATGATTTTTTTGATAAAAGAAAATAATTAATTTGTTAGTAAATAAAATAAACAAATAAATTAAGACAAATAAAAAAAAAGTATATAGAAAGATATTTGGGCCTGATTTGCAATCTGAAGGGGGGTGCAAATAGTAAGCCTTGGCCCAAAACAAAAGAGGTCCGTTTTGACTTTCTGTGATCCCATGCAATGCATTGACTGAGCCTCATGGTGTTCTTCCCTTGATAGCCTTTGGATCTGGCCTTCAGGACACTTGGCGCTTTGGATTATAATGAACCATGGTGGTCGCTTGCCTCATGTACATGCTAGATCACCTGGAAGAAAAAAATATGAAATATTTGGGGGGCCTGGGATTCGAACCCAAGTCCTGAAGCAATTATCATACACTCCATTGCCGCTACGCCATTTGTTCTTGTTGTCATAATAATACAAAACAATAAACAAATATTAAAAAGACACGTAAATCAATTCAGCGCGCGAAATTTGAACAAGCCAATGGAGGGGTGTCAACAGGTCATCGTCAACCTCTCTCTGTGGGTAAAAGTTTCAAACTTTTACCTACGGACGTTTGTCCGTAGCTATTGACAGGGCTAGGTCCAAAATCCTCCTTGAGCCATATAAATGACATCTAATGCCATGGTTGGACTCGTCTCGTCCTCCTGAACATGATGGTACCATTTATGAAGGCTAATTTTACCTGAAAGCAAAAACCCTAAAACGGAATCCAAAACCCTAACAATGGTGAAATCCACCACAGGCCATATAAATGCAATTAATTAATACAGGAAGCTTGCAAATGTTCCATGGATTAACAATTGTGATACGGTGGGAGAACTGACTTGAGGTTTGCGTTTGTGTTCGCAAAATGTTTCGATTTACAAGAGTCGCCACCGACTTTTATTTTATCCAAAAGGAAAGGTAAAAAAGCACAGGAAAGACCTTTGAGATGTTTTCTTGAGTTCGGGGGGTAGATTATGAAAAGGGAAGGTGCTAGCACCCTTTTCATCCATGGTTTTCCATGGGCTCTTAGTTACTTGTTTAGATCACTTGCTTTGCTTTGAAAATTGTTTGAAATGGTGCTTTGTGGGGTTTTGAAAGTATTTTGAAAAGAGACCTTTGTCTAGGCAATCTTTGTAATGATTCTTGTTTGTAAGAATGTATACAAAGATGTTTGTCTTTTGAAAAATGTTTCAATGTTTTGAAAATTGTTTTGAAATGTGTGTGTTTGTTTGAAAATAGCAAGGATTGTTTGCAAATTGATCATCCTTGTTGTCGTCAGGATTTTTCTTGGTCAAGTTCCCAGCGATGAGTGCTTTCAATTATTCTTGCCCCTTGGATAGATTTAGGAAAATTTCCTTGAACTAAGCATCTTGAGTTCGGAGATCTTTGTCGTTCTGTTTGAGAGCCATTTTCCTTGCTGAAATAAACAGCGAGAAAATAAGAAACCTGTCTTTAGATTACGTGTTATGTAATGATATGCATGCAATGTTTTCAAGGATCTCGCGGGGGAAACACAAGAAAATGTTAGCAACTGAATTTGACTGCAGCTTCGATTAAAGAACTTCGTATCGTTGAATGTCCTTTTACGAGAATCAAGCTCACCATGCCGGGTGGGTCATAGCCACTGACTCAAGACATCATGCTTTAACGACATTGGCTAGAGGAAAATAAATCTCCTTTCCCCTTGCTAGACATCTGGTTCATTTTAACATGCATCACAAGCCCTTTGAGATCCTTGAAATGGTTAAAAAATGCAATGGCATGATGTCATGATGTGTATGTTATGCACCAAGAAAAAGTGTAAGGTGACATAAACAAGTAAATCTTGTAAGAAATCTAGGTTATTGGATAATGGATACAAATAGGTCCTGCAAGGAACTCACATCGTTAGGTAATGAAAATAGACAAGCCCTGCAAGGAGTTCAAGTTGTTAGATAATGAAAGAAAACAAGTCACACAAGTAGCCTTAGGTTTAGGCTTGCATGGAGTTTGTAGGTAAGTACCCTCTTAAAGTTTTAGTTGGCTCAACCTGTCCTAGTAATAGTAACCGGGTTCTAAGGAGTCTCATATCATTGACCTTTCTCTTAGGCATTGTTTCAGCTCAAGCATCGAAATATTGCGGCTAAAATATCCTGAAAGTCCAATCTCAATGAGTGTAGCATCGAGTACCAACCAATCTTTGGTCGGAACCAAAGCCGGTTATCTCACTACTTTCTAATGGGTAGAATGAGTCAATTAAAGGTTCTAAAGGTCACTTAGCGCTTAATGAAACTATGAGGAAGCCTAATATTATCCTTGACTGACTGAAGGAACATTTGTACAAGCCAGAGTATCACGCTAACGTAGCCATCACTTCGCCCATATCGGTCTACGACGTACAGCTTCCATGATTTATTGCTACTTACCTAAAAAGGTGCCCCAAATCCGGGTATAGGATCTTTAACAATAACCCCATCAAAACCTTTAAAAATAAAGCATACAAAGCAAACAAAGAAAGCAATTTAAAATGATATAACTCTAAGGTAACCCCACTTTTATAATTCCTCAGCAGAGTCGCCAGATTTGTAATATGGTGGCAGAACCAACTGTTATACTGGTTTTGCATTTGTATTCGCAAATGTTGCGGTAAGCAAGAGTGCCGCTGACTTTTCTTTTATCCAACAAAGGAAAGGGTGAAAAGAAGAGGAAAGACCTTTCGGGATTTTTTCTGAGTAAAGGGGTAGGTTATGGAAAGGAAAGGTGTTAGCACCCTTTCCAACCGTAGTTATCTACGGGATCTTAGTTGCTAGCTCACTTTAAATATGCTTTTTTTGTGTAAGTGTATTTGAAAATATTTTGAAAAAGATGCCTAAGTGCGGCGAACTTTGTAATGTTTCTCGTTTTGGCGAGAACGTATACAAAGTGTTTTATCTTTAAAAATATTTTAGAGAAGAGTTTGCGTATGTGCGAAAAATTGTTTTGTTTGTTTTTATGAGCAAGCAACTATGAGCTATCTACCTAATCGAAAGATTTGTTCTTTTCCTCTTTTCCTTTAGATAGTTATATCCTACTATTAGTCAGTAGGAAGCCCTATCGTTGGATGTTTTGAGGGACGGGCAAGGGTCATTATACAGTCATAAAGGTAACTAGTATGGCACTTTAGCAATTTTATCGTAAGGGACTAGATCGTTTACCGAAGGCAACATCGGAGGGTCATCGAGGGACTACGATCTTTTTAACCGAGGGTCTTTTCTAAAGTGTCCCACGTTTGAGGGACATGATTGTTTTTCGAAGGCAACAAGTGGAGTTACCTTAGAGGTGCGTGTATACGAGTGTGTTGTATTCAGTTATTTTTCTTTGATGTTAGGTTTGCTAACATTTGCTTTTAGTTCTTGTCATGCAATTCTATTAGGCATACATCTCACAGTTCAATATCAGTGCAGGAAATTAAAGTGCGGGAATTAAACCTAACTATTACGTGGCTTCGGGGAGGGGGAATTACAAGTCCAAAACTGGGGGTAAAAACAATAAAGAAAAACTAATTAGTCTATTATAATCCATGGGCAGATACAATAATAAGAAAGTAATAACACGGGAAGAAAAGTGAACGTGCGAGGATTAAAAAGAACGTTTTCTTAAAAATCTAAGGAAATCTATGCAAATTAAGAAAATTATTTTTTGGGTTGTTTTTGTTTATTTTAAGAAAATATTTGAATTAAAATTAATTAAATAACTAAACCTATTTTTAATGAATTAACAAAAGGATTGATTATTAATAAAAATAAAAACTAATAAAAGAAGGTTAATTCTACATGTTTTTTTGTATTTATTAAGAAAAAGATTTGCAACCTAAATCTAATTGATTTTAAAATGAAATAAAAATTCAAAATAATTAAATTAATTAATTTATTAAAGTTTAATTAAAAATCTAATATACATTTTTTATGATTTTTCTGATTTTATGATTATAATTAAAAAAAGATTAAAAAGGAAAAAGTAAATTAAAACAAAAAAGAAAGTAGCATGGGCCTGGTATTAGAAGCAGAAATTGGGGTGTAATTTGAATTTGCCAAGCCCAATCCACAAAAGCCCAGGCTCTCAAAAAATCCCCCTTAAAGAGATGCCCTGAGTCCGAATCTGGCGTTAGTTTTTGCTAAAGGTCTTTGAATTTTGCGTTTCAAAGCCAAGCTTATGATCAGGGTTGAGAATGACATCTCATGAACCAGGCCTCAAAACTTACATGCTTCACGTCCAACCTGCTCTATATATGACTACAAACATGTATGCAAACGTCAAATGGATTAACAAATGCAGATTAACGAGATTAGATTTAAATAAACTATACCAAATAGTGAAACTTGTATGGCCGACTCGGGCGTGCTTCAGGATAAGGTGAGGGATGTAAATGACTCCTGGGGCCCTCAGGAGTGAAAATATGGCACGATATTGGGCGGAGGAAGGCTGGAAATCAGGTTTTGAATTTTCATAATATTTGAACAATTTTGGGAATTTTGAGAGCTTTTTCCAAATGATGATATCGTGTCCTTTGCTTATGATTTTGTTTTGTATTTATAGAGGGATGAATGGTGAGTAAACATGGCAAGAGTCCACACATAATGGCCCCCTTTCAAAGCAATATCAAACATATTAAAATACTTCCAAAATTGTGAAAAACTTGCCCTTCTTGAGATGCAATGAACCTGGTATTTTTCCTCATGCCTTGCACGAATTCTAAGGCCCAATATCAACCCAAATCCTCATGCAATTTTTAAAAAATCATCTTGGAACTATGTAGAAAATACCAAGAAGTTGGGATAAAATCCTGACCAAAATTTGTTAAAAATTTCTCTAAGTGTTAGATGAAAATGTCATGACTTCATGGGCTTATATCTTCAAATATAAGCATTTTTGGACATCAACCCTCTAATACAAAGTTTTAAAATTCATCAAGATCTACAACTTTCATGTTGAAAGTTTCCTTTGAATCATTTTGCATCTTGGTGAAAGATTGACATGAAGTAATGAAATTATCATGTATAAAAAACACTTAGAAAAATTTCTAAGTCTTGAAAAGTTTGACTTTTCACATTGACTTTTGACTTTATTGATTTCTTGATGATCAAGCTTCATATTTTTGAATGTCTTGATGAATTGTTATCTTTGAAACTTAATTTTTGATCAAAAAGTCAAAGTTTGACTTTTCAGTGTATAGTTGACTTTTTCATCGGTTGACCAAATTCCAACTATCAATCAATTGATCTTGGGAAATGAATTGAACCATGAAATTAGGTCTAGATGATGCATTTTAATCCTTGATATCATGTTTCAAATCAATAAGTCGTGTATTAGGTCAAAAGTAAAAAATCAAGCCTTTTCAGTTAAAACCCTAATTTTGACCATTTTGCCCTTTTGATGATCTGAGTAATTTTCTTGGGGAATTGTGATCCAAACTCGATCAAATGATACATATGATTTCAAAATATTGATATGGGTCAAAATCTTGAAGTTTGACTGTAGGTTGACCACAATTTACTTTTTATCCAATACAACTGATTTTAGGTCATCTAGTCAATTGACTGAGCAATTTTGTGATCCAAAACTTGAAACTTGACATGAGAAATCTTGAGGGTCCACAGTGATCCATGAAAGTCATATGAGGCATTAAAAGTCCAATTGTCCTTATAAAAACTCAAACCCTAATTTGAGGCATCAGTGTTGAGGAAATGTCTTGACCTAGTCAATCCTTGTGCAAGCTTGAGCTATTAAAGATCTTGTGGGACATGTCTTGAGAAATGAGAGGGAAAATTTTGGGGTACAATAGTAATCATGATTCAACTTTGCTTCGCTGTGTAGACAATAAAGAGGCATAGAAAATTATGGAGGATATGCATGAAGGCATCTTTGATACTCACTTTAGCGGACATATTATGGCTAAAAAGATTTTGAGAGCGGGTTACTATGGGTCGACTATGGAAACCGAATGTCACCAACACTTGAGAACTTGTCATAAGTTCCAGATTTATGTTGATAAAGTTCATGTGTCTCTAGTACCTTTGAACATCATGACTGATCCTTGGCCATTCGCAATGTGGGGCATTGATATGATGGGGGAAATCAAGCCTACTGCTTCTAACAGACAACACTTCATTCTCGTCGCCATTGAATACTTCACAAATTGGGTTGAAGTAGACTCGTTCACCTCTGTTACTAAGAATGTGACCGCCCAGTTTATAAAACATAGTCTTATCTGCCGGTATGGCATCCCCGAGAGAATCATCACGGACAATGGTACCAAACTCAACAACACTATGATCACTGAACTCTACACGTAGTTTAAGATCAAGCACCACAACTCTTCTCCGTATCGACCAAAGATGAATGGCGCAGTGGAAGCCGCCAACAAGAATATTAAGAAGATCATACAGAAGATGGTTGTAACTTATAAAGACTGGCAAAAGATGTTACCATTTTCTCTTCATGGCTATCGCACTTCAGCATGAACATCAACTGGGGCAACCCCATTCTCTCTGGTCTATGGTATGGAAGTTATCCTACCTGTCAGAGTTCAAATTCCTTCTTTGAGAATTATGAAAGATGTAGACTTAGACGAAGATGAGTGGATTCAGACCAGGCTAGACCAGTTGAATCTGATTGACGAAAAGAGGCTTGCGACTATTTCTTACGCTGAGATGTATCAGAAACGTATGATCAAGGCATTCAACAAGAAAATCAAGCATTGGGTATACCATGCTGGTGACCTGGTAATAAAGCGCATCATTCTAACACAAGGTGATCCCACGGGCAAATGGACTCCCACCTACGAAGGGCCATTTTTTGTCAAGAAATTATTTTTCGGGCGATGCTATGATACTAACCACCATGGACGGTGAAGATTTACCGCACCCTGTGAATGTGGACATAGTTAAAAGATACTACACATGAAAACGACCCACTAGGTTGACTGGCCTAGGAAAAATAAGGGCATCCAGGCAAACCTAAAGGGTTCGGGAAAAAATTAGGGATATATATAAAATATTGTATACCCGGCAAGTAGAAAACCTGAAAAGGAAACTTGGGCAAAAAAGGGTATCCTGGTGGACTGAAAACCCAAAAGGGCAGTCCAGGAAAAATTTAAGGATTAAAGCGTACGACTATGTCTCGTTGGATCGATTACAACAAGCTTTATTACCAAAGTCAAAAGTTCAAATGGTATATGTGATATGGTGGCCAGAACCAGACGGTTTTAAAATGCTGGTTTGCGTTTTGCGTTTGTGTTTGCAAAATGTCGCGGTAAGCAAGAGTCGCCACCGACTTTTATTTTATCCAACAAGGAAAGGAAAAAAGCACAGAAAAATTCCTTTTTTGAGATTATTTTGAGTACGGGGGGTAGATTATAGAAAGGGAAGGTATTAGCACCCTTTCTATCCATAGTTATCTACGGGCTCTTAGGTACTTGCTCATCATTTTGAAAATTGCTTCTTTGTGTTTGTGTGATTTGAAAAGCTTTTGTTTTGACTTCGATTTAACTCTTGCTTCTGTCTTCAAGAGTGTAATGAAGTGTTTTTGAAAACTTTGTTTTGTAAAGAAGTGTAAGTGTGGAAAGAGTTTTGTTTTGTCTGAGCAAGTACATAAGAGTTAATCTACCTACTCGAAAAAAGAATTGTTCTATGCTTGTTTCCTTTAGACAGCATTATCCCACTATTAGTGAGTAGGTAGCACCATCGTTGGAGTTTGGGGGTCAATTCGAAAGGGACGTTCGGTTACTAAAGCAATGTTAGGACGTCTTAGTAATAACCCTAATGTCTTAGATCAATTATCCAAGGCAACAAAATCTAAGGCAACTTTGATCTTTGGACAAAAGGACAACCACTAAAGCATCCTATACTCAATGACTGTTTATCAAAGGCAACCAAGTGGGTGTGTACCCTAGGAGTGTGCATGTGCGAGTGATTCATTTTCAGATTATTTATCTTTGCACATGTTTAGGGTTATCTAATTGTTTTAAAGTTTTTTCACATACATTCTTGTCATGCATCCCTATATCATACATCTAACAGTTAAATATTTGCGGAATTTAAAGTGCGGAAATTAAACTACGCTATTACAAGGCTTCGGGTATTTACATAGCCAAAAACAAACCCTTTGAAAATAAAGCGATAAATGTAAATAAACATCCTAATTAAACTATTACAAACTGTAGGCAGTTACATCAATATAATAAATAATAAAAATAAAGCGCGCGAGAAAAATTAAAATCGGGAAGAAAAATAGGATTTTGACCTTTCTATCCTAATTAAAAGAGAAAATGTTTTTTTGTTGTTTTTAATATTTTTAGAGAAAAGAATTTAGGTTTTAAAAAATAAATGTACAAATTAATTAGCTAATTTAATTAATTAATGAAAATAATAAAATGACCTATTTTTGGTTTTTTTGATTATTTTAGGAAAAAATAAAATATAATTAAGTTAGTAATAAAACCTATTTATTCTAATTATTTTTAAGTTATTTACAAAATAATTAAAATTTTACCTAAAATTAAATCTAATTAAATTAATAAATGTATTGATAAAAAAAATACCTAAATCTAATTGGTGAAAAATATTTTTTTATTATTTTTTTGATAAAAAGAAAATAATTAATTTGTTAGTAAATAAAATAAACAAATGAATTAAGACAAATAAAATAAAGTATAGAGAAAGAGATTTGGGCTTGATTTGCAATCTGAAGGGGGGTGCAAATAGTAAGCCTTGGCCCAAAACAAAAGAGGTCCGTTTTGACTTTCTGTGATCCCATGCAATGCATTGACTGAGCCTCATGGTGTTCTTCCCTTGATAGCCTTTGGATCTGGCCTTCAGGACACTTGGCGCTTTGGATTATAATGAACCATGGTGGTCGCTAGCCTCATGTACACGCTAGATCACCTGGAAGAAAAAAATATGAAATATTTGGGGGACCTGAGATTCGAACCCAAGTCCTGAAGCAATTATCATACAATCCATTGCCGCTACGCCATCTGTTCTTATTGTCATAATAATACAAAACAATAAACAAATATTAAAAAGACACGTAAATCAATTCAGTGCGCGAAATTTGAACAAGCCAATGGAGGGGTGTCAACAGGTCATCGGCAACCTCTCTCTGTGGGTAAAAGTTTCAAACTTTTACCTACGGACGTTTGTCCATAGCTATTGACAGGGCTCGGTCCAAAATCCTCCTTGAGCCATATAAATGACATCTAATGCCATGGTTGGACTCGTCTCGTCCTACTGAACATGATGGTACCATTTATGAAGGCTAATTTTACCTGCAAGCAAAAACCCTAAAACGGAATCCAAAACCCTAACAATGGTGAAATCCACCACATGCTATATAAATGTAATTAATTAATACAGGAAGCTTACAAATGTTCCATGGATTAACAATTGTGATACGATGGAAGAACTGACTTGAGGTTTGCGTTTGTGTTCTCAAAATGTTTCGGTTTACAAGAGTCGCCACCGACTTTTATTTTATCCAAAATGAAAGGTAAAAAAGCACAGGAAAGACCTTTGAGATGTTTTCTTGAGTTCGGGGTGTAGATTATGAAAAGGGAAGGTGCTAGCACCCTTTTCATCCATGGTTTTCCATGGGCTCTTTACTTGTTTAGATCACTTGCTTTGCTTTGACAATTGTTTGAAATGGTGCTTTGTGTGGTTTTGAAAGTTTTTTGAAAAGAGACCTTTGTCTAGGAAATCTTTGTAATGATTCTTGTTTGTAAGAATGTATACAAAGATATTTGTCTTTTGAAAATTGTTTGGAAATTGTTTTGAAATGTGTGTGTTTGTTTGAAAATAGCAAGGATTGTTTGCAAATTGATCAAGTAACTAGAAGCATTCTACCTACTTAAAAGTCTTTTCCTATACATTTTTATTCCTTGACATTGTTAACCTACCATTGTTTTGGTAGATAACCCTATCTTTGGATGTTAAACGGGACGGGTGCGAGTAATCGTATAGCCATGATAGCAATGTTGCTAGGTATCTTGGCATTTTTTCCGAGGGACTAAGATCATTTGTTTTAGGCAACCTTATCGATCGTCATCGAGGGGCTATGATCTTTTGTTTTGTTTTGTTTTGCCAAGATATCTTGCATGCATACCATGGCTATTTTTAAGGCAACCAAGTGGGTGAAACCCTAGAGAGTGCTTGTGTGCAATGTGTTGTCATTTTTCATGTATTTTTGTCTTGTATTAGGTCATGCTATTTGTTTGATTTTTGTCTTATCATTCAAAACCCTAGTTTACTATCATGGTATATGAAAGCAATAAATTGCGTAAAGTAAATCTAAAACTATTACAACAATATTATGGGAGGGGGAACAAGTTTTGAATGGGGGATATTTGCACAAAATAAAACCCTAATTCACTATTACAACCCAATTGAATTTATACAATAAATAAATAAACAATTATTTAAATGTACAAATAAAATGTAAATATGCAAAAAATGTTTTATAATTATTTTATGTATGATAAAAAATATATTATTTAAGTCTTAAAAATAAGAAAAAATAAAAATGATTATTTTTAAAAGGGGAAACCCTAATTTTTGGTTTAAAAGAAAATATGTTCTATATTATTATTTATTTTTTATTCATTTTTGTTTAAGAAAAATAATAATAATAATATTATATACCAATATTAAAAATTAAATATATATGAAAAATAAATATTCAATATGCATAAAATAATAAAATAAAATATTTAAGTATTTTTTATTATTTACAAGTTTATTTAAGAAAATAAATTATATTATTACTAATAAACTATCTTTTATGCCAAAAAAATAATAAAAATAATAAAATAAAAATGAAAAAAATAAAGAAAATATTTTTTAAGATTTTTTCATGTTCAGAAAAATAAATAAAAGCAATAAATATAAAAGAAATGAAAAATATGCAAAATATAAAAAAATAGGCCAAGGGGGTGCAAATAAGAAACAAGGGGGTGTGAAAAGTAGCAAGCCCAAGGCCCAGGCCCAGGACAGCTTCGTCCCTGACCTCCAGACAATAAATCTACGCGCGCTTGCCTTCAAATCCTGTTCTTGCTCATGCTTGCATAAAATTAAAAACTCATAACATAAAAAGTGTACCTTGTGAACTCACGATTCCAATGATATAAAATTCATGACCTAACTCTCAAAGATCAGGGAGAATTTTAATGGCCCTAATTTCTGACCTAGTTTTTTCAGCATGTTCAACAACCAAATACTCTTAGCTCAGTTATAATAAATGGAAACTATGCATATGTACGACTTAAGCAAGTTAAGGACTACATTTTTGCTTCACAAACCTAAGCTTAAGGATGCCTAAATAGAAAGATAGAAACTTGACAAATACCTTGTTCAGTTTAGTTTGGATATGGCAATGTGGGGACTTTGAGTGAGGTATGAAGATCGTGTGAGCTTTCTTGAAGTTCCCTCAAGCTTCTTCAATGCTCAGCTTGCCTTGTAGATGCTTGAATCTCCCTGTAGAAGTCAACTTGCAAACCTTCAAAATGAAAATGGTGAAGCTTGAAACAGGGCACACAGTTGCAAGACAAGGGCCTGGACAGTTTAGGTGTGATGTATGGAAGGTGTTTCAAGGGTTGAATCAAGAAACCCACGAGCCAATATTGATTTGGCTTGAGATTTGCAAAAGCTGCCCTGTTTTGGGCAGAAATGTGGTTTTTTATGTTTGGGAGTGTTTGAGATGTTAGCAATTCGTGTATTGGCTTGTTACAAAGTTCTGAAGTTGTGTAGAATAATGCCAAGGCTTCTCTTTATCAGATATCCAAGTTCTATTGACTTTTGCAAGTTTTCTTGCTTTTGAAGAAAATTGGAAGTGACAATGCCAAAGTGTTGTACAGGCTAACTCTAGGGCTGCAAGGAGTTGGTGTACTTTTCCTGGTGTTTGTGGATCTTGCTTGCAACAAAAGATCAGGTCCATGGCTCAAGATTTGCAAAATTGCCAAAAGCATGCTTTATCAAAATGGTATTATAAACTTTATTCCATTTTTGGAATAATTCTTTGTGCAAAGCTCCATAGGTCAGAATAAAGCCAATATCCAATGTTTTAGCATTCAATTATGGAGTGTAGAAAGGATTAGGACCTGTAATACCAAGTACAATCATGTTTGAAACTGATTTGCAACTTGTAACATTGTGAAAATGCCTTGTACAAAAGTTATAAATTGCCATTTTCATTTCTTCAATTCTCCCTAACCATAAATGCTCTTCGAGAGTTCTTGGACATTTTGGAAAGCTTGTAACATGCTCTACAATACATCTTTGAAATGAATTTTGTGATACCTCTTGGAACTAGGTTAAAAATTGCCATGAAGTTAGGTCAAAAATCTGCCTAAACTAGGGCAAAATTTCACTAAGTTAAAAAGTTTATGGACCCCTATTCACAAAATCATAACTTGATATACAAGCATCATTTGGGAAAACTTTGTGAATCAAAGTTATATATTTTGTGGAGGATTATAACTTTCATGTTGGAAGTTTTCTTTGAATCCAATTGCATCATAGTGAAAAAGTTTGGAAAAGTTTGGGAAAAAATAAGAAATTTTCAACACTTAGAAAATTTCTAAGTTATGAAAAATTTCAAACTTAAACCCTAATTTCCAAATTTAAGTTTCTTGGTGAACAAGTTTCATGTTTTGACATATATTGATGAAATATGACCCTTGGCACTTGATTTTGACCAAAAAATGAAAGTTTGACTTTTCAGTGTACAATTGATTTTTAATTAGTTGACTAGAAAATTCATCTGACAATCCAATGCACTTGAGATCTTTTGAACCTTGTGATTAGGTCAATATGATTCCATTGATTCCTTTAAACCATGCTTGAACCCAATTGTCCATTGTCTAGGTCAAAAAATCAGAAATTGCCCTTCCTCAATTAAAACCCTAATTTTGACCATTTTGCCCTTTTGATGATCTGATCAAATTTCTTGAGGAGTTGTTGTCCAAACTTGATCAAATGATTCATATGAGTCTATAATGTTGATGTGGATCAAAAATTATGATTTTTGACTATAAATTGGCCATGGTTGACTTTTTCCCCAATACAGTTGATTTTTAGGTCAACTGTCCAATTGATTGGTCAAAAATGTGATTCAAAGCTTGAAACTTGGTATGAGAAATCTTAGGAGTCCAACATGAAGTACGAAAGTCACATGAGGCCTTGAAAGTCCAAAAATACCTGTGCAAACTCAAACCCTAATTTCAGGTCATCAGTGCAAGGAGATGTCTTGAGCTGAGCAAACCCTAATCTAGTCTTGAGTCCAAGAAGTCTTGTGAGGAAAATCTTGATAAAATGAGAGGGAAAATTTTGAGGTACAACAGCTGCCCCCTGTTCAATCTTCTTGAACCTGAAGAGTTAGATTGGCGAGTTATGTCGTTTGTTACTCGAAGGTAAGAGATGATTGGACACTAGAGTGCCCATAAATTTGCACTTGATGAAGTAGTTGAGGGAATGGAACTATTAGCCTTTTTCTTTTGATGATTATGAACAACTTGCTTCTTTTCTACTTTCTTGGGATTGGAACTATTACTAGCCTTTACAAAAACAGTGGGATTGTTACTTGGTTTCTTAGTATTCACATAACCAAGACCTCTTTTATCATTTGGATAACGTTGTTGGCTTAGTAATCCTTCTAATCCTATTTGTCCTTTTTCATATCGTTCAATGACTCTTTTCAATTGAACAATTTGAAGGACATTTGATTCACACTTGGAGCATGCAAAGGTTTCCTTTTCTTTAATAAAATTCTGTTTTTGAATATCAAAATCTTTAGTCATGGTGTCAATTTTTTCTAGACAAATTAGAAGTTCTTTTTCTTGTTTTGACACCTTTTTGTATAAACTTTTGCATTCTTTCAAGAGTTCATCAATTGCACCTTGAACATCATCATCAAAAAGATTAAATTCATTACTAACCTCTTCTTCATTGTCGGAGTGATGCGATGCCATTAAGGCTAAGTTTGCACATTCGTCGCTTTCCGATTCCGATGAACTGCTCATATCATTATCTTCTCATGCTATGTAGGCTTTCTTTTGTTTTGAGTCCTTTCCTTTGAATCCATTTTTCTTTGGGAGATTTGGACAGTTTGGCTTGATGTGTCCTTGCTTTCCACATTCATAACATGAGACATCTTGTGTTGATGTGGAGGCTTATCTTTTCTTGAAGTGCTTTCTCTTATGTGCATGAGATCCGCCTTTGTCATTTCTGCCAAAAAACTTCCCAAGTCTTTTCACTAGAAGCATGAAATTTTCATCTTCTTCCGGATTGTCTTCTTTTACCACTTCTTTTGAATCAATTTTTAAAGCAATGTTTTTGGACTTCTTTTCTAGATTCTCATGTTTTTCAAGTCTATCGAGTTTCGTTTCGTATTCTTGAAGTTTGCCAAATAATGTAGCGGAAGTCATTGCGGAGAGACTCTTCTTTTCCGAGATTGCCGTTACCTTTGGTTGCCATTTCCTAGTCAATGATCTAAGGATTTTCAAGTTGAGTTCATCATTTGACAGGGTTTTACCAAGAGCAATTAAGTGATTTGTCAAATGCACAAATCTCTTTTGTAAGTCAAGAATGGATTCTCCGGGCTGTATTCGAAATAGTTCATATTCTTGACTCAAGGTATTTAGCCTTGATCTTTTTACTTCAGCCGTTCCTTCATGAGTTTGAACCAAGGTATCCCAAATTTCCTTTGCTGTTTTGCAGTTTGAGACACGGAAAAATTCGTCCATACTGAGTGCACCTTGAAGAAGGTTTATTGCCTTTTTGTCATAGAGAACTTTCTTTTTATCATCGTCGTCCCATGCAGTTTTGGGCTTTGCAGACCCAACGCCATTAATTACCGTTATCGGGATAAATGGACCATTTTCAACAGCATCCCATACTTCCTCTCCTTGTGCTTCTAAATGCGCCTTCATGCGTATTTTCCAAAAGTCAAAATATTCACCACAAAATAGAGGAGGCTTGTTGTTACTACCACCATCTCTGAAAACTGGTTGATGATTTGCGGAAGCCATTCTGGATCTCTAGGAGCAGGTTACCTATAACCTGCTCTGATACCAATTGTAAGATTAAGATTGCGCCTAAGAGGGGGGGTGAATTAGGTGGTGGTCGATTTTTGACTTATTTTATACTTTCTGGTTTTGATTTAGTGCTTTGAAAACTGTAAAGTGCAGAAAGTAAAGAGACACAGAGAATTATCCTGGTTCCTTCCACACCCCGGAAGTACGTCCAGTCCCCTTGCAAGCAATTCAAACTGTAACACAAAGGTTAGATAATGCTCAAAGATTTCTGTTCTTTATATGTGTGAAAGTGCAGAAAATCTTTGTTCTTAAAAGTTAAGAAATATGAAGTTTGAATATTTTACAAAGTTCAGATTTTATTGCAAGAGAAGAGTTGTTTATGATTTGAAATATTTTGTAATATATAGTAATCAAGATACCTTTCCAAAAGGACACTTTTCTGTTTGAAAAACTTGACAAGATGCAATGTTTGATCATGCAACTATTGGAGAAAAGGTGTGAAGGATATCTTGAAACCAGTTCAGATTTTTCAAAATTTTCAATGTGCAAATCGATTAACATAAGATGCAAATCGATTGCACGTGTTTGTAACATTCAGAATTTCAAAAAATTTGAAGTGTAAATCGATTAGCATGTTGTGTCAATCGATTTACAAGAGTTAAAAAAATCAGTTTGTTCTGTGATCAATCGATTTACACTGTAAATCGATTGCTGGCAGGAGCAAACAGTTTTTTAAAAAAAAACATGTGTAAATCGATTTACACAATATGTTAATCGATTTACAGCAGAGAAAAACTTAAAAAATGTTTTGAAATATAATTGAAGTGATGTGGCATGTGTATATCATTTTTGAGCATTTCTAATCAATGTAGTTTAATTGAGAATTGATATACTTGATTGCTTGCCAAGTTCCTTGAAGCTTTGAGTGAATGATGCTTTAAGTTAATTTCCACTTCTTTTCCTTCTTTCCATAATGCTTGTTTGTCTTTCATCAAACTAGCTTGTTTGTCTTTCATCAAAACTAAAGTTGAGTTGAGGCTTGAGATTACATTCTCCCCCTTTTTGATGATGACAAACCATTTTCCTTTATGTGTTGATCAGAATTTTAGCAGAATGTGTTTTCTCCCCCTGAGAAGATTTCTCCCCCTATGGAGAAAAAGATTTGAAAGCTTGCTCTGTAAAGACAATGAAAACAAACAACCATAAAGTGCTATTACATCCTTCTCCCCCTTTGACATTATCAAAAAGAAGGGAAAGATGCAACAAGAAATTATAACAGAAAGAAATGTACAGGAACATGAATAAAAAACAAAGAACTTTCAAAATTATCGAACAAAGTTTAAGAACACAATACATAAAATGAACACTTGAAATACAACAAGACAAAAACCATAATGATACTTATAACAAGAATTTAATAACATTGATCAGGAACATTTTAGAAAGGTCCTTGATATGGAAATTGTTGTTGAAGGGGTGGTTCGGTGTATTGAGGAGGCGGAGGAGCAGGATTGGTTGGGTCGTATGGAGGGATATGAAGATGTGATTAAAGATATGAAAATTGTTGGTTCACATCATTCTGAAAAGCATTTATTCGAGATGAGGTAAAGTCATTTATCTCAGTCCATCGAGCATTGATGTTAGAATTGAGAGAAGCAAACTTTTGCGTCATGAAATCCATAACATCTTGATTTGTTGGACCAGAAGAAGCAGCAGGAGGAGGAACTTCATGGTCTTCTTCATCTGCATTATTACCGTCATCGCCGACAACATCCTCTCCAATGTAAGTGATGGTTTTTGCTTCAGCATTGAAATGAACACCCATCCTTGAATCAACATTTTTGATGGAGATCCTAGTGGTGATTGGATCCATTTCAATCCGCTCAAATCCAGTGAAATCTATATCAAAAGCTGCCATAATCCTTGTAATGAAATATGCATATGGTAGAAAGGTGGCCCTTGCGGCAACTTTTAGCATATGCATCACAATCAATTTTGCCCAATTAACCGGAATTCCATTTTTCCTTGCATAGATGATTTGCAGTTCTAGGTCGGTCACCGTACAATGATTCCCTGCTCTAGGAAACAGAATATACACTAGAAAATAGTGAAACAACCTATCATCTATATGAAAATTTCCAGCACTCCATGTGTCCCTAGCTGGAATAACCCCGCCAAGACTTCGAATCCGCTTGGCACGGTATTCAGATTCTGATAACCTTCCAATGCTATAGAAAAATTCTCGCTTCTGATAGTTTTCCCAAGCAGCATCTTCTGGATCATAGAGGGTACTTCCAGAATATGGAATGTTCAAAATTCTGCCAATAGTTTTGGAATACAGAGGGATTCTTTTTCCAAGGACATAGGTATAACATTTGTTGTTGTCATAGCACATATTGCTGTAGAAAATTCTAACCAGATCCGGGTAATAGAAACCATGTGAAGATATTAATGGTTCTAAACCATAAGCAATGAAATCTCTTTGAAACGAGAAGCATTCATCTGGAAAAGTAGATAACATACCAAACTTTGGAGCAGAGATGATTTTCTTTTGAAAATGCTTGATAAATCTGTCCCGTTGTGGATCCGAGAGGTATTCGAGCACAGAGTTTTCAGATGTTGACGTAGCTTGCTTCTTTCCTTTCTCTGAGGCAGAGGCTTTTCTCTTGGGAGCCATGGATCTTGTTAGGGTTTTGGAAAGAGAGATATAGAGTTCTTTGTGTTGTTATGTGAGAGAGTGTGTTGGTGTTATGAGATAGTTTTGGTGAGTTTAAATAATATAGAGAGTAAGTGAGGTCTTTATGAGGTTTTAATTTGGTGATTTGGTCAAGGTTTCATTGATTGGGAAATAGTAGGATGGGAGGTTGAGAGACAATGAATGTTTGACCAATATATTAAAAGCTCATACAAGTATCACATGTTAAAAAATAAATTGCATAGAGAAAATATACAGAAAATGCTTCAGATTCTGTGGTAAATCGATTTGCCCCTTGGTTAAATCGATTTACACAGAACATTTTTATAAAAAATAATTTTCGTTCAGTGGTAAATCGATTTACATATTGTGTAAATCGATTTACACAAAAGATTTTATAAAAAAAATGATTTGCTTCAGTGGTAAATCGATTGACATATGGTGTAAATCGATTTACTTAAAGAAAAATTTTAAAAATCATTATTTTTAACATTTGAAACAATGTCTAACCACATATATATGTACATTAAGGTATAGTTAAGGATTGAGTGCACCTTAAATATCTTGTTCATCGAGGATTCCAAGTTCACGACGAATTTTGAAAAATGCATCCTTTGCAAGTGGTTTTGTAAAGATGTCCGCGAGTTGATTTTGAGTGTCCACGAATGTGATCTCGACATCTCCTTTGAGTACATGGTCTCGGATGAAATGATGTCTGATGTCAATGTGTTTCGTCCGGGAATGCATAACTGGATTTTTCGTAATATTGATCGCGCTTGTGTTATCACATCGAAGAGGAATGCATCCAAGGTTTACTCCATAGTCAAGTAATTGTTGTTTTAGCCAAAGAATTTGAGCGCATCCACTTCCAGCCGCAATGTATTCTGCTTCGGCAGTGCTGAGAGCTACGCTTGCTTGCTTTTTGCATGACCATGAAACCAAGGCATTTCCAAGAATGTGACATGTTCCACTTGTACTTTTGCGATCAGTTTTGCAACCTGCATAGTCAGCATCAGAATAACCAACTAGATTGCACATACTACCTTTTGGATACCATAATCCGACGTTGGTTGTTCCTTTGAGATATTTTATTATGCGCTTGACTGCTGCAAGGTGAGACTCTTTAGGATTGGCTTGATATATTGCACATAGGCAAACGCTGAACATAATGTCAGGTCTACTTGCTGTTAAATAGAGGAGTGAGCCAATCATTCCACGATACTTAGTTATGTCAATAGAATTCCCTGATTCATCTAGATCAAGATAGGTGCCTGATCCCATAGGAATTGCACTTTCTTTGCTACTTTCCATCTCAAATTTCTTTATAAGGTCTTTGCAATATTTTGATTGGTTTACGAAGATACCATGTTTGAGTTGCTTAATTTGAAGACCAAGAAAGAAATTCAATCTTCCCATCATAGACATCTCAAACTCTCCTTGCATCATAGACGAAAATTCCTTGCACATATTTTGGTTAGTTGAACCGAAAACAATATCATCTACATAGATTTGTACAAGTAAGGTATGATGATTAACATTTTTTATGAAGAGAGTGGTATCGACTTTACCCTTTACAAACCCTTTTTCACATAGGAATGCGCTTAGTCTATCATACCAAGCCCTTGGTGCTTGCTTCAGCCCATAGAGAGCTTTCTTTAGTTTGAAGACATGATTAGGATGTTTGAAGTCTTCAAATCCGGGAGGTTGCTTTACATAGACTTCTTCATTTATGAATCCATTGAGAAATGCGCTTTTTACATCCATTTGAAAAAGTTCAAAGTCCAATGAGCATGCATATGCAAGTAATAATCTTATTGCTTCCAAACGTGCTACTGGAGCAAAAGTTTCTTCAAAATCAATTCCTTCCTCTTGGTTGTATCCTTGAGCAACTAGTCTTGCCTTGTTTCGAGTGATTATTCCATTTTCATCCATCTTGTTTTTGAAAACCCATTTGGTTCCAATGATACGTTTATTTCCTGGATTAGGAACAAGTTCCCAAACTTCGTTCCGCTCGAATTGGTTTAACTCCTCTTGCATGGCAAGGATCCATTGATCATCTTCTAGTGCTTGAGCCACTTTAGTGGGTTCAACTTGAGATACAAACGCCATATTTAAGCATGCATCCTTAAGATTTAGCCGAGTAGATACTCCTTTGCTAATATCTCCAATTATATTGTTAATGGGATGATCACGATGAGTTCTCCATTCTTGAGGAAGATCATCATCATTTTCATTTTGATGTGAAAGTTCATGTGTTTGTTCCGGATTGACAATTTTGCCATCTCCGCAGGAAATCTCATGAGATAGATCTATAGAATCATCATCATCACAAATAACAACTTCCTCCTTGGAGGTGTTAGATTCATCAAAAGAAACATGCATTGATTCTTCTATAGTTAAAGTTCTTTTATTGTAAATTCTAAAAGCTTTGCTAGAAAGGGAGTAACCGAGAAAGATACCTTCATCCGATTTTTCATCGAACTTACCGAGATTGTCTTTGTCGTTGTTAAGGACAAAACATTTGCACCCGAAAATATGAAAGTGAGAGATATTTGGTTTTCTTCCTTTGTAAATCTCATATGGAGTTTTCTTTAGTATAGGTCTTATGATCACGCGATTGCTTACATAACATGCCGTGCTTACCTCATCCGCCCAAAAATATTTAGGCAAACTTGAGTCACTTAGCATGGTTCTAGCAAGTTCCACCAAAGACCTATTTTTCCTTTCAACTACTCCATTTTGTTGTGGAGTTCTTGGTGCTGAAAAATTGTGGAAGATCCCATTTTCTTCACAAAATTCTTCAAATAGACTATTTTAGAACTCTCCACCGTGATCACTTCGGATTGATGTTATCTTTGATGACTTCTCATTTTGAACTTGTTTTGCATATCTCTTGAATGCCTTGAATGCTTCATTCTTGTGCACTAAAAACAAAGTCCAAGTGAAACGGGAAAAATCATCTACAATAACTAATGCATAAATGTTACCTCCGAAGCTTCTTGTTCTAGATGGACCAAAAAGATCCATGTGCAACAATTGAAGTGGTCTTGTTGTTGAAACTACATTCTTTGGTTTGAAAGTTGATTTGGTCTGTTTGCCCTTTTGTCATGCACTACATAATTTGTCTTTGATGAACTTCATCTTTGGTAGACCAATAACTAAGTCATGCTTAACCAATTTGTTCAAGTGCTCCATGTGAATGTGAGCAATCCTCTTATGCCATAACCAAGCGTCATTGTTGTTTACCATAAGACATTGTACCTTCATAGACAAATCATCTAGAGTAATCATAAAAATATTGTTAGATCTTATACCTTTGAGTTTTACCTCATTGGTTGCCTCATCCATAATAAGGCATTCTTCTTTGTTGAATTTGATCTTGAACCCTCTATCGCAAAGTTGACTTATGCTAAGAAGGTTGTGCTTTAATCCTTCAACATAGAGAACATCCTCAATTTGAATGGATGGAGGTGTGCCAACTATTCCAACGCCAAGAATCTTTCCTTTGGTGTTGTCTCCATAGGTGACATACCCTTTGGCTTTATGTACTAGATATGAAAATTGGTGTACATCTCCTGTCATATGCTTTGAACATCCACTGTCAAGATACCAAACAATTGAAGTGGATTTAAAACATACCTACAAAAACAAATTATTTCTTGTTAGGTACCCAAGTTGCCTTGGGTCCTTCATAGTTAGATCCCTTTTTCACCCATGCATAATGTCCACTAGCCATACTGAAATTTCTAATATAGCATGCATTTGGTGTGTGTCCAATAATACCACAGTAAAAACAGTTTGGAACAAATTTGCTCTTGTATCTAGGAATTTGTTTTCTTTTAGATACATTAGCCTTTTTCTTTTGATGATTATGAACAACTTGCTTCTTTTCTACTTTCTTGGGATTGGAACTATTACTAGCCTTTACAAAAACAGTGGGATTGTTACTTGGTTTCTTAGTATTCACATAACCAAGACCTCTTTTATCATTTGGATAACGTTGTTGGCTTAGTAATCCTTCCAATCCTATTTGTCCTTTTTCATATCGTTCAATGACTCTTTTCAATTGAACAATTTGAAGGACATTTGATTCACACTTGGAGCATGCAAAGGTTTCCTTTTCTTTAATAAAATTCTGTTTTTGAATATCAAAATCTTTAGTCATGGTGTCAATTTTTTCTAGACAAATTAGAAGTTCTTTTTCTTGTTTTGACACCTTTTTGTATAAACTTTTGCATTCTTTCAAGAGTTCATCAATTGCACCTTGAACATCATCATCAAAAAGATTAAATTCATTACTAACCTCTTCTTCATTGTCGGAGTGATGCGATGCCATTAAGGCTAAGTTTTCACATTCGTCGCTTTCCGATTCCGATGAACTGCTCATATCATTATCTTCCCATGCTATGTAGGCTTTCTTTTGTTTTGAGTCCTTTCCTTTGAATCCATTTTTCTTTGGGAGATTTGGACAGTTTGGCTTGATGTGTCCTTGCTTTCCACATTCATAACATGAGACATCTTGTGTTGATGTGGAGGCTTCTCTTTTCTTGAAGTGCTTTCTCTTATGTGCATGAGATCCGCCTTTGTCATTTCTGCCAAAAAACTTCCCAAGTCTTTTCACTAGAAGCATGAAATTTTCATCTTCTTCCGGATTGTCTTCTTTTACCACTTCTTTTGAATCAATTTTTAAAGCAATGTTTTTGGACTTCTTTTCGAGATTCTCATGTTTTTCAAGTCTATCGAGTTCCGTTTCGTATTCTTGAAGTTTGCCAAATAATGTAGCGGAAGTCATTGCGGAGAGACTCTTCTTTTCCGAGATTGCCGTTACCTTTGGTTGCCATTTCCTAGTCAATGATCTAAGGATTTTCAAGTTGAGTTCATCATTTGACAGGGTTTTACCAAGAGCAATTAAGTGATTTGTCAAATGCACAAATCTCTTTTGTAAGTCAAGAATGGATTCTCCGGGCTGCATTCGAAATAGTTCATATTCTTGACTCAAGGTATTTAGCCTTGATCTTTTTACTTCAGCCGTTCCTTCATGAGTTTGAACCAAGGTATCCCAAATTTCCTTTGCTGTTTTGCAGTTTGAGACACGGAAAAATTCGTCCATACTGAGTGCACCTTGAAAAAGGTTTATTGCCTTTTTGTCATAGAGAAATTTCTTTTTATCATCGTCGTCCCATGCAGTTTTGGGCTTTGCAGACCCAACGCCATTAATTACCGTTATCGGGATAAATGGACCATTTTCAACAGCATCCCATACTTCCTCTCCTTGTGCTTCTAAATGCGCCTTCATGCGTATTTTCCAAAAGTCAAAATATTCACCACAAAATAGAGGAGGCTTGTTGTTACTACCACCATCTCTGAAAACTGGTTGATGATTTGCGGAAGCCATTCTGGATCTCTAGGAGCAGGTTACCTATAACTTGCTCTGATACCAATTGTAAGATTAAGATTGCGCCTAAGAGGGGGGGTGAATTAGGTGGTGGTCGATTTTTGACTTATTTTATACTTTCTGGTTTTGATTTAGTGCTTTGAAAACTGTAAAGTGCAGAAAGTAAAGAGACACAGAGAATTATCCTGGTTCCTTCCACACCCCGGAAGTACGTCCAGTCCCCTTGCAAACACGCAAGAGATTTTACTATATTGTTAGAACTTTTACAAGACTCTTCCTAGTCTTATCCACTAAAGAACCTAACAAATAACCAAGAACACCCTCTTGGATTTCCAATAAGTCTAATGAGAACAATCCTCTCAAAAGATACCTCTTGTTTCCAACAATGGACAACAAGGAACAAAAGTAATCTAATACTTAATTCCAACAATCCTGGAAATAAGTTACACTTTGTATGTTTTTATGAAGTATGATTTCTTGAAAGATGTTGATCACATAGAGTGACTTCTTTGAAGTTTCTTCTTTCTTCTCTTGTAAGCAATTCAAACTGTAACACAAAGGTTAGATAATGCTCAAAGATTTCTGTTCTTTATATGTGTGAAAGTGCAGAAAATCTTTGTTCTTAAAAGTTAAGAAATATGAAGTTTGAATATTTTACAAAGTTCAGATTTTATTGCAAGAGAAGAGTTGTTTATGATTTGAAATATTTTGTAATATATAGTAATCAAGATACCTTTCCAAAAGGACACTTTTCTGTTTGAAAAACTTGACAAGATGCAATGTTTGATCATGCAACTATTGGAGAAAAGGTGTGAAGGATATCTTGAAACCAGTTCAGATTTTTCAAAATTTTCAATGTGCAAATCGATTAACATAAGATGCAAATCGATTGCACGTGTTTGTAACGTTCAGAATTTCAAAAAATTTGAAGTGTAAATCGATTAGCATGTTGTGTCAATCGATTTATAAGAGTAAAAAAAGCAGTTTGTTCTGTGATCAATCGATTTACACTGTAAATCGATTGCTGGCAGGAGCAAACAGTTTTTTAAAAAAAAACATGTGTAAATCGATTTACACAATATGTTAATCGATTTACAGCAGAGAAAAACTTAAAAAAATGTTTTGAAATATAATTGAAGTGATGTGGCATGTGTATATCATTTTTGAGCATTTCTAATCAATGTAGTTTAATTGAGAATTGATATACTTGATTGCTTGCCAAGTTCCTTGAAGCTTTGAGTGAATGATGCTTTAAGTTAATTTCCACTTCTTTTCCTTCTTTCCATAATGCTTGTTTGTCTTTCATCAAACTAGCTTGTTTGTCTTTCATTAAAACTAAAGTTGAGTTGAGGCTTGAGATTACATTCTCCCCCTTTTTGATGATGACAAACCATTTTCCTTTATGTGTTGATCAGAATTTTAGCAGAATGTGTTTTCTCCCCCTGAGAAGATTTCTCCCCCTATGGAGAAAAAGATTTGAAAGCTTGCTCTGTAAAGACAATGAAAACAAACAACCATAAAGTGCTATTACATCCTTCTCCCCCTTTGACATTATCAAAAAGAAGGGAAAGATGCAACAAGAAATTATAACAGAAAGAAATGTACAGGAACATGAATAAAAAACAAAGAACTTTCAAAATTATCGAACAAAGTTTAAGAACACAATACATAAAATGAACACTTGAAATACAACAAGACAAAAACCATAATGATACTTATAACAAGAATTTAATAACATTGATCAGGAACATTTTAGAAAGGTCCTTGATATGGAAATTGTTGTTGAAGGGGTGGTTCGGTGTATTGAGGAGGCGGAGGAGCAGGATTGGTTGGGTCGTATGGAGGGATATGAAGATGTGATTAAAGATATGAAAATTGTTGGTTCACATCATTCTGAAAAGCATTTATTCGAGATGAGGTAAAGTCATTTATCTCAGTCCATCGAGCATTGATGTTAGAATTGAGAGAAGCAAACTTTTGCGTCATGAAATCCATAACATCTTGATTTGTTGGACCAGAAGAAGCAGCAGGAGGAGGAACTTCATGGTCTTCTTCATCTGCATTATTACCGTCATCGCCGACAACATCCTCTCCAATGTAAGTGATGGTTTTTGCTTCAGCATTGAAATGAACACCCATCCTTGAATCAACATTTTTGATGGAGATCCTAGTGGTGATTGGATCCATTTCAATCCGCTCAAATCCAGTGAAATCTATATCAAAAGCTGCCATAATCCTTGTAATGAAATATGCATATGGTAGAAAGGTGGCCCTTGCGGCAACTTTTAGCATATGCATCACAATCAATTTTGCCCAATTAACCGGAATTCCATTTTTCCTTGCATAGATGATTTGCAGTTCTAGGTCGGTCACCGTACAATGATTCCCTGCTCTAGGAAACAGAATATACACTAGAAAATAGTGAAACAACCTATCATCTATATGAAAATTTCCAGCACTCCATGTGTCCCTAGCTGGAATAACCCCGCCAAGACTTCGAATCCGCTTGGCACGGTATTCAGATTCTGATAACCTTCCAATGCTATAGAAAAATTCTCGCTTCTGATAGTTTTCCCAAGCAGCATCTTCTGGATCATAGAGGGTACTTCCAGAATATGGAATGTTCAAAATTCTGCCAATAGTTTTGGAATACAGAGGGATTCTTTTTCCAAGGACATAGGTATAACATTTGTTGTTGTCATAGCACATATTGCTGTAGAAAATTCTAACCAGATCCGGGTAATAGAAACCATGTGAAGATATTAATGGTTCTAAACCATAAGCAATGAAATCTCTTTGAAACGAGAAGCATTCATCTGGAAAAGTAGATAACATACCAAACTTTGGAGCAGAGATGATTTTCTTTTGAAAATGCTTGATAAATCTGTCCCGTTGTGGATCCGAGAGGTATTCGAGCACAGAGTTTTCAGATGTTGACGTAGCTTGCTTCTTTCCTTTCTCTGAGGCAGAGGCTTTTCTCTTGGGAGCCATGGATCTTGTTAGGGTTTTGGAAAGAGAGATATAGAGTTCTTTGTGTTGTTATGTGAGAGAGTGTGTTGGTGTTATGAGATAGTTTTGGTGAGTTTAAATAATATAGAGAGTAAGTGAGGTCTTTATGAGGTTTTAATTTGGTGATTTGGTCAAGGTTTCATTGATTGGGAAATAGTAGGATGGGAGGTTGAGAGACAATGAATGTTTGACCAATATATTAAAAGCTCATACAAGTATCACATGTTAAAAAATAAATTGCATAGAGAAAATATACAGAAAATGCTTCAGATTCTGTGGTAAATCGATTTGCCCCTTGGTTAAATCGATTTACACAGAACATTTTTATAAAAAATAATTTTCGTTCAGTGGTAAATCGATTTACATATTGTGTAAATCGATTTACACAAAAGATTTTATAAAAAAAATGATTTGCTTCAGTGGTAAATCGATTGACATATGGTGTAAATCGATTTACTTAAAGAAAAATTTTAAAAATCATTATTTTTAACATTTGAAACAATGTCTAACCACATATATATGTACATTAAGGTATAGTTAAGGATTGAGTGCACCTTAAATATCTTGTTCATCGAGGATTCCAAGTTCACGACGAATTTTGAAAAATGCATCCTTTGCAAGTGGTTTTGTAAAGATGTCCGCGAGTTGATTTTGAGTGTCCACGAATGTGATCTCGACATCTCCTTTGAGTACATGGTCTCGGATGAAATGATGTCTGATGTCAATGTGTTTCGTCCGGGAATGCATAACTGGATTTTTCGTAATATTGATCGCGCTTGTGTTATCACATCGAAGAGGAATGCATCCAAGGTTTACTCCATAGTCAAGTAATTGTTGTTTTAGCCAAAGAATTTGAGCGCATCCACTTCCAGCCGCAATGTATTCTGCTTCGGCAGTGCTGAGAGCTACGCTTGCTTGCTTTTTGCATGACCATGAAACCAAGGCATTTCCAAGAATGTGACATGTTCCACTTGTACTTTTGCGATCAGTTTTGCAACCTGCATAGTCAGCATCAGAATAACCAACTAGATTGCACATACTACCTTTTGGATACCATAATCCGACGTTGGTTGTTCCTTTGAGATATTTTATTATGCGCTTGACTGCTGCAAGGTGAGACTCTTTAGGATTGGCTTGATATATTGCACATAGGCAAACGCTGAACATAATGTCAGGTCTACTTGCTGTTAAATAGAGGAGTGAGCCAATCATTCCACGATACTTAGTTATGTCAATAGAATTCCCTGATTCATCTAGATCAAGATAGGTGCCTGATCCCATAGGAATTGCACTTTCTTTGCTACTTTCCATCTCAAATTTCTTTATAAGGTCTTTGCAATATTTTGATTGGTTTACGAAGATACCATGTTTGAGTTGCTTAATTTGAAGACCAAGAAAGAAATTCAATCTTCCCATCATAGACATCTCAAACTCTCCTTGCATCATAGACGAAAATTCCTTGCACATATTTTGGTTAGTTGAACCGAAAACAATATCATCTACATAGATTTGTACAAGTAAGGTATGATGATTAACATTTTTTATGAAGAGAGTGGTATCGACTTTACCCTTTACAAACCCTTTTTCACATAGGAATGCGCTTAGTCTATCATACCAAGCCCTTGGTGCTTGCTTCAGCCCATAGAGAGCTTTCTTTAGTTTGAAGACATGATTAGGATGTTTGAAGTCTTCAAATCCGGGAGGTTGCTTTACATAGACTTCTTCATTTATGAATCCATTGAGAAATGCGCTTTTTACATCCATTTGAAAAAGTTCAAAGTCCAATGAGCATGCATATGCAAGTAATAATCTTATTGCTTCCAAACGTGCTACTGGAGCAAAAGTTTCTTCAAAATCAATTCCTTCCTCTTGGTTGTATCCTTGAGCAACTAGTCTTGCCTTGTTTCGAGTGATTATTCCATTTTCATCCATCTTGTTTTTGAAAACCCATTTGGTTCCAATGATACGTTTATTTCCTGGATTAGGAACAAGTTCCCAAACTTCGTTCCGCTCGAATTGGTTTAACTCCTCTTGCATGGCAAGGATCCATTGATCATCTTCTAGTGCTTGAGCCACTTTAGTGGGTTCAACTTGAGATACAAACGCCATATTTAAGCATGCATCCTTAAGATTTAGCCGAGTAGATACTCCTTTGCTAATATCTCCAATTATATTGTTAATGGGATGATCACGATGAGTTCTCCATTCTTGAGGAAGATCATCATCATTTTCATTTTGATGTGAAAGTTCATGTGTTTGTTCCGGATTGACAATTTTGCCATCTCCGCAGGAAATCTCATGAGATAGATCTATAGAATCATCATCATCACAAATAACAACTTCCTCCTTGGAGGTGTTAGATTCATCAAAAGAAACATGCATTGATTCTTCTATAGTTAAAGTTCTTTTATTGTAAATTCTAAAAGCTTTGCTAGAAAGGGAGTAACCGAGAAAGATACCTTCATCCGATTTTTCATCGAACTTACCGAGATTGTCTTTGTCGTTGTTAAGGACAAAACATTTGCACCCGAAAATATGAAAGTGAGAGATATTTGGTTTTCTTCCTTTGTAAATCTCATATGGAGTTTTCTTTAGTATAGGTCTTATGATCACGCGATTGCTTACATAACATGCCGTGCTTACCTCATCCGCCCAAAAATATTTAGGCAAACTTGAGTCACTTAGCATGGTTCTAGCAAGTTCCACCAAAGACCTATTTTTCCTTTCAACTACTCCATTTTGTTGTGGAGTTCTTGGTGCTGAAAAATTGTGGAAGATCCCATTTTCTTCACAAAATTCTTCAAATAGACTGTTTTGGAACTCTCCACCGTGATCACTTCGGATTGATGTTATCTTTGATGACTTATCATTTTGAACTTGTTTTGCATATCTCTTGAATGCCTTGAATGCTTCATTCTTGTGCACTAAAAACAAAGTCCAAGTGAAACGGGAAAAATCATCTACAATAACTAATGCATAAATGTTACCTCTGAAGCTTCTTGTTCTAGATGGACCAAAAAGATCCATGTGCAACAATTGAAGTGGTCTTGTTGTTGAAACTACATTCTTTGGTTTGAAAGTTGATTTGGTCTGTTTGCCCTTTTGGCATGCACTACATAATTTGTCTTTGATGAACTTCATCTTTGGTAGACCAATAACTAAGTCATGCTTAACCAATTTGTTCAAGTGCTCCATGTGAATGTGAGCAATCCTCTTATGCCATAACCAAGCGTCATTGTTGTTTACCATAAGACATTGTACCTTCATAGACAAATCATCTAGAGTAATCATAAAAATATTGTTAGATCTTATACCTTTGAGTTTTACCTCATTGGTTGCCTCATCCATAATAAGGCATTCTTCTTTGTTGAATTTGATCTTGAACCCTCTATCGCAAAGTTGACTTATGCTAAGAAGGTTGTGCTTTAATCCTTCAACATAGAGAACATCCTCAATTTGAATGGATGGAGGTGTTCCAACTATTCCAACGCCAAGAATCTTTCCTTTGGTGTTGTCTCCATAGGTGACATACCCTTTGGCTTTATGTACTAGATATGAAAATTGGTGTACATCTCCTGTCATATGCTTTGAACATCCACTGTCAAGATACCAAACAATTGAAGTGGATTTCAAACATACCTACAAAAACAAATTATTTCTTGTTAGGTACCCAAGTTGCCTTGGGTCCTTCATAGTTAGATCCCTTTTTCACCCATGCATAATGTCCACCAGCAATACTGAAATTTCTAATATAGCATGCATTTGGTGTGTGTCCAATAATACCACAGTAAAAACAGTTTGGAACAAATTTGCTCTTGTATCTAGGAATTTGTTTTCTTTTAGATACATTAGCCTTTTTCTTTTGATGATTATGAACAACTTGCTTCTTTTCTACTTTCTTGGGATTGGAACTATTACTAGCCTTTACAAAAACAGTGGGATTGTTACTTGGTTTCTTAGTATTCACATAACCAAGACCTCTTTTATCATTTGGATAACGTTGTTGGCTTAGTAATCCTTCCAATCCTATTTGTCCTTTTTCATATCGTTCAATGACTCTTTTCAATTGAACAATTTGAAGGACATTTGATTCACACTTGGAGCATGCAAAGGTTTCCTTTTCTTTAATAAAATTCTGTTTTTGAATATCAAAATCTTTAGTCATGGTGTCAATTTTTTCTAGACAAATTAGAAGTTCTTTTTCTTGTTTTGACACCTTTTTGTATAAACTTTTGCATTCTTTCAAGAGTTCATCAATTGCACCTTGAACATCATCATCAAAAAGATTAAATTCATTACTAACCTCTTCTTCATTGTCGGAGTGATGCGATGCCATTAAGGCTAAGTTTGCACATTCGTCGCTTTCCGATTCCGATGAACTGCTCATATCATTATCTTCCCATGCTATGTAGGCTTTCTTTTGTTTTGAGTCCTTTCCTTTGAATCCATTTTTCTTTGGGAGATTTGGACAATTTGGCTTGATGTGTCCTTGCTTTCCACATTCATAACATGAGACATCTTGTGTTGATGTGGAGGCTTCTCTTTTCTTGAAGTGCTTTCTCTTATGTGCATGAGATCCGCCTTTGTCATTTCTGCCAAAAAACTTCCCAAGTCTTTTCACTAGAAGCATGAAATTTTCATCTTCTTCCGGATTGTCTTCTTTTACCACTTCTTTTGAATCAATTTTTAAAGCAATGTTTTTGGACTTCTTTTCTAGATTCTCATGTTTTTCAAGTCTATCGAGTTCCGTTTCGTATTCTTGAAGTTTGCCAAATAATGTAGCGGAAGTCATTGCGGAGAGACTCTTCTTTTCCGAGATTGCCGTTACCTTTGGTTGCCATTTCCTAGTCAATGATCTAAGGATTTTCAAGTTGAGTTCATCATTTGACAGGGTTTTACCAAGAGCAATTAAGTGATTTGTCAAATGCACAAATCTCTTTTGTAAGTCAAGAATGGATTCTCCGGGCTGCATTCGAAATAGTTCATATTCTTGACTCAAGGTATTTAGCCTTGATCTTTTTACTTCAGCCGTTCCTTCATGAGTTTGAACCAAGGTATCCCAAATTTCCTTTGCTGTTTTGCAGTTTGAGACACGGAAAAATTCGTCCATACTGAGTGCACCTTGAAGAAGGTTTATTGCCTTTTTGTCATAGAGAACTTTCTTTTTATCATCGTCGTCCCATGCAGTTTTGGGCTTTGCAGACCCAACGCCATTAATTACCGTTATCGGGATAAATGGACCATTTCCAACAGCATCCCATACTTCCTCTCCTTGTGCTTCTAAATGCGCCTTCATGCGTATTTTCCAAAAGTCAAAATATTCACCACAAAATAGAGGAGGCTTGTTGTTACTACCACCATCTCTGAAAACTGGTTGATGATTTGCGGAAGCCATTCTGGATCTCTAGGAGCAGGTTACCTATAACCTGCTCTGATACCAATTGTAAGATTAAGATTGCGCCTAAGAGGGGGGGTGAATTAGGTGGTGGTCGATTTTTGACTTATTTTATACTTTCTGGTTTTGATTTAGTGCTTTGAAAACTGTAAAGTGCAGAAAGTAAAGAGACACAGAGAATTATCCTGGTTCCTTCCACACCCCGGAAGTACGTCCAGTCCCCTTGAAAGCAATTCAAACTGTAACACAAAGGTTAGATAATGCTCAAAGATTTATGTTCTTTATATGTGTGAAAGTGCAGAAAATCTTTGTTCTTAAAAGTTAAGAAATATGAAGTTTGAATATTTTACAAACTTCAGATTTTATTGCAAGAGAAGAGTTGTTTATGATTTGAAATATTTTGTAATATATAGTAATCAAGATACCTTTCCAAAAGGACACTTTTCTGTTTGAAAAACATGACAAGATGCAATGTTTGATCATGCAACTATTGGAGAAAAGGTGTGAAGGATATCTTGAAACCAGTTCAGATTTTTCAAAATTTTCAATGTGCAAATCGATTAACATAAGATGCAAATCGATTGCACGTGTTTGTAACGTTCAGAATTTCAAAAAATTTGAAGTGTAAATCGATTAGCATGTTGTGTCAATCGATTTACAAGAGTTAAAAAAATCAGTTTGTTCTGTGATCAATCGATTTACACTGTAAATCGATTGCTGGCAGGAGCAAACAGTTTTTTAAAAAAAAACATGTGTAAATCGATTTACACAATATGTTAATCGATTTACAGCAGAGAAAAACTTAAAAAATGTTTTGAAATATAATTGAAGTGATGTGGCATGTGTATATCATTTTTGAGCATTTCTAATCAATGTAGTTTAATTGAGAATTGATATACTTGATTGCTTGCCAAGTTCCTTGAAGCTTTGAGTGAATGATGCTTTAAGTTAATTTCCACTTCTTTTCCTTCTTTCCATAATGCTTGTTTGTCTTTCATCAAACTAGCTTGTTTGTCTTTCATCAAAACTAAAGTTGAGTTGAAGCTTGAGATTACATATCTTGACTTTGAATTCTGAATGAGTAATAGAATGACTTCCGTGTCTGGAGTATATCTTTACTGTATCGGACTTTGAATTCTGAATGAGTAATAGAATGACTTCCGTGTATGGAGTGTATCCTTACTGTATCTGACTTTGAATTCTGAATGAGTAATAGAATGACTTCCGTGTCTGGAGTGTATCTTTATTGTATCTGAAGTTGAGGTCTGAATGAGTAACAGAATGACTTTCTTGTATGGAGTGTATCTGTACTGTATCTTGACTTTGAATTCTAAATGAGTAATAGAATGACTTCTGTGTCTTGAGTGTATCTTTACTGTATCTGAATTTGAAATCTGAATGAGTATCAGAATGGCATCCTTGTCTAGAGCGTATCTGAATTGTATCTGAAATCTTTGAATATTTGTTAAAGATAGTTGTTAATCTTATCCTGAAAAGGGTAAAATGTTAGCTGAAACACAAAGTTATATTTCATTAAATGTATGATGCAATAAATGTGCTTTATCAATGTTTATGATATATGAGTGTAATGTATGTGCATGTAAGTTGATTCGCTGTATTGCTGAGGAAAATAAATCCTTGACAGCTGGGGATAACAAAACCCTTGACTACTACCGGGGAAGATAAATCCTTGACTGTTGAGGATGAGAAATCCTTGGTAAATGTTGGGGATTAAGAAAAAATGGTAAATGTTGGGGATTAAGAAAAAATCCTGACTTCTCGGGGATACAGGTATCCTTCATGTCTTGAAGTTGGAGGATGACAAATATTCTGTTGTGAGAATAATGCCAAGTGTTGCTTGAGAAACCTGATTGGGGAATCCCGAGAGCTTTGATGACTATGGTTGGGGATGGCAGACTTCATTCTGTTGGGAAAAACTTTGCGGGAAGAAGTTTATCCTGTTGGGGAGTAGTGAAAACTCTGTGGGAAAAGCTATCCTGCTGGGGAGTTTAGGAGACCCTATGGGGAACAGCTCATTCCTGTTATGGAGAGAGTTCAAGAGTTTGGGTTGTATGCCAATCTACTGGGGAGTTATCCGAAGTTGTTGTCTAGTTAGCTGTCAGGCTTCAAAAGCAACTTGCTAGGGAATTATCTGGTTTTAAGACAACTCTCTGGGGAAATTGAGGAAACTGGATGGTTTCCACTGGGGTTAAAGGTTGAAGTTTTAGCTCCACTGGGGATCTTGATAATGTACTGAAGGGATTTTCCCTGGAATAGCCTAAAGACGTTTTCCTATACTTTCAACCTGTCAGTAATTAATCTTTTTAATTCACTCATTTGTAAATGGTGATTATATTCAAATGCATATGCTCATTAATAAATCATTGGACGTTTTCAAATAAAACACAAGTGTAAAAAGGAAAAGACAAACAGTTTTCTGCACTTGGAAGTATCTTTGTATTAACTTTGAGTAAGTGTTTTGTACAAAGGAGACAGACATCCTAGTAAGAGGATATTGTCATAAAAAATGAGAAAATTTTATACAAAGAAAGATGGCTATGTGTAAAAAAAATTCCATAGGGTTCCCATTCTGCTATAGCCTTCGTAACTCTGAAAATCTTGTCTAATTGCTGCTTCGTCCGAAGATGATTGAGTTGATCAAAAGCCCGGAGCTTGTCTGTGAAGAGATTGTCCTTAAAGTGATCCGACGAGACATAGTCATACGCTTTAATTCCCTAACTTTTGCCTGGACCGCCCTTTCGGATTTTCAGTCCACCGGGAAACCCTTTTTTGCCCAAGTCGCCCTTTCGGGTTTTCAACTTGTCGGGTGTACATATTTTTTTTGTTTATCCCTAACTTTTGCCTGAACCTCCCTTTTGGGTTTTCGATTCACCGGGATGCCCTTTTTTTGCCTAGGTGTGTCAACCTAGCAGGTCATTTATGCGTAGTATCTTTTGACTATGTCTGCGTTCGCAGGGTGCGGTAGGTCATCACCGTCCATGGTGGTTAAGATCATTGCCCCACCAGAAAAGATGTTCTTGATCACAAATGGTCCTTCATAGGTAGGAGTCCATTTTCCTCTGGGATCACTTTGCGGCAAGATGTTGCGCTTGATCATGAGATCTCCGACTTGATATACCTGACGCCTGAATTTCTTGTTGAATGCCTTGATCATCCATTTCTGATACGCCTGACCATGACAAACAGCAGTAAGTCTCTTCTCGTCAATTAAGTTCAACTGATCAAGTCGGGTCTGGATCCAATCGTCTTCACTCAAACCTGCATCTTTCATGATTCTCAAGGAGGGAATCTGAACCTCAATAGGCAAAACAGCTTCCATGCCGTAAACCAAAGAATAGGGTGTTGCCCCAGTTGATGTGCGAGTCGTGGTACGGTACCGGTGGAGAGCAAACGGTAGCATCTCATGCCAGTATTTGTAGGTGATTGTCATCTTCTATATGATCTTCTTGATGTTTTTGTCCGCAGCTTCGACAACACCATTCATCTTCGCCCGATAGGGAGATGAGTTATGATGTTGAATCTGGAACTGCTCGCACAAGGCGATGATCATAGTATTGTTAAGGTTTGTACCATTGTCAGTGATGATCCTTTAGGGGATACCATACTGGCAAATGAGGTTCTGTTTGATGAAGCGGGCAACAACATTCTTTGTAACGGATGCGAAGGAAGCTGCTTCGACCCATTTGGTGAAATAATCAATGGCCACTAGAATGAAGCGGTGTCCATTGGATGTTGTAGGCTTGATCTCCCCAATCATGTTGATTCCCCACATAGCAAAGGGCCAAGGAGCTGTTAAGACGTTGAGAGGAACTGGAGGCACGTGTACCTTGTCTGCATAGATTTGATATTTGTGACAAGTCCTGGAATGTTGATAGCAGTCAGCTTCCATGGTAGACCAGTAATAGCCTTCCCGTAGGATTTTCTTTGCCATCGTATGTCTGCTTGAGTGGGTGCCAAAGGTACCATTGTGTAGTTCGTCCATGATCTGTTTAGCTTCAATCTTGCCCACACAACGAAGCAGAATACAATCATGATTGCGCTTGTATAGGATACCATTGCTCAGGAAGAACTTAGCAGAGAACCTCCTTAGGAACTTTTTGTCATTGAATGAAGCTTCTTTTGGGTATTCTTGAGCCTTGAGATACCTTTTTACTTCGTGAAACCAAGGTCGGTCCACTACTTCTTCGATATTAATCTCGTCACAGTGTGTTAGTTCGTCCATCCGTTCAATGGTGATATAGGGAGCCTCGTTATCCCAGTTAAGTTTAAACATGGATGACATTGTAGCTAGAGCATCTGCTAGCTGATTTTTTTCTCGCGGGAAATGCTCGAAGGTAATCTGCTCGAAATGTGGTAGTAATGTCAAAACATGTTCTTTGTAGGGGATAAGATTGGGATGTTTAGTGTCCCACTCTCCTTTGATCTGACTGATGACCAAAGCTGAGTCTCCGAACACAACTAAAGATTTGATTCCCAGGTCTATAGCAGCCTTAAGACCAAAGATGCAAGCTTCATACTCTGCCATATTGTTGGTGCAGTTAAAGAAAAGTCTGGCGGTAAAAGGAGTATGGCATCCTTCTGGAGATATGAGCACAACACTGATACCGTTATCAAGTGCATTGGAGGCCCCATCAAAGAACAAGGTCCATCGGGATCTTTGTTCAGGTCTGTCATATGGTCTGGTTCCTTCACAGTTATCCAAAGTCATGATGTCCTCGTCCTGGAATTCAAACTTCATGGATTGATAATCTTCAATAGCTTGATGAGAAAGATGATCTGCTAGCACACTACCCTTTATAGCTTTTTGGGTCGTGTACTGTATCTCATATTCTGTTAGGATCATTTTCCATCTAGCTATTCTTCCAGACAAAGCAGGCTTCTCGAAGATGTATTTGATCGGATCCATCTTAGATATCAGCAAAGTGGTATGAGTCAACATGTATTGTCTCAGCTGACGAGCAGCCCATACCAAAGCGCAACAAGTTTTCTCGAGCAGTGAATATCTGGTTTCACAGTCGGTAAAATTTTTGCTAAGGTAATAAATGGCATGCTCTTTTCATCCAGACTCGTCATGCTGCCCCAGTACATACCCCATTGAATTTTCTAGGACGGTCAGATACATGATTAACGGTCTTCCTTCAACGGGAGGAATCAAGACAGGAGGTTCTAGCAAATACTCTTTGATTCGGTCAAAAGCAATCTGGCATTCGTCATTCCATTTTACAAACTGATCTTTCTTCAACAGCTTAAAGATTGGCTCACAGGTAGATGTTAGGTGAGAGATGAACCTAGCAATGTAGTTTATGCGTCCCAAGAAACCTCTGACTTCCTTCTCAGTGCGAGGAGTAGGCATTTCTTGTATAGCTTTGACTTTGGCAGGATCAACCTCGATGCCTTTGTTGCTGACAATGAAACCCAAGAGTTTACCGGATCGGACTCTGAATGTGCACTTGTTAGGGTTTAACATTAGCTTGTACTCCTTTAGTCGGACAAACAACTTCTGCAGATGATTAAGGTGTTCTTCCTCTGTTTGTGATCGGGCTATCATGTCATCTACGTAGACCTCTATCTCATGATGTATCATGCCATGAAACAAAGCTACCATGACACGTTGATAGGTTGCCCCGACATTATTCAGTCTGAATGGAATCACTTTGTAGCAGAACATACCCCATTGTGTTACAAAAGTAGTTTTCTCCATGTCTTCAGGTGCCATTTTGATCTGGTTGTAACCTGAAAATCCGTCCATGAAAGAAAATACCTTGTGCTGAGCTGTGTTGTCAACCAGGATGTCGATGTGTGGTAGTGGAAAGTCATCTTTAGGGCTGGCCCTGTTTAAGTCTCTATAATCCACGCACATCCGCACCTTTCCGTATTTTTTAGGCACATGCACAATGTTAGCAACCCATTGAGGATAGGAAGTAACAGCCAGAAATCCCGCATTGAACTGCTTCATAACCTCTGCTTTGATCTTTTCTGACATGTCAGGTCTCATGCGGCGGACCTTTTGCTTAACCGGTGGGCAATCTTCTCTTGTGGGTAGACGGTGTACCACGATGTCTGTGTCTAGTCCCGGCATGTCTTCGTATGACCAGGCGAAGATTTCAACATTGTCATGTATCAGCTGAATCAGGCGCTCTTTGACACTCGGCTCTAGGTTGGCACCCACTTTGATTTCTTTCTTATCCTCCTCAGTACCTAAGTTGATGGTATCCAACAGCTCCTCATGAGGTAGAATAGCCCTTTTTCCTGTTGTAGCAGTCTAGCCAATTCTCCTGGCACTTCACAATCTTCCTCACCTTCGTATTCGGCTTGGTAGACCAGATCTTCAGAGTCGCTGAAGTCCATAGTAGAATTGTTACCCATGGAATCCGGGATGGAAGGGTACCTGCATTTGTGAGTGTGGGTGTGTGTAAGGGATAGCCACATTTAAACAAATAAAATGTAAAAATAAAAACAATGAACACAAAAGTTTATATGTGAAAACGTCCATGATTCATTAAAATTGCATATGAAGATGAAAAATCAAACCCTTACAAATGGACCTATGTGTCTCGGGTAAGACACAAGGTTAAAAGTGTACAAATTGTTTAAGAATTATTACAAGCCAACAGAAATGTTTGAAAGATAAATTACTGCGGTATGAAAGTAATCGGAACAAAGTCTTTTGCTTCCCAGTTGCACATTCCTCTGCCAACAGTTGGGAATATCCAGTCTTCCAGTCTGCTCTCCTCTTCACTATCCTCCAAAGCATTGACTCTATGATGGGTGATCTTCATTGGTGGCCCTCCAGCACGGGCGCGGCGTATAGCATTTTGAGCAGAAGAAGTGAACCCCAAGCCGAATTTATCTGATTTGTAAGGAAAGTCTGGAAGCTGCCCCCAGATTGTGATTCCTCCTTCTTCAATCACAGCCCTTGCATCTTTGAGAGACGACATTCGAGGCGGAGGCCTGGTAATCATGGGTACAGAAGACACTGTCTTGGTTGCTTCAATCTCCTGAGCTACCTCTTCAAAATGCTGGAAAGGGGTTTCGATGAATTCACCATCCAATTCTACATAGCGGAAAGAATTTAGATGGCTTATCATGTACTCCTCTTCGCCATGAACAGTTATAATTTTCCCTGAACAGGGTACTTGAGCATTTGATGCATAGTGGAGGTAACAACTCCAGCATTGTGAATCCAGGGTCTTCCCATCAAACAAGAGTAGGAGGGACAAATGTCCATCAAATAGAATATGGAGTGGAAGGTTTCAGTGCCCACCTTGATCGGGATGTCCAACTCCTCGTGGACCATCCTTTTAGAACCATCAAAGGCTCTAACAATTATATTGCTGGGCTTCAGAGTTAAGCCTTCACAATCCAGTTTATTCAAGGCTTTCTTCGGCAAGACGTTCAGCGATGAACCAGTGTCTACCAGTATGTGTGCTAGAGTCGTCCCTCTGTATTCCACCGAGACATGCAAAGCATCGTTATGTTTTCTCCCTTTCGATGTTAAATCAGCATCGGAGAACCCTAGACCATTGTCAACTGTTAGGCTAGCTACACATTCCTGGAACTGATCCACGGAGGTTTCCTGTGGCACATGGGTCGTCTTTAAAAATATTATCAGAGCCTTAGCATGAGCTTCTGAACAAAGCAGCAGGGTCAGCATTGAGATCTTTGAGGGGGTTTTCCCCAGTTGTTCCACCACATCATAGTCGCTTTTCTTGATTACTTTCAAAATCTCTTCCATTTCTTTTTGAGAGGTCCCAGGGATGACCAATGGCTGAGCCCTCGTCCTGACGGGCTCTTCTTGGATCCCTTTTCCTCTAACATCAGCAGTAGCAGAGGGGACAACCACAGGAGTTAAAACTTCTTCAATAATTGGAGTTTTTGCAGATATGTTGATCGGTGTAGGGGTAACCTTAGGAGCAACTGAGGGTCCAAAGATTGTCTTTGGAGGGAAATCTCTGGAAAGAAAATTCTTCCACTGTGGGTGATTTTGCTCGTTCTGCAATGTTTCCAATGTCAGAAGTCTCTTCATCAGAACTCTCTTCAGTTGATTCAATTTGTTTAATACCGTGGTAGTAGATTTTTCCACCATAGTTCCACGGTACTGATTTGTCGGACTTGTACGGGACGGGCCCGGGCATGGTTATCTTCAAAGGTGCAGTCTTTGGAGCGGATGTAATCTTAACAGGTCTTTTGGAGACCTTAGAAAGATCGGCGGATATGGTTATTATTGAAACATCATTAAAAGGAGTCGGTGTAACAGGAGTCTTTTCAAAAAGGATTTCTTGGTTATCCATTAGGCGTTGGATGCCTAACTTCAACAGTGGACAGTTGGTTGATAAGGATGAACAAAGGCAGCAATCTTCTTCACAACCTGAGAAAATCCCATCCTTCAGCAAATTCAACTTGATTTTCGGTAGCGGAGTTATCAAATCATCAACAGTAGCAACAAACAGATCCTCTTCAACAGCATGGGCATTGTGGCCGTGCCTTGGCATTGGAGCAGAGATTACATTGGGTTTTTCAGGGGCATCGAATTCAACTTCTTTAGCGTCTATCAAATCCTGAATCTTGTTCTTGAGGGCCCAATAATTGTCGATGTCGTGCCCTGGGCTCTCTGAATGAGAAGTGCACCTGGCGTTCGAATGGTAATACGGAGAAGCAGTATTCGGATTTTTTGGGGCCTCTTTCAAACTGGCTAGATTCAACTTCAAGAGATGGGGTAGAACTTGAGTAGGAGTCATGTTTATCCGGGTGAATTTCCTCAGGCCTTTCCACCCTTGTTTGGTTGGTCCTCGGTTGATTGTTTCTGGGCTGATCGGATGCAGACTTCTGAATCATAATGGCCCCCACGGCTGGTCGGTGCTCTACCCTTCCTTGACCTCTTTGAGAGTAGACAGCTGATACTTCCTTCTTCGTCGGGAAAGAATTTCTGACAGCGGTAGAAGCAGATGCATCTTTTTGAATTTTCCCGCTCTTGATTCCAACCTCTACTCTTTCTCCGGTCAGAATCAACTCAGTGAACCCCGCAGAGGAGCTTCCAATAAGATGATTAAAGAAAGGCCCTGACAGAGTTCCCAAGAACATGTCTACTAGCTCCCTCTCAGATAGAGGTGGTTGTACTCTTCCTGCCAAGTCTCTCCACTTCTGGGCATACTCCTTAAAACCTTCATTTGAGACCATGCCCATACTCTATAGTTAAGCACGGGTTGGTGCTAAGTCCGCATTGTATTGATACTGCTTGTAGAAGGCAGCTGCCAAGTCTTCCCAATTGTGCACATCATACCTCTCTAACTGGTAGAACCAATTAAGCTGTGTTCCTGACAAACTGTCCTGGAAAAAGTGGACCCACAGATCTTTGTCAGCAGAATGTGGTTGAATTTTCCTGACATAATATCGTAGGTGCATCTTGGGACAAGACACCCCATCGTACTTGGAAAATGGTGGCACTTTAAACTTAGGAGGGATTACTATTCCAGACACCAACCCTAACTCTTCAAACTCCAGCCCAGGTACTCTTTGTATCTCCATAGCTGCCAGACGTTCCTCCAAGTTTTTGTATTTGTCATCGGCCGGAGGATATTGTTGTTCAGAGTAATCCTCTTCTTCCTCTTCTTCAGCTTCAGAATATGAAGGCACTGCAATCTCTTTACCTTTCCTCTCCCCTTCCTCTGAGGTTGATGGAAAATCCAAGACCCTTCTGGCTTGTCCTTCAAATCTTCTGCCCATGGTAGCCACACCAGCTCTCTTCTTCTTCTTTTTCTCTTTCTCTTTCTCAAGCAAAGTCTTGAGCTCCTCCTGCCCCTTGGCCAAGGTCAGAGTAGCTATTGGAACTGTGAATTCTGAGCTTGCAAGTCTTTAACCATTTGTTCAAGATCCATTTTGCTAAAATAAACAACAGAGGGATGAGGAAACTTGGTGTGAAGAATTGTTTATGCATATGATGAATGATATGTATTCATGTAATGCTTTCAAGGATTCAGAAAATTCAAATTTTCTTAAAACAAAAAGGAACAAACGTTATATTAATAAAATAGAATTTGTTTACATCAATGCCCCTATGGCAAAATAGTACAAAATTCTAAGATAAAAAGACGTTGTGCATCCTCTTCGGTGCAATGTAGGCATTAAGAGTTCGCTCCTCCTGAAGTAGCCTGGTAAGTTCTAAAACCTTCTTCTCGCTGTCGTAGAATTGGGTTTCAAAAGTATCCCACTCTCCCTTGAGTTGTATCCAACTCCTTTGCAAATCTTCGAGTGATGTCGGCATGTCAGGATGTAGGACGGTGTATGCAACCTCTCCTTCCTGAATAGGCTCTATAATCAATGGGAGAAAAGAGGGGTAAGGCATCATAAGATTTTGGGCGCGGATTCATACCCACTTGAGGTAAGGCTCAATGGGGATGGAATTTTTGTGTCCCAAAGTCTGGCTGTCTACCTTGTTGGGCATCCTCCAGGCTCGGATGAATCTCTGGCGGAGAGCTTGATCGTCGTTGTCGAAGTCGAAGACCAAACCTTGAATAAGCATGTCATGTGGGCCATCCCGTTGGGCGTAACCAAATTGTCTAAGAGCCAAGCAGGGGTTGTAGGTAATGCCTCCCCTAATGCCAAGTAGTGGAACATTAGGGAATTCCCCATAACGGTCAATGATGATAACATTTTCTCTAGACCGATAACACCAATGAATATCATAATGCTTAAGAGTCATCAGCCGTTGTGACCACCTCAAGCCTTGCTCATTCTTCAAGACTGACTGGGGAAGATGAGAAATAAATCATCTTGCCAGAAGAGGAGTGCAGCACATGAGAACACCTCTTTTCCTCATTGTTCGAGTGTGAAAAGAGTGTAAGATGTCCCCAAGTAATGTAGGCACTGGATTCCGAGACATGAAGATCTTGACAACATTCACATCTATAAGCTGGTCAGGGTTTGGGAACAAGACCAACCCATAGATGAGAAGAGCTACAATCTCCTCAAAATCTTGTAGGTCTAGAGAATTCCAACAGTCTTGGGCCTTCTCAAACAGAAACTTTGCCAAGAAACCCTTGACACCACTTCTAGTTTCACAATGGCCTGTGACATCTGATGGTTGCAAGTGTAGGGCTTGAGCAAAATCTTCATACTTTGGATCTCTTTCCGTATCGTTGAAAGGTAGTTGATTAAGAATAGGAATCCTCAAGAGTTGAGAAAATTCCTCCAAAGTAGGCACTAGTTGGTAGTCAGGAAAGGTGAAGCAGTGATGCAGGGGGTCAAAGAACTAGAAGAGAACTTTCACCATGTCTTCCTCTGTGTTGGAGTTGACCAAGTTGAGAAGTCGACCATGTCTTTCAGTGAATGGAGAATACTAGGAATCCTGGAAGCAAGCTCCTTGAGTTGAGGAGGAATTCTCACAAGGTTGAACTGGACAGTTTTCCTGCGGAGTGAATCCATAGCCTACAAAACAAGAACAAAGATATTCCAAAATCCTTGAAATGGTTAGCGGATGCAAATGATGCTTCATGATGTTCATGATGTTATGCACACGTATATATGTACAAGCAAGTCACACAAGTTCCTAGTTTAGGCTTGCATGGGGTTTCATAGGTAAGTATCCTCTTGAAGTTTAGTTGGCTCAACCTGTCCTAGAGATAGTAACCAGTTTCTAAGGAGCTCAATATCACTGGATTGTTTTCTATGTTCATTGTTTCAGTTTAAGCCACTTTACTGGCGACTGAAATATTCCCAGAAAACTACCCTCAATGAGTGTAGTATCGAGTATCTACCAACTTCGAACTGCACCAAAGCCGGTCATCTCACTACATCCTAAAAGGCCAAGATGGTCAAGTAAAGGTTCTAAAAGTCCATTAGTGCTTCATGACATCACTCAGCGGCCCCGTATTCTCTTTGATTGACTCAAAGGCTACCGGTACCCACAAATATGTCGCACTAATATAGTTATTTCTTAGACCGTATCGGTATACCCCGTACAGTTTCCACAACGTATTTCTATTTACCTATGAATGTTTTCCCCAAATCCGGGTGGAGGATTTAAACCCAAACAATAGAACCAAATGTAGAGCAAACAAAGTAAACAAGGTAAGCAAGTAAAGGTGATCTAAACCCTAAGGTAACCCCACTTTTAAGTATTCCCCAGCAGAGTCGCCAGTTCTGTGATACAGTGGGAGAACTGACTTGAGGTTTGCGTTTGTGTTCGCAAAATGTTTCGGTTTAGCAAGAGTCGCCACCGACTTTTATTTTATCCAAAAGGAAAGGTAAAAAAATCACAGGAAAGACCTTTGAGATGTTTTCTTGAGTTCGGGGGGTAGATTATGAAAAGGGAAGGTTCTAGCACCCTTTTCATCCATGGTTTTCCATGGGCTCTTAGTTACTTGTTTATATCACTTGCTTTGCTTTGACAATTGTTTGAAATGGTGCTTTGTGTGGTTTTGAAAGTATTTTGAAAAGAGGCCTTTGTCTAGGCAATCTTTGTAATGATTCTTGTTTGTAAGAATGTATACAAAGATGTTTGTCTTTTGAAAAATGTTTCAATGTTTTGAAAATTGTTTGGAAATTGTTTTGAAATGTGTGTGTTTGTTTGAAAATAGCAAGGATTGTTTGCAAATTGATCAAGTAACTAGAAGCATTCTACCTACTTAAAAGTTTTTCCTATACATTTTTATTCCTTTGACATTGTTAACCTACCATTGTTTTGGTAGATAACCCTATCTTTGGATGTTAAACGGGACGGGCGCGGGTCATCGTATAGCTATGATAGCAATGTTGCTAGGTATCTTGGCATTTTTTCCGAGGGACTAAGATCATTTGTTTTAGGCAACCTTATCGAGCGTCATCGAGGGGCTATGATCTTTTGTTTTGTTTTGTTTTGCCAAGATATCTTGCATGCATACCATGGTTATTTTTAAGGCAACCAAGTGGGTGAAACCCCAGAGGGTGCTTGTGTGCAATGTGTTGTCATTTTTCATGTATTTGTCTTGTATTAGTTCATGCTATTTGTTTGATTTTTGTCTTATCATTCAAAACCCTAATTTACTATCATGATATATGAATGCAATAAATTGCGTAAAGTAATCTAAAACTATTACAACAATATTATGGGAGGGGGGTACAAGTTCTGAATGGGGGATATTTGCATAAAATAAAATCCTAATTCACTATTACAACCCAATTGAATTTATACAATAAATAAATAAAGAATTATTTAAATGTGCAAATAAAATGTAAATATGCAAAAAATGTTTTGTAATTGTTTTATGTATGATAAAAAAATATATTATTTAAGTCCTAAAAATAAGAAAAAAATAAAAATGATTATTTTTAAAATGGGAAACCCTAATTTTTGGTTTAAAAGAAAATATGTTCTATATTATTATTTAATTTTTATTCATTTTTGTTTAAGAAAAATAATAATAATATTATATACCAATATGAAAAATAAATATTCATTATGTATAAAATAATAAAATAAAATATTTAAGTATTTTTTATTATTTACAAGTTTATTTAAGAAAATAAATTATATTATTACTAATAAACTATCTTTTATGCCAAAAAAATAATAAAAATAATAAAATAAAAATGCAAAAAATAAAGAAAATATTTTTTAAGATTTTTTCATGTTCAGAGAAATAAATAAAAGCAATAAATATAAAAGAAATGAAAAATATGCAAAATATAAAATAAAAAATAGGCCAAGGGGGTGCAAATAGGAAACAGGGGGTGTGAAAAGTAGCAAGCCCAAGGCCCAGGCCCATGACAGCTTCGTCCCTGACCTCCAGACAACAAATATGTGCGCGCTTGCCTTCAAATCCTGTTCTTGCTCATGCTTGCATAAAATCAAAAACTCATAACATAACAAATGTAGCTTGTGAACTCACGATTCCAATGATATAAAATTCATGACCTAACTCTCAAAGATCAGGGAGAATTTTAATGGCCCTAATTTCTGACCTAGTTTTTTCAGCATGTTCAACAACCAAATACTCTTAGCTCAGTTAAAATAAATGGAAACTATGCATATGTACGGCTTAAGCAAGTTAAGGACTACATTTTTGCTTCACAAACCTAAGCTTAATGATGCCTAAATAGAGAGATAGAAACTTGACAAATACCTTGTTCAGTTGAGTTTGGATATGGCAATGTGGGGACTTTGAGTGAGGCCTGAAGATCGTGTGAGCTTCCTTGAAGTTCCCTCAAGCTTCTTCAATGCTCAGCTTGCCTTGTAGATGCTTGAATCTCCCTGTAGAAGTCAACCTGCAAACCTTCAAAATGAAAATGGTGAAGCTTGAAACAGGGCACACAGTTGCAAGACAAGGGCCTAGACAGTTTAGGTGTGATGTATGGAAGGTGTTTCAAGGGTTGAATCAAGAAATGCACGAGCCAATATTGATTTGGCTTGAGATTTGCAGAAGTTGTCCTATTTTGGGCAGAAATGTTGTTTTTTGTGTTTGGGAGTGTTTGAGATGTTAGAAATTCGTGTATTGGCTTGTTACAAAGTTCTGAAGTTGTGTAGAATAATGTCAAGGCTTCTCTTTATCAGATATCCAAGTTTTATTGACTTTTGCAAGTTTTCTTGCTTTTGAAGAAAATTGGAAGTGACAATGCCAAAGTGCTGTACAGGCTAACTCTAGGGCTGCAAGGAGTTGGTATACTTTTCCAGATGTTTGTGGATCTTTCTTGCAACAAAAGATCATGTCCATGGCTCAAGATTTGCAAAGTTGCCAAAAGCATGCTTTATCAAAATAGTATTATGAACTTTATGCCATTTTTGGAATAATTCTTTATGAAAAGCTCCATAGGTCAGAATAAAGCCAATATCCAATGTGTTAGCATTCAATTATGGAGTGTAGAAAGGATTAGGACCTGTAATACCAAGTACAAGCATGTTTGAAACTAATTTGCAACTTGTAACATTGTGAAAATGCCTTGTACAAAAGTGATAAATTGCCATTTTCATTTCTTCGATTCTCCCTAACCATAAATGATCTTGGAGAGTTCTTGGACATTTTGGAAATATTTTAACATGCTCTACAATCCATATTTGAAATGCATTTTGAGATACCTCTTAGAACTAGGTGAAAAATTGCCATGAATTTAGGTCAAAAATCTGCCTAAACTAGGGCAAAATTTCACTAAGTTAAAAAGTTTATGGAACCCTATTCACAAAATCATAACATGAGATCCATGCATAATTTTGGAAAACTTTTTGAATAAAAGTTGTAGATTTTATGGAGAAATACAACTTTCATGTTGGAAGTTTTCTTTGAATCCAATTGCATCATGGTGAAAAAGTTGGGAAACGTTAGGGAAAAAATAAGAAATTTTCAACACTTAGAAAATTTCTAAGTTATGAAAAATTTCAAACTTAAACCCTAATTTCCAAATTTAAGTTTCTTGGTGAACAAGTTTCATGTTTTGAAATATCTTGATGAAATATGACCCTTGGCACTTGATTTTGACCAAAAAGTCAAAGTTTGACTTTTCAGTGTACATTTGATTTTTGATCAGTTGACTGGAAAATTCATCTGTCAATCCAATGCACTTGAGATCTTTTGAACCTTGTGATTAGGTCAAGATGATGCCATTGAGTCCTTGAAACAATTCTTGAACCCAATTGGCCATTGTCTATGTCAAAAAAATCAGAAATTGCCCTTCCTCAGTTAAAATCCTAATTTTGACCATTTTGCCCTTTTGATGATCTGATCAAATTTCTTGAGGAGTTGTGGTCCAAACTTGATCAAATGATTCATATGAGTCTATAATGTTGATGTGGATAAAAAATTATGAGTTTTGACTGTAAATTGGCCATGGTTGACTTTTTCCCCAATACAGTTGATTTTTAGGTCAACTGTCCAATTGATTGGTCAAAAATGTGATTCAAAGCTTGAAACTTGGTATGAGCAATCTTAGGATTCCAACAACAAGTATGAAAGTCACATGAGGCCTTGAAATTCCAAAAATCCCTGTGCAAACTCAAACCCTAATTTCAGGTCACTAGTGCAAGGAGATGTATTGAGCTGAGCAAACCCTAATCTGGTCTTGAGTCCAAGAAGTCTTGTGAGGAAAATCTTGATAAAATGAGAGGGAAAATTTTGGGGTACAACAACAATATATGATTAATCCATCCTAACAATGCCTAAATCATGGAATTCGAATTCAAGAAATGTTAGGTATCGTGACTGACTTACAGTGCAATATAGGGCTTGAAAATGCTTGCTCTTGATTTCTTTGGCTTGCTGAGAATCCCAGGAATCGATTGAGATAGCTGGAAGGCCTTGAGGATGCCTGGAACACTGAATTCGATCTTGCACTTTTTCTTGATTTTTTTTTAGATTTTGCTCTCCTTGTTGCGCCTGTTTCTAACCTATTTTTTGGTCTGGCTTCGTTCTATATGTATCAAGGAATAAATTAGGGTTCCAAAACTAATCCAAATCTTCCTCCATCAATGAATTTGATTTTGATTTGATACACCTTAAAAATCTTTCCAAAAATGGCCTATTTCAATCTTTTTATACACACCATGCCTTGATACGAATTTGAATACTTGCTGGCTGTGATTGAAACCTGAAACAAGCACAAAATCTTGTGTTTTCATTATTTTGGATTTTATATGATTTATTTTGATTAAAATTGATTTAAATCAAATAAAAATCAAAATAAATAATAAAAACATGATAATGACAAGTGGAAAGGGCTAGAGCTCGTGGACTATGTTGCCAACTCAAAACAAATGAAAAAGATTGGGCCCATTTGGCAAAAATTGAAGTTTTAGGCATAGTTGACTTTTGGCAATTTTGCAAAAAAGGTCAACTTCACCAATGCATAACTTCCTTAATTTTAACTCTTTGAAGGTGTTCTTGGACTTTTTAGGAAGCTTGAGATGTCCTCTAAGCAACCCTTTTGGTCTCATCTCAATTTGATATTCCATGCTCATGTATGAAGCTTTGACAAAAAAGGTGTTTTTGTTGACTTTCCAAAATGACCTATAATATCCAAATTCATAACTTCTTGTGAGTGCATATTTTGAACTTGGAAGATGAAGATGGATTGTAGAGAATTTCATCCTCTTCAAAATGAGATTTGAATGGGTCATTTTTCATAAAGTATGAGAAAGTTATTCTTGGTCAAAGTTGAGTTGACTTTTCCTACAAAACCCTAATTTAGCAACTTTTGGTTCTTGATGAATTATGAGCAATACTTGATGAATCATGATCAACCCCTGATCAAATGATTAAATATACTTCAAAATGAGGATGTTGATCAAAACTCTTGAAGTTTGAGTGTATGTGGGCCTCAGTTGACTTTTGCCCTAGCACGGTCGATTTTCAGGCCTTTGAGCAATTGACCGAGCAAACTTCCTCTGCAAGGCTTGATACTTGACATGGATGATTTTGATAACATATTTAAGACATTCGTGAGCATTTGGGATCACTTGGACTCAAGTATCTTGATGCCACATGAAACCCTAATTTGACGTAGACTGCCTTAGGAGAGAGCTTGTCTGGTCAACCCTTGGACTACCTTGAGCAACTTGGGGATCTTTCTCGAAATGTTTTGAGAAATATGGGAGGGAAAATTTTGGGGTACAACAGTATAGATCAGTTCAATCAACTGTAGCAACTTGTTTTTTAATCAAGACTCGCCACTATTAGTTTTTATCCTAGGGGAGGGAACCTAACAGAAAACCCTAATTCGCAGACAGAGATTCTAGGTTTTGGACTCAATTAGACGAAAGCAAGATTTTAGGCACTTTTAATCTACCTTGTTCGCAAGTATATTAGACTCTAGGTTTAGGTTCGGGGTAAACAGGGTTTTATGTTTTAATTAGCAAGACTCGCCACAATTTTTGATTGTATGCCTACGTATCCTCTTATGAGGAATCAGAGTCCCAATTTGTAGTTCATATGGATTGGTGTTTTTTAGGAGTTTGCAAACATATTTTGAATCACTTTGCACTCGGCCAGGAGTAGTGATTGCGGAGATTTTGACTGAGTGTTTAGTAAGCCAAAACTAGTTTGAAACCCTTTTGCGAAAAGACAGTTGATTAGTTTAGTTTATTGCGAAAATAGTTTGATGCTTGGTTTGTGTTTTTTAATCGTATTATTTGCGAAGATCTTGATTAATGTATGATTAGAAAAGATTTAATGCAAATAATATATATATATATATATATATATATATATATATATATATATATATATATATATATATATATATATATATATATATATATATATATATATATATATATATATATATATATATATATATATATATATATATATATATATATATATATATAAGATAATATATGCAATTTTAATATAAAAATAAATTTATTTGATCATATAATAATATTTAAATAATAAATAAAATATAGGAATAATAATATTTATATAAAAGGGATTGTAAATAATCATATATACCTAAGAGATAAATAATATTTGCATCTAATAAAAATAAGAAAATAAAATTAATAGCTAATAATTATAATATAATAAAAAATATATAATAATTATAAATAAATAATATGAGAAAAATGGAATTAAAAGTAAAAAAGAATTTAATTTAATTAAAACCAGGGGGTGCAATATTAGTTATGCAAGTAAAATAGGGGGGGTCTTAAAAGCAGGCCAGGCTGGCCCAAATGTAATTCTAAAGGGGGTGTGTTTGTTTTGGAATTCTAGTAATTTAAGAATGGGGGGTGTCAACAGAGCTGGGCTCGGCCCATTAAGTGAATTGGAGGGGGGTCTGGTCAATTGTGTGAGTGAGGCGTATGGCAGCTTACGATGCAGACTTGGCCTAACGGCCGTCTGATGATGATCAAAGGGAGGGAAGCAAAGGTGTAAGATACTTATGATGTATGCACGCGTATATGATTTAGACTGAATAATAAAATTGTTTTTAAATTTTTTATATCATTTTCGTTCTTCACAACGTCCTTCATCTCTCTCATTTGCCCCTTTCCTTCCCCTCAAAAACCCAAACACCAACCAACTCTGCGGCGTCGTGACCAACCTCTTCTCTTCTACCCTCTATTCAACCCCTCAAGCCAATAAACAAAAATAATCCAAAAAAAGAAAGTTAATTCGTTGCCCTCTTTCGCGATGTTCTACATGTTTCATTACAGATTCGCTCCAAATTCACAAGCTTTCAGTGAGGGCTTTGAAGGTGGTGATGGCGATCCGGAGGTAGTGCTTCAACGGCGGCTATGAGGTCACACAATTAGGGTTTCATACGTTGAAACCCTAATCGCCCCTTTCTAATCTTCAACAATCAAGGTTTCTTTTGTATTTCTTCAATCCTCTTCCCGTCTCGGTATCAATTTCTTCTTTGTGTCAAGTCCCCTGTTTCTGTCTTATCCTCCTCCCCGTTTCTGTAAAAAAAATCCTCCTCCCTCTGTATCAAATTTTCCTCTGTATTTATAGGTTTAGATTTAGGATTTTGATTTTGTTATTAGCTTTGTAATTTCATTGATTATAGATTTGATTGGATGTAATAGATATTGAAATTGATTATGGGCTTCATATTTTGTATAAGATTTGATTTTGTTTGACTGTAACTGATAATGTCATAAGATTTTTTCCAAATTTTGTATTATGTTATATTTGATTTTTCTGTAATGTTTGAATGTTGTAATATAGTGAATATTTGATTTAATCTTTTAGATTTTCTGGAGATACAAGATTAGATGCGTATACTCTGCGATTTGATTTGGTTTAGATGGAGCTTGTTTTTCTGCATAATTGTTGGACAGGACTTATCAATAAGATCTGCTAATCAGAACCGTATCCATAAATTGTGCGCAAGTTTTTTTTAGTAAATTGGAACAGTAGGTGTTTTGGGACTGGCAAATATGGGCCCTGCGCTATTAAGTTGTATTGGGCTTAAGGAATATTTGATCCAAAACCCATTTTCTAACACAAATACTTTAATAAATGATTAGTAAAACAACTTTTAATTACAGTCAATTTAATGATCATCAGCAGTAAAACAATGTCACGTTTAAAAAGAATATCGCTTGTTATACTTATTTTATTTTATTTTTAAATTAAAATAATTATAACAATTTTAATAATTTTCTTTTAACCCTATCAAAGAAGCAAATGGGCTGTTAGGACTTGTTTAATGGGCCTAACATAATCTCAACTCAACAATCAAACTTGCCTTTTTTTAATTATAAACAACATTTTTGTTTTACGGCAACACTTTTTCCTTTAGTACTAAATGGGCCTAAAGGCTTTAAAAATCTAATCCAATCTAACTAATAATAATCTGCAAACAATAAATTAACTAATAAATCATGGGTCAGCTACAGAAGAAATCTTAATGGACTAGTAATTCAGAATTATACCCCTTCTTTTTACTAACAGCAATAGTAATTAAAAACATGATAATTAATCAAAATAGTTTTATTTTTGAATCGCATGGGCCATTGGCTAACATGCTTCGCGAATCGATTCACAGATGCATGGGTTATTCTGCTTTAGAAAGCCCCATTTTTAGGAATTAAAATACACCCCCTAATCGTCTTGGATAGAGATGGGCCACCAGATATTGTTGTACCATCTTTAATTAAATACTTTTCTTTCTAAATTTCAAAAGATAAAATCATCGAGGTAGGACAAATTTGGGGTACGACAGCTACCCCTATTCAATTATCTTTCAACTGAATAGCGCGAGAAAACTCGAGTCTTGCGCATTTTGATTGGAAGTTTATTGAATACTTGAAGTATCCCGAAATTTGTCCGACAAACATAAGGTTACACTGATATAGCATACCCTTACAAGTCTCAAGGAAGTAGGCAAAGCTGATGATGTATCGCTTACCAAGGTTTGATAATGAGGCATGTGGTTTTGATCTTAAGAATGTAATTCTGTATGTCTTGGCTTATTCACCCATTTGAAGGATGATTATAATGATTGATGATGTGTGGCTGCTTGAAGACTGGGGCCATGGGCTAGAGTTTTTGGGATAAAGAAACACATTGTTGCATGAAGTCCGATGCAATGGGTTAAAGGTTTTGTTTTCTTTTGAGCATCGCAGCATGAAGTCTGAGGCGATGATCAGTGTTTATGGAATAACGAAACTTATTGCTTCATGAAGTCTGATGCAATAGGTTAAAGTGTTGTAAATCGTTGCGTGAAGTCTGAGACGATAAGCTAGATTTGGTTTTCGGACATCACTGCACAAGTTTGAGGCGATGGTTTGTGTTACGGAGTAGAGAGATGTACATTGCTGCTGGAATTCTGAGGCAATGACTTTGGTTTGCAAATCACTGCGTGAAGTCTGATGTGATAAGCTAAATTTTTTGTTTCGAACATCGCTGTATGAAGTCTGAGATGATGACCTGGAACTTGGCATAATGAAACACACTATTGCATGAAGTCTGAGGAAATAAATTAGGTTCGCAAATCGCTGCGTGAAGTCTGAGGCGATAAGCTAGGTTTTGCAAAAACATTGCATCTTAGAGGCAATGTAATGAGTTGTGAGAATACATTGCAGCTTAGAGGCAATGTACTGAGTTTTGCGAACATATTGCGGCTTAGAGGCAATGCACCGAGCTTTGAGAATTCATTGCAGCTTACAGGAAATGTGTTGATTTTTGAGGATACATTGCGACTTAGAGGCAATATGTTGAGTTTGAAGATACATTGCGCCTTAGAGGCAATGTGTTGAGTTTTGAGGATGCATTGCGGCTTAGAGGCAATGTGTTGTGTTTTGAAGATGCATTACGGCTTAGAGGCAATGTGTTGAGTTTGGGTAATACATTGCAGCTTAGAGGCAATGCGTTGACTTTTAATAAGACATTGCAGCTTAGAGGAAATGTGTTGAGTTTAAGGATACATTGCGGCTTAGAGGAAATGCACCGAGTTTTTAGAATTCATTGCGGCTTAGAGGTAATGCAATGGGTTTTGACAATGCTTCGCAGCTTAGAGGCAACATACAGAGTTTTACGAATGCATTACGGCTTAGAGGCAATGTACTAGGTTTGTAAGGAACTCATCACTGCAGGAAGACTTAGGTGATGGGCCGAATGTGTCACGGCATGAAGAATGAGGTGACGGGTTGAATCGTATGAGAGATTTTATATAGGAGCTTTTACATTTTAAAATTTCCATAAGACGGCTGAAAAAGAGCTTTTATGTCGAAATACATTACTAGATCTACGTCGAAGATAGTCTGAAAAGACAGATTATTTATTTGGTCCAAGAGCGTATTTTCGACGGCCACGTAAGAAAATCATTACTGAAGGCTTGAGCGGGATTTTTTGAAATTCGAAAAGGGTTTCTTTGGATAAGAAGGACGCGTGGAAGCCTTAGAGTGTCGAAAGACATGCAAGAGAGCAACGTGGACTTTTCCTAGAATAGTACCGTTATGGTTAGGACATTATAAATAGCACTTTAGTGTTAAGGAAAAGGAGGTCAGATTTCGTACAAAGTTACTCACAAAAATACTCAAATATCAAGTTAAAGAGAAAGAGTTTCGTTGAGAATGTACGTATGACCTTACAATTTTATCTTTGAAATTGCACTTATCAATATAATTGTCTTTAAAATCATTCTTTTACAATTTCCTGCAATTGTTCTTAAAATTCTTTATGTTACGTTAAATTCTTTATGTTCTGTCGAATTGTCTTACTCTCCTGCAAAGATTCATAGATCAAATTAAGTCACTTAATTCCAGTATTAAGTCTTTTTATTGTCAAACATTTATATTCAAACCTTTTTTAGTTTAATTAAGATGCTTCGGCTAAAACTTTACATTTGAATTTAATTTCAGAAGCCTTGCACTCCAAACCTTTACACAAACACATGCACAAGTATCACTTCATATTTTACATAAGCCCTCAAGAAAGTGTTACAATTGACGTTAAGGCAATGTTCTAGGATCAATCTAGTTGATCCTGCAAGTAACCATACACATCAAATCTGTTTGGAAGACTAGCGGTTGTTTCGCCAGAAATCACTGCGAACAAATTGGCACACCCGGTGGGACGGTGTCATAACGTTTTAAGAGAAAACCAGTGGTAATCATAACAGAAGGATTGAAACACTATTTTATGGTAAGATACGCAAAAGCGTTATATGAACCTTAGGAGTGGCAGAGTTACTATAGAATCTCAACCAATACCTAAGAAAAAACACACCAGAAGAATGGTTAACACAACTAACGATCAAGGAGGACAAAATCCTCCACAAGGATCAGGAACGGTTGGTATAAATTCGAAGACTAGTTCCCAGGCCATTCCAACATAAATGGGAGCAATGGCCGCATCTAATTTGAATCCACCTTACACAGGAACTGCTTCTGTGGCTAGTGCGACCAACGTGCCCCCCTACGGGGGTACATCAGAATCTTTGTCGAATACTCAAAATGGCCCTGTTCTAACATATGTAGGAGGCCAAATACCACCTTCAACACCACACAGGCCACAGGATTCGAAAATTTTAGGCCTTGGACAGAACAACCATATGGAGGACCCTCATCATCATTCATGAGCGGTTTACACAATGGCACTTCCACATATACTCAACCTAACATAAGTACTTTTTCTCCAATTCAAAATGTTGGTTCAATTGGTCGAAGCGCCTAAAACCAAGGCCTATTAGCCCAGATGCCTACTTTAACCACAAATACCCAAGTAACACTTAGACAACAGATGGACGCTAGTAACCAAGATATGGTTGGAATATTAGCAAGGGAAATGAATACTATCTTTTCTCCCCTAATTCAGAATATAAACAGAACCAATCAAGAAAACACCCAATCATACCAATAGTTGTCAGCGCATATGGCGCGAATAGCAGATTTCTTTGGGAACCCCCAACCGCCTGTTCGACGCAGGAAGAATATCATAAGGGTTCAGAAGAACCAACTATAAACCAAGTTCAACAACCTAGACAGAATTTGGTCGAAGAACCAAGAATTGAACCGGTAGGCATTCGACAACCAGACCCTGAGGAACCACCCAGGAGAATAGCCATGGTCAATAGAGGCCAAGATCCAGATGAAGTTGTTCACAAAGTGAGACAAGACCACTTGTTGGTCGAAAATAATATAGCAAATATAGTTGAAAGAATCATGGCTAATAATGGTTTAAACACAGGGTTTCGACGCCCTAACTACACTTCCCCTATCGCGGAATTTATTCTACCAGCAGAATTGCCAAGGGGTCACAAGATCCCAAAATTCACTAATTTCTCAGGGGATACAAGTGAATCCACCATCGAGCACATTGCCAGGTATTTGACAGAGTTGGGAAACTTAGCAAACAATGAAGACCTAAGAATAAAATATTTCCCAAGTTCACTAACCAAAAATGCTTTTACATGGTTTACCACTTTGCCTCCTAATTCCGTAGATACGTGGTCTTACTTAGAAAGATCGTTCCATGAACAGTTTTATGTGGGACAAACAAAGATAAGTTTGAAGGAATTGGCAAGCGTAAAAAGTAAATTCACAGAACCCATAGATGACTACCTAAATAGGTTCTGTCTTCTGAAATATAGATGCTTTATTGTGGTGCCTGAGCATGAGTTGGTCGAAATGGCTGCAGGCGGGTTAGATTATTCCATTAGAAAGAAGTTAGATACTCAACACTTGAGAGATATGGCCCAGTTGGCAGATAGAGTTCGACAGGTCGAACGACTGAAAGCTGAAAAGGCCAGGGCAAGTAAAAATCATAAAAATGAAAGGGTAGCCTATGTCGAAGCAGAAAGTGAAGAATACGAGCCACATAACAACCCTTATGGTGTCGAAGAGGTAGAAATAGATTTGGTTGAATTAAAAGAGGCACCCCCTTACTCTTGTAAAATGTTAACACCTTCGAATGGGAAGAACCCCGTCGAAGAGGAAAAGAGTGATAAATATCCCAAAAGAACTTACACTTTCGATGTCACTAAATGTGATGCAATATTTGATTTACTGGTGAGGGATGGTCAAATGATAGTGCCTCCTAACGCTAAAATTCCTCCGTTAGAACAACGGAAGAAAAGAGGTTTCTGCAAATACCATGGTTTCCTTGGCCATAAAACATCAGCTTGTTTCCTTTTCAGGGATCTAATTCAAAATGCTATCAAGGATGGACGGCTGAAATTCGCTGACAAGGGGAAAGGACCTATGAAAGTGGATGCGGACCCTTTGAATGTGGCCTCCACCAACTACGCTGAACCTCTGGACATCAATATGGTGGACATGGTCAGCACTGAGGAAGAAAAGGTCGTGGGGGAAGGAAAGCAGGCTACTGATGGCCTAAACACTAGAGAGTCTTTCGACACTGACGTTGAAGATCCCCAGGCGAAACAAATCAAGTTTGGGGCTACTGAGGGTCCTTTGAAAGATACTAATGAGGCTAATGAAGGTCTTAGAGCTAGACTCGAAGAAATGAAAATCTCTGAAGGGGCCATGGGAGTCAACATGGTCAATCTGCACCAACCCGCTTCAGAGATGGAGGAATTGGAAAACCACCTATTGAAGCAACAAAAGAGGGAGAATTTTGGCTACCCAAAGGCGAATGAGAACCTGCACGAATACTTGTGGAGATGCCATGAGAGAAATGCTAACAAGATGCTACTGTGCCCAAGGTGCTCCATTATGTTGAGTCGGAGAGTGGCTGAAAATTATGAGAAGGTACAATGCATCAACACCCAGGGAAATTGGCGCCAGGAAAGTCAACTGATGAGGGTTTACCCAAGGACAGGCGAAACACTTTTGGCTTTCATACTTCGCTGTTATAAAGCAGAATCAGAAATCCTGATGTGCCCAAGATGTGGCGCAGTATATGACAAAGAGATTGCTAAAATGTTTGAACGGATCCCTTTTCACGGTAGTTGGGAGCCAAGGGAGGCAAACCCAAAGATGTATGTGTTTGACAAAAGGGGGACGTCGAAAAGGCCAGACAGCCCACATCCCAAGGCAAGAAGAGTCTCGTTTAAATTACCTGCTGAGATACCAACTGACCGATGGATACATATAAATGATGAGAAGTCGAAGTGGAGGAGTTTCGATAGAGGAGGCAGAACAACTTTCTCCTACAGAAGGCAGTTCCAGGAATCAACAAGGGAGGCTCACAGACTTGACAATTATAAGGGAAAAAATCCTATGTCAAGATCCCAGTGGCGTAGACACCAGAGAACGAGGAAAATAGAAAGGGAACTGAATCAGAAAGGAATAGGCGAGTCGAGCAATACCAAACCAGTATCTGGAACATCAACAACCATCAAACCACCGGTAGGACGAAGGTTGTTCATCGAGGAACCACATAAAGAAGTAACTCAAGAAAATCCTATAAAGTCTGAAGATATGTTGACGGACGACTTCGACTCTGATGGCATGTCATATCTGAACGTGAATTGCAACATGGTGTCCGTTATCCCTCATGATTACTATCAGGAAACGAAAGTGGAAGATTGCGAAGGAGTTGATGAAGAGGAGATGGCGAAACATAAACCAATATGTTACTACATCCTCAACAATGGAGCAGTCGAAGAACAGAATGCCTTCTTCGAAAGGCCTGACGGAGCTATGAGAAATCATCTGAAAGCTTTATACATAAGGGCTAAAATTGAAGACACTGGTATCAACAAAGTGCTGGTGGATGGAGGGGCTGCAGTTAACTTGATGCCTCATTACATGTTGAAAAGAATAGGGATGTTCGATACAAACATTAAACCTCACAATATGGTGTTATCCAATTATGAAGGGAAAATAGGCCACACCCTGGGGGTGATTCAAGTAAATCTGACAGTTGGGTCTGTGACAAGACCGACTGTGTTCATGGTAATTCCTACGAAAGCAAATTATAATTTGCTGCTAGGAAGAGAGTGGATACACGGGGTGGGGGCAGTACCATCAACCATGCATCAGAGATTAACCATCTGGAGAGAGGATGGAATTGTGGAAAACATTGAAGGGGATCAAGGATACTACATGACGGAGGTAAATACGGTAGACAGGACCAACTTTGACAAGAATCTAGCAAATATTGCACCATGTGGAGTGGCAGGAGATTGTTATTTACCAAACAATCATGCATTGTATTATCTAACTTTGCTTCCAAATGGATTTCGTTGGGATAGAGAAATTATGGGAGGATTGGATGACCAGGAAAATGTCGACAGTAGCTATCAAATACGGCCAACTGGCTGGGACACAGACAGTGACCATGTCTGAGCCCTCTTTCTTTGAGAGGCTTTCGGCTTATGTAGCCGAGAATAAAAGACAGGCGGCTGTCGAAGCTGCAACAACAAATATGGTTGGCGAAGCCATTACCAAAACAGCTAAAGTGGCAGAGTCTGGAGCAAACCCCAACTCAGAACCAACTGATGAACAGGTTCAAGGTGAGAAGGTAAATCAAAGACTAGATGCAATATATGACGAAGAACCCTTAGGGTTCGAAAAAGATCCAACAGTATCAAGTCCCAAGATGTTGGCTCAAGACCCCCTTGAGGAGATTGATCTTGGAGATGAGAGTTCAAAGAGGATCACTTATATCAGCGCTAAACTAAAACCCAGTTTGAAGGCAAAGGTCACATCGCTCCTTAAAGAAAATAAAGATTGTTTCGCTTGGGACTACGACGAGATGCCTGGTTTGGAAAGGGAACTGGTCGAACTAAGACTGCCTATAAAGGATGGCAAGAAGCCCATCAAGCAGACTCCAAGAAGGTTCGCCCCAGAGATCCTTTCAAAAATCAAAACAGAGGTCGAAAGACTTCTGCGTTGCAATTTAATCAGGACCACAAGGTATTTTGAGTGGATTGCTAATATAGTACCTGTTATTAAGAAAAATGGTTCTTTAAGGGTATGCATAGACTTTCGTGATTTGAATGATGCTACCCCTAAAGACGAATATCCCATGCCAGTGGCGGAAATGCTGGTTGATTCAGCCGTAGGTTTTGAGTACCTTAGTATGTTAGATGGGTATTCAGGTTATAATCAGATCTTTATTGCTGAAGAGGATGTGCCTAAAACAGCCTTTAGGTGCCCTGGGGAAATTGGCACTTATGAGTGGATTGTTATGCCTTTTGGCCTAAAGAATGCTGGGGCAACGTACCAAAGAGCAATGAACTCTATCTTTCATGATTATATTGAAACGTTTATGCAGGTGTATATAGATGACATTGTGGTGAAGTCTGGATCAGACGAAAGCCATCTGAATCATCTTCGCCAATCATTCGAAAGAATGAGAAAACATGGTTTGAAGATAAACCCTCTTAAGTGTGCTTTCTTTGTGCAGGCAGGAGATTTTCTGGGATTTGTGGTCCATAAAAAGGGGGTAGAAATCAATCAGAATAAAACGAAGGCTATCATGGAAACAAAGGCGCCTTCGACAAAAAAAGAATTGCAGTCACTATTGGGGAAAGTAAATTTCCTAAGAAGATTTATCTCTAATCTCAGTGGTCGAACGCAAGCTTTTTCCCCCCTCCTACGCCTGAAGCAAGGAAGCTTTGAGTGGAACAAGGAAAATCAAGAAGCTTTTGACAAGATCAAGCAATACTTAGTGCAACCGCCCATTCTGTCGCCCCCAAATGGGAAGAAGTCTATGAGACTCTATATATCGGCCTCTGACACTACTTTAGGTAGTATGTTAGCCCAAGAGGACGAAAATGGCGTCGAAAGAGCCATCTATTATCTTAGTAGGGTTCTAAATGATGCAGAAACAAGATATACTGCAATAGAAAAACTATGTTTGTGTTTATATTGCTCCTGTACCAAACTCAAACATTATATAAAGCCAGTAGATGTTTTCGTTTCATCTCATTGTGATGTGATAAAACATATGCTGTCAAAGCCAATCTTGCATGGCAGAATTGGCAAATGGGCTTTGGCCCTCATAGAGTTTTCTTTAACTTTCATGCCTTTAAAGACAATGAAAGGTCAAATAGTATCAGACTTTATAGTAGACCATGCAATGGTTGAAAGCCAACTCTACGTTGAGTTGAAACCATGGAGATTGTTCTTCGATGGTTTAACACATCGGAATGGTAGCGGAGTTGGATTACTTTTGATTTCCCCTAAAGGAATTCCAACAAAGCTTAAGTATAGGATTGAAGGCCCTCTTTGTTCAAACAATGAGGCTGAGTATGAAGCCTTGCTTGCTGGACTCGAAGCTTTATTGGAATTGGGGGCAAATAGAGTCGAAATCAAAGGGGACTCTGAATTGGTGATAAAGCAATTAACGAAATAGTACAAATGCATAAAAGAAAACTTGATTATGTATTTTGTCTTGGTTAATAGATTGCTCAAAAAATTTGAATATGTGGATATAAAACATGTCCCTAGAATAAAAAACCAAGAAGCAAATGATTTGGCACAGATAGCCTCAGGGTACAAAGTGTCAAAGGAAAGATTAGAAGGATTGATTGGGATAAGAGGAAAAGCATTGGCGACGAGGTTATCACCAATTGATTTAGAAACTACTAGGCTAGGGTTTGCCAACCCAGAAGAGTTTGAGGTACTAAATATAAGCACTCTGGCAGATACGGATTGGAGAAGCGCAATTATTAACTATCTAAAAAACCCTTCAACCAACACGGATAGAAAGGTTAGATACAGAGCTTTATCTTATTACTTGATGGGAAACGAATTATTCAAAAAAATCCCCTGAAGGAGTTTTGTTAAAATGCTTGGGGGGAAATGAAGCATATCTGGCATTATCAAGCGTTCATAGTGGAACCTGTGGGGCCCATCAAGCTGGACATAAGATGAAATGGTTGTTGTTTCGATATGGGATGTATTGGCCAACTATGTTAAAACACTGTATAGACTTCGCCAAGAATTGCCAAGAATGTCAACTGCATACAAGCATTCAACATGCCCCATGCAAGTGAATTGCATTCAATCATTAAGCCATGGCCATTTAGAGGATGGGCACTGGATTTAATAGGAGAGATTCGACCCACTTCATCCAAGGGACAAAGATATATATTAGTAGGAATAGATTATTTCACCAAATGGGTAGAAGTTGTTCCTTTGGAGAATGTAGACCAAGAAACAGTCATTGAATTTATCCAAAAGCATATACTATATAGGTTTGGAATCCCAGAAAGCATAACTACGGATCAGGGGTCAGCGTTTACTGGTCGAAAGATGTAAGAATTTGCAAAAGAAACAGGATTCAAATTGCTAACATCTACACCATATTATGCTCAAGCAAACGGTCAAGTCGAAGCAGCCAACAAAGTTATAATAGGCTTAATCAAGAAGCATGTCGGAAAGAAGCCAAAAGGTTGGCATAAAACGTTAGATCAAGCACTTTGGGCTTGTCGTACGTCACCTAAAGTAGCAACCAATACCACACCATTCCAACTTACTTTTGGGCATGATGCAGTGTTACCAGTCGAAATCTTTCTTCAATCAGTCCGCATTCAAAGACAGGGAGAGATAGCTCCAAACCTTTATTGGGAAATGATGTTGAATGAATTGATAGATGTAGACGAAGAAAGGTTGCGCGCCTTAGAAGTATTAATAAGGAAAAAGGAAAAAGTAGCTAGAGCCTACAACAAAAGGGTGAAAGGTAAAACTTTCGTTGTTAATGATTTAGTTTGGAAAGTTATTTTACCTATAGATAAAAAGAAACAAGCTTTAGGCAAATGGTGTCCCCATTGGGAAGGTCCTTTTAGAATTTTAAAAGTGTTTTCGAATAATGCGTATGAGGTGGAGGAACTAGCAGAAGATCGGAGAATCCTAAGGGTAAATGGGAAATACTTAAAGAAGTACAAACCGTTTCTGCAAGAAATTAGAATAAGAAAATAGTAGCGACAAATAAATATTAGCGAAACCAAGATGGAAATACTAGAATGGCTACTGCAACATATCAGAGAATTCTAAAGAGAAAATTTTAGAATAAAAGTGCCAAACTGGCATTTGTCTGAATATTACAATTTAAATGGCATTTTCAAGGCTAGCGGCTAAAAACTAGAAAGGAAGATTGTTCTTTATTCTTGCATATTTGATCTTCGACAAATTAAGTTTATACTGGATAGCTGCTTTGGACTCCTGCATCTTGGTTATTTCTTTGTCCATATTGGTAGCCGCTTCCACTTGAGCAACACTTTCTTTCACCAAAAGGTCAGCCTGAGGGTCATTCAAGCCTTGAATGGTAGCCTGTTTTTCTTTTGCCTCAGCAATCCTTGTTTGTAACTCTGAGATCTGAGTTTCCCAAACTTGGATGGAGGATGAATAGTTATTATACTCCTCTTGGGCCTTTTTCTTCGACTGCATGAGAGTTTCAGAGGCAGTATAGGCGTTGTAAGCTTTTTCATATGCTAGAGATTGTGCCTTTTCCTCCGCTTGAAGTTTCGTCTGAGCATTGAAGTCTCTATTAAACTCAGAACTCACTTGATCAATCAATTGTTGAATATCGACGAGATCTTCGCCCATATTAGGTGGACACGCTGTGATAGGTATCTGAGAAATCAGTTTCTTTATCTGAGAACAAGCGGTGCAATCCTCCTTTAGATTGATAAAAAGATCAACATCAAAGACAGCTTACTTCACCTGTTGCAAGAGGGTATCGAGAGAAGTTTCTTTGATGCCAACACCAGCTTGGGCAGAAGTATCAGGAAATGTTTTAGAAGGAGATGAATCCTTTAAAGCCATCATTAGTTTGACATACTTTAAAGTATTCGTTGTTTTTAGGGCAGTTCTTTCCTCTTCTGAGAAAGTGGCAATAATGGGCTGACTTGAAGAAGGCTGGTTGTGTGTCGAAGCAAGATTAGACTCTTCAGTGGCGTGAGCAGAATCCAAGTCTTTGTTACTAATAATCTGTTTTGGCTCTTCGACGTTTCTTTCATCATCTCCCATACCCTCATTACCTTCGAAGAAACCTTCTATATCAGAGGAACGTTCCGCTTCCTCATTTATTTCAATTTCCTCAGACGTGCCAGTGTTAGGGGAAGTGCCATTTTTTTGAGCATCTGTCTCAGGAGAAGAATTCTCCTGCTCTTCTGTGTCCTTCGACTCAGATTGAGGATGGCCAGTCACAGACCCTTTGTTTTGCGCAATTCCAGCATTGGGAGGAGGTGAAGGGGTTCCTTCGACAATCGGATTTTTCAGAAGATCACAAGTTCTGGGGGACTTGTCAGACTTTTTCTGCAAAAGTGAATACCAATATTGGTTCAAGGAATATAGTATGTCAAAATTTAGGGAAGTGAAAAGAAGAGTTTAAAATAAAATACCTTATCAGCAGTAGAGGTGTTGCTTCCAATACGCTCCAAAATTTTGACTCCAGAGGTTGGAGGCCCCGCTTCTTTCGCAGAAGAGGGGAGAGTAGCAGTTTCGGTTTCCTTTTGGGCAGTGCCCTGGGACGAAGTAACCTTCGACCCTTTTTTCTTTTGTTTCTTCAAAGGAGGAGGAGAGTCATCAGCGCTGCTACCTTCAAGTGTAATTATTTCTTTTTCAGAAACATTTTTTCTTTTCTTCGCCTTGGCAACTGGCGAACTCCCATCCTGCAGAAAATATCAAAATTTTGATAAATAAGCAAAACTAGAAGAAAATTCCAGAGAAGAAAGTTTAGTATAAAAACCTCAGAAACTTTGACATTTTTTCTTGAAAAAATGTTCTTCCTGGCATTGTCTGGTTGTGGAGAAGTAGGCTTTGACGTTCTAGTTGGAGTAGTCTTTGAAGCGGGTTTTCCCTTTTTTGGGGTTTTCCTTTCGACAGCTGAAAATTAACAAAGTCAGAAGGGAACATGTTAAGATGGAAAATTTTAAAATACATTTTTCAACTTGGCACCTTGAAGCATTGGAGAAAGGATTTTCACAGCAGACAAATCATAATGTAGGAAACCGTCGAAACTGTCCAGAGTGAGCTTAGTCAGAATAACCCGTTTTACGCATTTTTTACTATCATTGTGTAAATCATGAAAAATGTTCCCACAGACGAACCAGTCTGGATAAGGTGGCGAAAATGCCAGAGCGAAGTCCGCTGTGGGCAATTTTGGAAATCTGGGTGGTTGCAGTTCAAAAGCTAAATCATACTTGAATTCAAGTTTTATAGATTTGGGAAGTTTTAATTTTGAAAGAGTTTTCATAAATTTTTCTTTCAAAGTAAGTGACGCTTGATAGACTGTTCGACTAAGCTGCGTAGGGTCATAGACAGTTTCAAAATAATCCTGAAAGTCTTTTATTTCTTTGCAATGAGTAGTTTTACCTTTGGGTCCATGATCCTGCAAAGATGAAAAGGCTTGAGTCAGTTGATCTTTTATTTCAGTACTGTCGAACATGTTGTTATTATAAAACTCGCTCCACCAAGTATAAAATCCTTTGGTCATATAAGTCGCAGGTTCGAAAGAGGCAAGTTTGAAGGCAGCAAAGTCATCATGGTATTCTTGATGTTTCGCCACGTCCCTCATAATGTAATCTATTCCAGCATAGCAGATCTTCTTCTTACGATTAAAGAGAGACACGAGGACAAGTTGATTCAACCCAAACTGTCGAGAGACAAAGTTTGGTTGATAAGCTAGCATGCATACATAGTTCTTCACAGGCAAAATCCTGGAAATGAGGAGTCTGGGAAGGAGGAATGCACGCCAGACATTTTCAACTTCAGTATTGGCATCCTTTATGGCTTCTTCGATCGAAGCAGTAAACCAGGAAGGGCCATGAGTTCGTTTGGAAAAGGGAGCCATAGCAGGAGTAAAGGCATGATGTTTCGAGAACATCAGAATATACTTGGTGAGGCTGGATTGAAGATTCATGTCTTCATTAGGAGTCAGTAGCAGAAGCCTAGTTCCTTCAATACTTCTTGCTAATATCATGGGATCCTCTTCATTCACATTTTTGGAAGTTCGAAGAGAGGGTTCGAAGGTGGCATTCAGCCACAGTTGAAGAAGCCCGTAAGGTCCGGATAAGAGGAGGTTACTACCAGCTTCATGTTCTTTAAGCTTGGCTACAGCAGCGCCTAGACTTTCATACAAACTTACTAGTAATAATTCACTAAGGCAAACCTTTCGACCAGAATGTAATAGGTTAGCCAAAGTCAAAAATCTTCTAGCTACTTGGAGGGATTTGCAGCAGAAAACAAATTTGGACAACCATAAAGCTAAGAAAGCTATATGTTCGATGTCAGAAACGTATTCGCCGTCCATATGATAAAAATTCATATAAGCATTAAAGGAGGCGGTTTTGGTGTTGAAATCTATTGTGTTATCAGATTGGAGGAAAGGGTCAAATATTTCTCCAATAGGAGAAAGTCCTGTGATGGCTGTTACGTTGAACAATGTAGGGGTTATCATCCCACAAGGAAGATGGAAAGTGTTGTAAGTGGTATCCCAAAAATAGTGAGACGCAAGAAGTAAAGGTTGGCAATAGCTAAAACCTAATTTCGACATCTGGATCAGGTCGAAAATGCCTAAGTCTTTCCAAAATTGGCTTTTCTTTTTCTCTACTTTTTCTAGCCAGTTCAAATAAGACTTGTCTAAAGTGGGGCAGGATCGGAAAGGTCTAAAGTTCTCAGTGATATAGTTCATTTGGAAAGGTCCTCTGTTGACTTCAGGACTTTCTGTGGATATATTTTTAGGGGATTTGGAAGAATCATCGGGAATATTTCCCTTGTTAGCTATGGGTTTCACAGCATGATAGGTTGGAAAAAAGTTTTTGCAATCTTCCAGATGTTCGGTAGAAACTAAGGGACCTAGGAATCCTAAGGTTTTACCAGATAGTGAAGAAGAAATTAATACCTGGGAAGCAAAAATGGCTTTTTGTTCTTTGGACAGCTTCGGAGGTGTGATAAACTCCTTATTCTCATGTGTGATTATTTTGCTAGTTGGAATGGATTGAGAAGATGAACCGGTGGAAGCTCCAGAATTTTTGATTTTGATTTTCATTGATTGTTTATCTGAGGCCATTGTTGAGGTTCTTTAAGTTTTCTGGAGATTTTGAGTTTTTTGGAAAGGAAAGGGTTTTACAGAGAACTGAAAGGGTTTTTGCTAAGAGAAATGTGTAAAAAGTAGGAGAGAGGAAGAAGAAAAAATTGTTTTATAGTGAAGAGTGATCGTCTATCGAGGGACACGTGTTCACATCTTAAAGGAGAAGGTGAGAAGTTTGTCAAGTCACCTGACATTGGGAATGGTTATTCATCATTATAAACTGATGCACGCACGTCTTGTAACGATGTTTTTGGAGAGATGTCATGATGATATCTTTAAAATACGAAAAGGTCCTCTTTGCTGGTCGAAATAGCATAAATCACAAGAAATGCCTATTTCTGCACCCATTCGAAACAGACATTTTTTGGGGGCAATTTGTTAGCTGGGAATTTCGACCAGGTTAATATAGGAGCTTTTACATTTTAAAATTTCCATAAGATGGCTGAAAAAGAGCTTTTATGTCGAAATACATTACTAGATCTATGTCGAAGATAGTCTGAAAAGACAGATTGTTTATTTGGTCCAAAGAGCGTATTTTCGACGGCCACGTAAGAAAATCATTACTGAAGGCTTGAGCGGGATTTTTTGAAATTCGAAAAGGGTTTCTTTGGATAAGAAGGACGCGTGGAAGCCTTAGAGTGTCGAAAGACATGCAAGAGAGCAACATGGCCTTTTCCTAGAATAGTATCGTTATGGTTAGGACATTATAAATAGCTTTTTAGTGTTAAGGAAAAGGAGGTCAGATTTCGTACAAAGTTACTCACAAAAATACTCAAATATCAAGTTAAATAGAAAGAGTTTTGTTGAGAATGTACGTATGACCTCACAATTTTATCTTTGAAATTGCACTTATCAATATAATTGTCTTTAAAATCATTCTTTTACAATTTCCTGCAATTGTTCTTAAAATTCTTTATGTTACGTTAAATTCTTTATGTTCTGTCGAATTTTCTTACTCTCCTGCAAAGATTCATAGATCAAATTAAGTCACTTAATTCCAGTATTAAGTCTTTTTATTGTCAAACATTTATATTCAAATCTTTTTTTAATTTAATTAAGATGCTTCGGCTAAAACTTTACATTTGAATTTAATTTCAGAAGCCTTGCACTCCAAACCTTTACACAAACACATGCACAAGTATCACTTCATATTTTACATAAGCCCTCAAGAAAGTGTTACAATTGACGTTAAGGCAATGTTCTAGGATCAATCTAGTCGACCCTGCAAGTAACCATACACATCAAATTTGTTTGGAAGACTAGCGGTTGTCTCGCCAGAAATCACTGCGAACAGTAGGGACGCATAGATGTAGGAGTAAACATGTGTATATACTTTGTTTTGTTGAATGCAAGCATGGGCGTAGACAGGGACGTAGTTGTTTTGCATCATAAACATAGACATAGGCGTAGACCTGGACATATGTATGGAATTTGTATTGTAGACGCTAGAATAGACATGTGCATGGACGCATGTGCGGACATAGAATTTGTGTACGGACACGTAGATGTAGGAGTAGATATGCATAGATTTTGTATTGTGGAGTGCAAGCATAGGCGCAGACATGTGTATGGATTTTTTGTGTTGCAAGACGTAGGAGTAGCCATGTGCGTGGACGTAGACGTGGATTTTCTTTTGATGTTTTTATAACCCAAAATGATTTTTCAATGTTTTGTCAAATGCTTTTATTTTGTTAATCCCCCAAAATGATTTAAAGACAATATTCACAAGTAATTATCGTAGTATTTTGTAAACAAGTTGAGAAAATAAAAAATGCAATTTGAAAGATGCAAAGAAAGCAAATGTTTTATTGATATGCCTCTGAATAGGCGAGAATTAAAGATGCAATTCCTAGAAAGAGGTAATTACAGAAAGTTTTACAACTATGAATGGCAATGAAAAATGATAATTGATACTACTATTCCCCGATATCCTTTTAATGATCTTATCTCCTTTGTTTATGAGTTGAATGATTCAAATCTATCTCTCCCTTCGTGGTTCGTAGTCACAGCTCTTAGGTCGCAGTCTTTTTGTTCTTTATTTCTTTGTATGATCCCTAATTTATTTCCTGGATTTCCCTTTTTAGTTTTCAATTTACTGGGATAATTTTTTTTGTTTATATGCCCCTAATTTTTTCCTGGACCGCCCTTTAGGGTTTTCAATCCACCGGGACGCTCCTTTTTGCCTAAGTCGCTTGTTTAGGGTTCGAGCTTAGCGAGTTTCTTATACATAGTATTTTTGACTGCGTCTGAATTTGCCGGGTGGGGTAGTTCTTCCCCATCCATTGTTGTGGAGACAAGATTACCACCAGAGGATGTTGTTTTGACTACGTACGGACCTTCGTAATTGGGGGTCCGTTTACCACGTGAGTCGAGGTGAGGTAGCAGAATCTTCTGGAGCACTAGACTATGTCGTGGTACGCCTCGTGTAGTATACTGTTATTCATAAAGAATTTCGAGGATAATTTTTGTAGAGTTTGCTTGTCGAAGCTAGAGGCATTTTCTGGATGTTCTTATTTTTTCCAGGTACTTCTTGATGTTGTAAAACCAAGGCTTATCATCCGGTCTTTCTTTGATGGCAAGGCAATGTGCGGGCTCTTCGAAGTTTCTGTTTGTGATGTGCGGTTCGTGGTTAGACCAAGTTTTTTTGAATATAGACGATATAGTTGCCAGGGAATGACCGAAAATGATTTTTGCGAATCCACAGTTAGTTTTAAAAACATGATTCCGATATGGAACCAGTTTTGGATGTTTAGTATCCCGTTCACCATTGACTTGGAATATGGCTTGTGAGCATTCTCTGTAGAAGTCAATACTTCCCCTATATCGTGCTTCAGTGCATTTGAAGCCTCACCGAACATGGATACCCAACGTACCCCCGGCTCGGGTTTTTCGTCAGATCTTGGTATTTTGTAGTTGCTTATTTTTAAGGCACTGTCTGTATTTGACTTTGGCCTGTTTCCGTAGATATGTGCAATAACTTGATCAGCTTCTTTGTGGCTCCGCTCTTTATATTGCCCCTTAACTTGGTTTCTTCTGGGTCTTCCCCTGTGCTCAGATTAATGGTCTTAATAGCCTCTTGATACGGTTGCGTATTGTTAGCCTTTCATTTTATTTCCCTCGTTGTTTTCCCAGAGAGTTCAAGATCTTTATTGTCTTCCTCTTTAGCTTGTTTGATAGGAGCATCAAAATTATATTGGATCGCACCAGTGGCCTTATCGGTGGTTTTGGGCATGAATTTGCACCTTTATCATGTTTTGGTGCAGATTTAGTATATGAATATTTGAAAATGCGTGTGTAGAGAAAGTATTGCCATTTTTTTAGTTTAAGATATAAATGCAAGAGAAAGACATGGATCTTGATTGAAAATAAAACATAACTTTTATTAATCGTAAATATTGTCTGAAACAAAACAGGGAAACCCTTACAAGCAACCCCTATGCATCGGGCTTGACATAGGTTCTTTCGAAAACAAGAAAAATTAATTAGGAAAGAAAAAGATCTCAGGAATCTCCATGGTCGTCCATCTTTTGAGTTTTTTCTCCTGGGGTGCATTCTTGGATGAATTCAGTTGCCCCTTTGGTGTTGGCTTTGTTGGATATTTTTGCCCCATGTCTACCATGCACTACTCCATTATTGACAAAAGTCTATTGGATCGGAGGAAAATGTGCTTCTCCCTTCAGAGTAGCTTTTTCTTCAGGGTCTTGTCTGAACTGGACTATCCCCTAGTCCCTTAGCCTTTGTGGAGCTCATTCGAAAGCTTCACTGTGTTCTAGCGGGAGTCCATATCCCAACCGATATTCTTTTAGCAAGTTTATCAGGGTCTTTGCTTGTCTGCTTTCCCCAGAGTCAGTGGATACTTCGATTGCTTTTAATTTTATCCCATTTTGCAATGGCGTAGGGTCTTATGTGATGTTGGGCTTCTCGAAAGTGATGTCTTGAGAATCCAACAAATCCTGCACCTTGTGCTTGAAATTGCAACACTATTATATGGTGTGTCCAAGAGAATTAGCATGATACTCGCATTTGGCGTTAGCATCGTACCTTCATGGGAGTGGCCCGACTGGAGGAGCTAGAGGCTTGAGCTCCACTAAGGATGCCTTGACTAGCTATTGCAATAACTGGCTAGGTGGCATAGGGAGTGGATAAAATTTCCTGGGTAGCCTTCTGCCTTGATGCTGCCTTAGTGGGATCACTAATTGTTGTAGTACCCTGGGTTGTGATGCTACAACATTAATTTCTCCCTCTTTTCCTTTGGGGAGGTTTGAAGCATGCCTCTTTGAATTGTAGGGATCATTTGATGGCCCTCTGATATCTTCCCACTTTTTAACCCCGTCTCGATTATTTCTCTGATGGTTACTAGGTCTGAGAACCCCGAAAATATACTTCTGACCATCATCTCATAATAAAACCCGTGCAAAATTCCAATGAACGTGTCTACTAACTCCTTCTCTAACAGTGGTGGTTGCACACGGGATGCCAACTCCCTCCACCTGTGAGCATACTCATTGAAGGACTCTTCTTTCTTCTGGGACAGTTTCTGGAGTTGCATGTGGGTAGGCGCCATGTCAGGGTTATATTTCTAATGCTTCAGAAAAGAATTAGTGAGATCTCCCTGTGTTTGAATATGCATTCTCTCCAATTGTATATACTAGTCTGAAGATGCCCCACTCAGGCTATCTTGAAAATAGTGAATCATCAGCTTCTGATCATAAGCATAGGCATGCATCTTCTTGCAATACATGCGGAGATGATTTCTTGGGAAAGTGAGCCCCTCGTATTTTTCAAAGTCAGATACTTTGAACTTTGGTGGAATCACCACATCAGGAACTAGACCCATTTCGAGAGCGTCTACTTCAAAAGCGTTAAAACCCTCCACAGCTTTTAATATTTCTTCCAGAACTTTGTACTGATTCATCACCAGTGGGTTATCAATAGCAAGAGTACCAGTCGTCTTTAAGGGTGCTTGGTTAGCATCCTCTGGGTTGTGGTTTCTATATTGTAGGTCCAAGTAATTGTCTGTACTATTGGTTGGAATCTATACGGTATGTGATGTCCCTGATTTTGGTGGCAGCGGGACAAACCCTTCAATTTCAACTTCTTGTTGGGCCATGACAAACTTCTGGAGTCTTGCTTCTGGCTCTTTCTTTGGTTGGTGACCGCTTGATGCACCGATAGTTTGGACTACTTCTTCGAAAGCTACCCTGGGAATCTGGTCTTGCCTGTCAATGATGTTCTTCAAAGCTAGAAGAACTTGACTCAAATATCCTTTCATTGAACTTACGTCTCCCTTTACTTGGTCGAGATCCTCTTTGAACGCAGCCTGAGTTTCCTCTATTTTCACCATTGTTTTCTGTCGACAGGCTCTTGTTTGATAAGAAGGCCAAGGAGGTGGAGACCTACTTCTACCAATGGTTCAACTGGAGAGATGTTTTTTTTTTGAAAATGAGTTTTGACATGATATGCGGATGTTTGTGAATGCATGCATGTGAATGAATATGTATGAATATGAAATGGTTACTTGTTTTGAATGTCTTATTCACTTGGGTATGTATTTGTCTTTCGCTTATTTTTTATTCGGTGACCAGCTTAAAAATAGATACGCCAATGAGATAGAGAACAAAATTTCGTTATTGAAGGTAACATAATTCAGATATTGAAAAATATTACAATCTTAAACCAAAACGTTATTTGCGTGAAATCAAGCAAAGGGAAATAAGTTTTCTAGGTGTGCCTGCAGATATCTGCTCTTGAAACCATCCACCTTTGCTTGACAAAGATTGAGAAATTCTTCAACGCATTATTTTCCTTCTGTGGCTTTGATTTTAGACATGTTTGGCGCACTGACGCGGGCAAGTTGATTCTTTTGGCATCTATTTTTAAAGACAGACACCGAGATCTTGAATTTATTATTATCTTTTATACCCCCTGTGAATAAGACAAATGTAGGGTGCCGAATATATGAAATGCATGACGAATACATGAAATGTATGAATGCATGAGTGTAAGGTTGAGTGACGGGATTTTTGTAATAAGTACCCTTATATTGTAGGTTCCTTAGTCTTGACCTACAATTGATCTGCCATCCCCAAAAGGTGGCTTCCTTAAGGGTGTCATGAATAACACCAGAGGGGAAAGGCACAAGGGCCTCCCTTAGGTGGAATCTCTTTACGGACTGAGACTTTTGTCTCATAGTCGTGAAAGATCTTCTCATGAGATATTTGGGTTAAGGTCGTTACAAAGAGTCATGGGTGACCTTCTAAAGTCCTACTCATCAAGAGGATATCTCTCGATAAGTATTCCTTTTTTGGAAGTCCACCGACTCTAGGCGAAGTCATCATATAAACTAGCAGGGATGATGTACACCATAAGCTAATAGACGAACCTTCTCTCTAAGGGTTATTGAAAATACTTTGAGAAATAAAAATATCCCGCCATGCAGTAAGTATATGATGATAAGAATAATTGACAACAAATAAATAAACGCAATAAAATAGATAAATGCGATAAATAAATAAAATAGAAAACCCCCCAAAGTTAAACCTAAAACCTAGGGTTAAGGAGAGTCCTCAGCCGAGTCGCCAGCTGTAGCAACTGTTTTTTTAATCAAGAGTCGCCACTATTAGTTTTTATCCTAGGGGAGGGAACATAACATAAAACCCTAATTCGTAGACAGAGATTCTAGGTTTCAGACTCAATTAGACGAAAGGAAGGTGTTAGGCAACTTTCATCTACCTTGTTCACAAGGATATTAGACTCTAGGTTAGGTTCAGGTTAAATAGGGTTTTAAGTTTTAATTAGCAAGACTCGCCACGATTTTTGATCGTATGCCTACGTATCCTCTTATGAGGAATCAGAGTCCCAATTCGTAGTTCGTATGTGTTGGTGTTTTTTAGGGGTTTGCACATATTTTGAATCACTTCGCACTCGGTCGGGAGTAGTGATTACGGAGATTTTGACTGAGTGCATAGTAAGCCAAAACTAGTTTGAAACCCTTTTGCAAAAAGACAGTTGATTAGTTTAGTTTATTGCGAAAATAATTTGATGTTTGGTTTGTGTTTTTTAATCATATTATTTGTGAAGATCTTGATTAATGCATGATTAAAAAAGATTTAATGCAAATAATATATATATATATATATATATATATATATATATATATATATATATATATATATATATATATATATATATATATATATAAAAGATAGTATATGCAATTTTAATATAAAAATAAATTTATTTGATCATATAATAATATTTAAATAATAAATAATATATAGGAATAATAATATTTATATAAAAGGGATTGTAAATAATCATATATACCTAAGAGATAAATAATATTTGCATCTAATAAAAATAAGAAAATAAAATTAATAGCTAATAATTATAATATAATAAAAAAGTTATAAATAAATAATATGAGAACAATGGAATTAAAAGTAAAAAAGAATTTAATTTAATTAAAACCAGGGGGTGCAATATTAGTTATGCAAGTAAAATAGGGGGGTCTTAAACGCAGGCCAGGTTGGCTCAAATGTAATTCTAAAGGGGGGGGTGCGTTTGTTTTGGAATTCTAGTAATTTAAGAATGGGGGTGTCAACAGCGCTGGGCTCGGCCCATTAAGTAAATTGGAGGGGGGTCCGGTCAATTGTGTGAGTGAGGCGTATGGCAGCTTACGGTGCAGACTTGGCCTAACGGTCATCTGATGATGATCAAAGGGAGGGAAGCGAAGGTGTACGATACTTATGAAGTATGCGCGCGTATATGATTTAGACTAAATAATAAAATTGTTTTTACATTTTTTATATCATTTTAGTTCTTCACAACATCCTTTATCTCTCTCGTTCGCCCCTTTCCCTCCCCTCCAAAACCCTAACACCAACCAACTCCACGGCGTCGTGACCAACCCTCTTCTCTTCTACCCTCTATTCAACCCCTCAAGCCAATAAACAAAAATAATCCAAAAAAAAAGAAATCTAATTCGTTACTCTCTTCGGCGATGTTATACGCGTTTCGTTACAGATTTGCTCCAAATTCGCAAGCTTTCGGTGAGGGCTTTGAAGGTGGTGATGGCGATCTGGAGGTAGTGCTTCAACGGCGGCTATGAGGTCACGCGATTAGGGTTTCAGACGTTGAAACCCTAATCGCCCCTTTCTAATCTTCAACAAGCAAGGGTTCTCATGTATTTCTTCAATCCTCTTCCCATCTCGGTATCAATTTCTTCTTCCTTTGTGTCAAGTTCTCCGTTTCTGTCTTATCCTCCACCCTGTTTCTGTAAAAAAAAAACTCCTCCCTCTGTATCAAATTTTCCTCTGTATTTATAGGTTTATAAATTTAGGGTTTTGATTTCGTTATTAGCTTTGTAATTTCATTGATTTTAGATTTGATTGGATGTAATAGAGATTGAAATTGATCCTGGGCTGCATACTTTGTATAAGATTTGATTTTGTTTGACTATAACTGATAATGTCATAAGATTTTTTCCAGATTTTGTATTATGTTAGATTTGATTTTTCTGTAATGTTTGAATGTTGTAATATATTGAAGATTTGATTTAATCTTTTAGATGTTCTGGAGATACAAGATTAGATGCGTATACTCTACGATTTGATTTGGTTTAGATGGAGCTTGTTTTTCCGCATAATTGTTGGACAGGACTTATCAATAAGATCTGCTAATCAAAACTGTATCCATAAATTGTGCGCAATTTTTTTTAGTAAATTGGAACAGTAGGTGTTTTGGGACTGGCAAATATGTGCCATGCGCTGTTGATCTGTATTGGGCTTAAGCAAGGTTTGATCCAACTTTAATGAATAATTAGTAAAACAACTTTTAATTACAGTCAATTTAATGATCATCAGCAGTAAAACAATGTCACGTTTAAAAAGAATATCACTTGTTATACTTATTTTATTATTTATTTTTTAAAATTAAAATAATGATAACAAATTTAATAATTGTCTTTTAACCCTATCAAAGCAGCAAATGGGCTGTTAGGACTTGTTTAATGGGCCTAACATAATCTCAACTCAACAATCAATACTTGCCCTTTTTTTAATTATAAACAACATTTTTGTTTTACGGAAACACTTTTTCCTTTAGTACTAAATGGGCCTAAAGGCTTTGAACATCTAATCCAATCTAACTAATAATAATCTGCAAACAATAAATTAACTAATAGATCATGGGTCCGCTACAGAAGAAATATTAATGGACTTGTAATTTAGAATTATACCCCTTCTTTTTACTAACAATAATAGTAATTAAAAACTTGATAATTATTCGAAATAATTTTATTTTTGAATCGCATGTGTCATTGGCCAACATGCTTTACAAATGGATTCACGGATGCATGGGTTTTTCTGCTTTAGAAAGCCCCATTTTCCTGAATTAAAATACACCCCCTAATCGTCTTGGATAGAGATGGGCAATGTCCTAAATACGATTAAAATACACCCCATTTTCCTGAATTAAAATACACCCCCTAATCGTCACGGATGCATGTCCTACCATCTTTAATTAAATACATTTTATTTCTTAATTTCAAAAGATAAAATTATCGAGGTAGGACAAATTTGGGGTACGACATCAACTTCTTCCGACAACAAGGGATGAGATGTTCGAAGACATAGAGGCAATAGCAGAGTTGGAACCCAATGAGATCATTTCCACATAGCTATGTGTTTTATTGTCACTTTGTACTCTTTTCATTTATGATAATTTCCTCTTACTAGGATTTATGTCTCTTTGTACAAAATCGCCTGTTATAGGCAAACTATCAATACAAATACATCCTAAAATTCAAACTTTTTGTTTTTAATTTTCTATTTTGTTTGCAAAAACGTCCAAAGACTAAAATTGAATGAACATATGCATATGAACACGATTAACTGTTAACAAATATATGCATAAGAAAAGGAATAAGCATTTACTCAAGACTCTAGGGGTTGGGATGACATTCAAGCCATCCATAAATCCCCATAGAGCCACTTCCATGGGATTATCCCCACAGAGTAATCTTCACAAATTCATCTTCAATGAAGATACTTTCCCCACAATTTCCCCGGATGACCGCTCTAGCGGATAAAAGAATATGATCTTTTCCTGGAAATATCACCAACCTAAGGAGTCCCAATCAGTATATTTCATGTAAGTTCTCTTCCCTAGCTGAATTTATTCCTCGAAAACTGTAAAACCCCTACATATTTTCTTCTCTCCAACAAAGTTTGTTTCCTCAGTAAGGTATTTCTCTGTCAACATGGTTTATTTCCCCAACAGATTACAGTCTCCCCGGCTTGATCCTATTCCTCAGATTCCTACAAATCACTGGCGAAATTCCTCTCCCCAGTGAAGTTTCCACTATCCCCAGAGAGTTTCTACAAAACCTGGAACGGGACCAAATATCAGTCAACTTTATCCTCCCCAGACAAGTCGGAATGTTATCCATCTCTTTTATCCCCAATCAGGGTATATAAGAATTAATCTCCCTAGACGAGTCGGAAGATTATCCATCTCTTTTATCCCCAGTCGTGGTATATAAGAATTAAAATCCCCAGTAGAGTGATGAACGACTAATAATTCTAAACTCTTCTCCCCAAACAGAAGTCAACTTTCCCCGGCGGAATTTCCTCAAACAACAAGTAGGAATCCCCAACTGAATCATTCTAGACAAGGTTGAAGATTACATATGTTCTTCATCCCCAACACCAGTCGGGGATTCATTTTCCCCACAAGATGTCATACGAAACTCTTGATACACTTCCAACAACATTTCACATTCATACATCATTTACCAATATCATTACATATGCATACAAAATACATGTAGCACAGTCTCATTTATTTTGAGAACATCATTATGCAATGCATTTCATACATCATAACATTGCATACATCTAACTCTTTACCTTTTCAGGAAAGATCAATCAATAGACAAACATCATCAACTATTTATATAACCCGACAGTCTTCTCCAAGGCTACATCTGATAAAGGGATATTTTAGCAATTTTCTCAGAGGATCATTCTCAAAAAAGACATCTTCTGGCTCAAATTTAATGGACCATATATTTATTTTGATACTTCTTCCAGTGGACCTTTTTTGGCTCAGATTAAATTGACCATATATTTATTCTGATACTTCTTCCAGTTAAAGACAAAAAGACCTTTTTTGGCTCAAATTAAACTGAGTGTAGATTTATTCTGATACTTCTTCCAGTTAAAGACATGCGTAGACATCTTTTGTCTCAGATTAAATCAAGCGTAGATTTATTCGGATACTTCTTCCAGTAGACATTTTCTGGCTCAAATTAAATCAACCATAGATTTATTTTGATACTTCTTCCAGTTAAAGACAAAAAGACCTTTTCTGGCTCAGATTAAATCGAGTGTAGATTTATTATGATACTTCTTTCAGTTAAAGACAGTCATAGACATCTTCTGGCTCAGATTATATCAAGCGTAGATTTATTCTGATACTTCTTCCGGTAGACATTTTCTGGCTCAGATTAAATTAACCATAGATTTGTTCTGATACTTCTTCAAGTTAAAGACAAAAAAAGACCTCTTTTGGCTCAGATTAAATCGAGTGTAGATTTATTCTGATACTTCTTCCAGTTAAAGACAGGCGTAGACATCTTATGGCTATGGTTAAATCTTATTCTGATACTTCTTCTAGTAGACATTTTCTGGCTCAGATTAAATCGACCATAAATTTATTATGATACTTCTCCCAGTTAAAGATGGGCACAGACATCTTCTGACTCAGATTTAATCGACCATAGATTTATTTTGATACTTCTTCCAGTGGACATTTTCTAGCTCAGATTAAATCGACCATAGATTTATTCTGATACAACTCCCAGTTAAAAACGGATGCAGACTTCGTCTGGCTCAGATTAAATTGACCATAGATTTATTCTAATACTTCTTCCAGTAGACATTTTCTGGCTCAAATTAAATAGACCATAGATTTATTCTAATACTTCTCCCAGTTAAAGACAAACGTAGACATCTTCTGGCTCAGATTAAATCAAGCATAGATTTATTTTGATACTTCTTTCAGTAGACATTTTCTGGCTCAGATTAAATCAAGCGTAGATTTATTCTGATATTTCTTCAAGTCGAAGCCTAGCGTAGACTTAGTCTAATCTCTTTCAACAATTACTTTGGATGGAATCTATAATCCCATCTCTAATGACTCGTCATTACATCTCCAAATGGAATCTTTAAGCCCATTCCCGGTATAATCAACTAACAGCATTACTTCGTGCACCGGCGAGTGCAAATTTTTGGGAACTTTAGTGTTCAATCATCTTCTACCTTTAAGTCACGAATGGAAGACAAGCCAATCTAACTCCTCAGGTTTAAGAAGATTGAACAGGTATAGCTTTTGTACCCTAAAATTTTCCCTCCCATTTTCTTCAAAAACATGCTCATAAAAGGTCTTAAATACCCAAAGCCCCTTAAGAGTTGACTGGACAAACTTCCTCCTAAGCAAGGGTCTTCAACTAGGGTTTGGTGCTTCTCAAAGAAGATTGGTCTGCAAGGGTCTCAAATGACTTTTATGGTTCATCATAGGTCCTAAATAATGCTTATGTCAAGTTTCAAGTCTTGCATCACATGTTTTCTCAGTCAGTGGCTCAGAAGATTTAAAGTCAATTATATTGGGTAAAAAGTCAACTATGGGCAACATACAGTCAAACTTCAGGATTTTTTGTCAACATCAACATTTTGAGGTGATATTCATCATTTGATCAAGGGTTGATCATGACTCTTCAAGGAAAGCTCTCAAATCATTAAAGGTCAATAATTGCCAAATTAGGGTTTTGATTGAAGATGATTGATCATTAACTTTTGGCTTAGTGCATGACCTAATGGCTTAAATCATGATCTCAAGGGATCAAATACAACATATTGACCTAATTACATGGCTCAAGACATTTCCAAAGATACAAGTGGTTGATATTTGAAGAATTGAATCAATTGATAAAAAAGTCAACAGTCACACAAAAGTCAAACTTTGACTTTTTGGTCAACATTGAAATTCAAAAATTAAGAATCATGAAAACATTCAAAACTATCAAACTTTGTCATCAAGAATTAAGAGAATCAAGAAAGTCAACAAAAGTCAAATTGAAGATTTTCAAACACTTAGAAAAATTCAAGTGTTTTGTACCTTAAAGTTTCCTCAAGATACAAACTGTTTCAAAGAAAACTTTCAACATGAAGATTGTAGGGATTAATGAATTCTACAACTTTGTTAATGTGGGATGATCCTTAAAAAGTGCTTGGATTAAGAGATATAGGCCCATGAAGTTCTGATATTTTTACCCAACACTTAGAAAAAAATTATAAATGTTTTGTTCTTAATAAAGTCACTACTTTATGGCCATTTTTCACAAAGATCCAAATTGATTTAGCAAAAACTCAAAACATGAAACTTGTAGATTTTGATACAAGCTTTCCAAAATGTCCAGGAAAACAAATTTATCATACTTGATCTAGAAGTTTCGAAGAGATGAAGATGGCATGTCAAACTTGAATTTTAGGTCATTCTTTTGAAAACCTTATGGTCAAATCTCAAACCTAAGCTACATGATCTCACTTTTCAGGCCATTTAACTTCTAAATTTATCCATAATCATAAGATTACACGAAATCTTGAGCCACTACACAAGGATTAGAAGATTTGTCCAATGCATCATTCCATTTTTGGCACAAAGTTAACACTTCCACTCTTGTAAAGATAAATTTAATCAAAATGTCAACTCCTTGAGCCCATACATTTCTTCCTCTGATCACACTCAAGCACTAAATCAAGAAGCAACATGGCTAAAGCTCCTTACCACTTCAGATCCCTTTTGTACTATACATTGGAACAATAATTTTCACACAAACTTGGTTGTTCCATCTCAATCAAACCAAAACTCTATCACTTGTAAACCTGACCATCTCATTACCTCTGATATTTCCCTATAAATAGAGAGGTCACTTTCAAGCCAAAGGACCCATTGACAATCCCTTTAAACCTCTCATACATTCTCAAACTCAGAATCACCAAGAAAACTCCATTAGTGCATGTCTTGAGGCCTAAGAAGCCAATTCTCAATCCACCAGTGTGTTTTCCCTTTTTATCATTCAAACATCATCTATACATCATATAGAAGTTGTCCAAGCACTCAAACAACTTCTAGAACACCTCCATCATCATCATCATCCAAACCTCACTTTCACCATTTGCAACTTGACTTGGTTGGAAAGTTTCAGAGGGTTCTAAGGAAAGCTAATCATATCATTAGTTTCCTGGGAGTTCAAGGAAGCTTTTTGCACCATTACATTGTCTCTGGGAGTGGTGGAACGAGTTATGGGTTTTGCTTCAAGAGGTAAGTTTTCTTGAATTTCAAAACTCCATATACACGTATCATTTTCTTTCAATTTCAAAAGATAAAATATAGATATGATTGCCCTTAAACTAACCATCTCCTTAGTTTTAATTTATGTTGTCTGCGTGTTGATAATTTTTCCTCTGAACCGTTAGGGTTCGTTTTTGGTACCAACATAAATTCTTGTTTATCTTTGAGTGTTGGTTAAAATAAGTTATATAGTTGAATTCGTGATTGAATTTCAAGCAAATTTGGTGTTTACACTTTTTAAAATGGTTGAGAAATGGAGCTTTTAGAAAAATAAAAAATGGTTTGTTTGGTCTGGCGCGAGGAAGAAGATGAAGTTTCATATTCAAATTTTCAGAAGCGAGTTCAAAATATATTTAGTGGTTGTTGTATAATAACCGGATGAAACAGCCACCTAGTGGCAGCACGCTTGCTCTTAAGTCATACATATGCCTGATCCCGGGTTCGATCCAAGCGTGGGACATTTTTACTTTTTCATGTTTATTCATCACAGATCCAGTGCAATTAGTCAACATGTGCATGCCATGCGCCTCCTCAATCATCACCATCATATCTAGATCTAATGGACGCAAGTCAAGTCCCATGGTGTACCTCCTAAGACAAGTCTCACTGGATCACACAGGCATTTGGGCAAGCGCTTATGGGCCTAAGATCTGTTGCTTTTTTCATACCCCCCCCCCCTAATTTCTTTTACAACGCATGCCCATTCACTTTATTTTTTTAATTAACTATTTTTATTTGCTTAATTAATTTTTATTTAATCACAAAAAATCATAAAATCATAAAAATTAGAATTAGTTTTTTTTCATGATTAATTAATTTAATTTTTGATAATGAAAATTAATTTAACTTAATCATATTCTACTAATTAATTAATTAGTATTAGGGTTTATTTTAAATACTTTAATTATTTTTCTATAACAAAAACTACAAAAAATATTTTTCATAAAACACTCTGAATCTTTTTTAGGGTTCTGATAACTTTTCCCTTGTCAATCTTTGCACGCTCGTTTACCTTTTTCGCATTATTTTCCAATATTATGTAATTGTCAATGGTTTGTAATAGATAATTAGGGTTTATTGCTTTCCTCCCCATTTTTTATTGTTTGTACTCCCCATCTCCGAAGCGATGTAATAGTGTAGTTTATTTCCCGCATTTCTACTTTCTGCACTTGTATATATTTAACTACTAAATTAATTAGGCGTGCATAGAAAGACATAAAAAAAAACGTTAGAAAACCTAATCTCAAGAAAAATACTTGAAATCAAAACACTTCGCACACACACACACACCTCTAGGGTGACCTTCACTTGTTGCCTCGGATAAAAAACACTCATGTCCCTCGAGTGTGGGATGCTTTAGCAAAGACCCCAGTTAAAATATCGTAGTCCCTCAATGACCCTTCGATGCTGCCTTCAGCAAACGATCTTAGTCCCTTACGACAATTTCTAAAGCGTCCTACAAGTTGCCTTTTATGACTGTATGATGACCCGCGCTTGTCCCTCACATCCAACGATAAGGATTCCTACTAACTAATGGTAGGTTAGCACCATCTAAAGGAGGAGGAAAAGACCAAAGACTTTTTGAGTAGGTAGAACACTTGTAGTCTCTTGCTCACAAAATTTTAAAAACAAAACATCTTTTCATAAAACAACACTTTCTTTCACAAATATTTTCAAAAAACAAACATTTTGTATACATTTTCAACGATACGAGAATCATTACAAAATTGCCTCACTTAGGCATTTTTCAAAATATTTTCAAACATACACAAACACAAAGCGTTTCAAAAGTGAGCTAGCGATTAAGAGCCCGTAGAAAACTACAGATGAAAAGGGTGCTAACACCTTCCATTTTCATAACCTACCCCCTGAACTCAGAAAAATTCTCAAAAGGTCTTTCCTATTCTTTTCACCCTTTCCTTTATTGGATAAAAGAAAATTCGGTGGCGACTCTTGCAATCTGTAACATTTGCAATAAAACACAAAATCCAAAAGTCAATTCTCCCACCGTATTACACTAGTCATGAGTCCGAGAATGGTTTCGAAAGATAATATGATATCTAACCTCAATGTCACTAGGATCTCGATCATTTTCTACCCTAAAGGGCCTAATGAAGTAGTGAGTCAAGTGTTTGTTATGGGAAACCACAACAGGTTTCAGATCTATAAGAGACCGTTGAGGAGGAAGAAAACCAACATCCACATCCATAAAAATGAGACCGTCATAATTCATCCTTTCATCTCTAACAAAGGAATGTATGTACCTCTGATAGAATGACAACTAGAGGGTCACTACCATCTTCAACAAAACCTCCACCAGACCCAAAGTTATCTCTAATCATAATAAGGTTCTTAATAGGTAGCTTAACCTATAAAGGGTCAATATCTGGCATCCATGGGTTCATTATCCTACGCTACTACAAATAATACATTTCATGACGAAGTTTTCACCTCAGCCAAAAAAAAAACCGAGGTATAATGCCAAGGTGCACCATCATTTATTATTTTCTAAAAACAAAAATAACATATTCCCTGAGGGGAAACACAAATCAGGACATACTTCGAATCTCAACTATTGCACTTTATATTTTTATTTGTTTTTAAGTGTAAACTAAATAATCTAACTCTTCGGTTTTTGATATAAACGTGGAATAAAATAATTATATTTTACTATAAAAGCACTCGTTAAACAAATTTTACCCTAATCCTTACTTATATGAAGCCTCCCTAAAGTCACATGCATCATTCTTTGTGATGGATTGCAAGTTAGAAAAAATCTTTTGTATTCTTCTGTCTAAAACAAAATATCTTTTTCTGCCCTTGGAATCTATCATACATCATGGTGTTGATGTTGTTGTATTTTTGCTTATTTGATAGATTGCAAGTGAAGAAAATCATTTTTGCTTCAAAAAAGGGAGCTTAACTTTTTAAAAGTTAAACAAAGAAGAAAGCTCAACCTTTGAAAATTTTAAAAAAGAAGGGAGCTTAACTTATCAGAAGATGGATATATATGGAGATATTCATTAATAAGAGCAAATATTTGTTGTAAATAATTTATTTTAGTATCCGTGTAAACAATTTAGTTTCAAAAAAATTTATTCACCTCGGTTTTTGTCATAACCGAGGTGATAGGTAAGATAAGTAGATAGTTTACCTCAATTTTCTTATAAAATCGAGGGGTATAATAATCAAATTTTACTATAAATACTCTCGTTAAACATATTTTACCATAAAACTAACTTATAAGTAGCCGCCCCAAATAGATAAATATTTACCGCCGTTTATTTCATGTGTTGCTACTATAAAAAATCTTTTTGGGTGGATTTTCCAGGAAATTTATTTAATCTAGAAATGCTCATGAACTTAGGAAACAGATCTCTGGGATGGATTGCAAGTGTAGAAAATAAAAATTCTCATGGTGTGAACATATAACTTATCAGAAGTTAGATAAGTTATGGAGTGTTTTTTGCATATACAACATAAGGGTATGCAACAAAATTTGGATTTCACTAAATATTTGTTGTAAACAATGTATTTTACTAGTTCTTGTAAACAGTGTAATACAAAAAAAGCTTATTCACCTTGGTTTTTGATTTGAACCGAGGGATATGTTAAACATTTTTTTAGGATTTTCAGCGGCCTTAAACAAATCTCTGTCGTCTATTTTTAATAATTATCAACACTCAAGATTCTTCCATTAGTGATCCGTGTGAAACCTAAGAGACATCCATTATAAAATCATGTTGAATATTAACATTTCTAACCTAAATGAAACATGAAGCGCTTGAAACCTAAAGACGCTTGAAAAAGTTCTCTATGATGGATTGCAAGAGAAAAAAAAATTATATGGGTTTAAGGTTTGTTTTCTTAAATATTTATTTGAACCGAAAATCATATATTTGAATATTGATTTTAATTATCTTACCTTTTTTTCATCAGATTTAAATCCATGCACGATCTGTAGAGAATAATCTTGCATCTAAAATTTGAACTTCCTCAAGATTCAATAATTCAATGATCTAAAATCTAAATCTTCTGGGGATTTGATTTTTATTTACATCTCTAGGGAATTTTATTTTTATTTTAATATTCTGTGTAAAAATGTAATATTCTAAGTAAACAATGCAACAATTATTTTAAAAAAAATAAATAATCTTACCCCTCGTTTTTCTAGATAAATTGAGAGATAAGATACACTAGTTTTAGAAATAATAAAAGTGTTGTTGTTGGGGTTCACACCCATGTGCATATAACTTTACCCCTCGATTTTTAAATATTTGAGGTGTTAAGTGATAACTTTTCATGATGCCTTTTGTTATATTGCTTCTTTAGCTGAGGTCAAATGCATTTCTCGTCCAAAATGAAATGTGTTTTTGGTAGTAGTGTTAGTAGCAGAAGATGAATAATTACTACTGGATATATTTAATACATTTGTTAATATATTTCCTATGTTGGTCATAAATAGAGTAATGGAAGAAGCACAATGAACTATAAACATGAAAGATAAAGATGACACCTAATAGAGGCGGAAATATATAAACCAAATAAGGAAAGAGATTTATGAAATGGGTTTGCCAAAGTTCGGAATAGAAAATCAAAGCATACAGAAGAAAAGAAGCTTGCAGTTTACGTAAAAGGGCGAAAAGAGTTTTTAAACCGCCAAGTGACCCTTATATAGATAAATGAGGCAAATTAAGCAATGACTCAGAATAAAAGGAAATGAAGAGGCGAGAAACAACAATTGGATTTCATCTCGAAAATACAACAATACTTGAATGCACTTGAGCATTCTAGAAAAATGAAACACACTCTAACATAGAAACCTAGGACCACGTGTCAAAGAAATCCTTTAAAAAGTCTTAATGATAAGACTAACATTTAAAGCACTTGTTTCCTAAGTTGGTTGCAAAATCTCTTTCACTTATCCAAGCAACGAATGAACCTGGTGGAGAGAGTCCATTCCAATTCTTTAAAAGGCTTCTCACTACCATGTCACAAGAAGCCTTAGAGACAATTATTCGGAGTCAACCAAAAAGACCCAGTAATAGAACCCTCATTTACTTCAGTTCTAAACCATCTCAACCGATCTGCATATGTAAATAATTGCACGTGAAAGAAAATGTATGATTCAAATTCATTTTCACTCTCACATTACTTTTCATTTTTCATTGACTTGAGCCTTAGAATGCTAACCTTACAGGTTAACTCCCTCTCCACCGCACTAAAAACTCAAGTTACCGCGGCAAACACTACCTCATCATTCAACAACCATCTCTAATTTTGAATAGAACAGAAGCTATGTTAAAGTTTTTAAGTGAGGGAAATAGTTAAAGGTGTGATAATATAAACACCAGTATTATTGCTTTCTAATTCAAAGTTATTTTTCTTTTTCAGCATCCTAATTGAAATATTTTTATTATTCATATGTATTGTGAAGCAAATTGGCATGTAGATATTGTTAAAAAAAGGTTACTCGTCATGTTTTGTACTTAAAATTTAAATCTCAATAAATGTCTATTATCAATCTATTAAAAGTAAAGTACCTGAAAATTCCAAGTCTAACCTTTTGATTAGATGTTATAACTTTTCTTATTCCAAGGGTATAATAGACTAATCAACACTATGCTGTTACCATATTCATTTGGCATTTAATTTTGCTGACATGTCAATCTATCATAATTTTACACTATTTTTTATTTATTTGATTTATTAATTTATTTTATTTATATTTGAATTTTATTTATATTTGAATTCCAATTCCAATGTTTCATTCACGGTTAATTTATTTATATTTGAATTCCAATGTTTTTTTTTGACAGAATTTGAATTCTAATGTTTGACTCACGGTTAATGAGGAAGGAATTGGAATGGCCAAATTAGATCTATTATAATTAAATGGAATATTATTCATTGCATGATTTAAAAATACCCACTATTTATCATTACACTACAAGATTAAATGTATATTATTTATATTTTATTTTATTTATTTGTCTTAAATATATGAAAACCAAAGTACCATTAACTTACCATAATACCCTAATTAGTAAATTTCAATTTAGTCTTAATCTAAGGGTATATTTGTAACTTTCTGAAATACTTGCACCATATTGATTTGACAATAAATATGGCTGATGTGGTTTTTTCTGCCACTTTTTACTTTTTTTAATTATTTCTAACTAACAACAATTATGCCATTTTGTTTATATTTACACGTTATAATCACACCTAATTATGTGCTACATACCACTTCCCAAAACCCTCATCCAAACCAAAGGTCATTCAATTTGAAATTTAAATTAAAACACTCATATTATAGCTGCTACGTACACTGGGTTTTGAAATTCTAATTATTCCACTAAACCCTAATCACGTTTTTTGTTGCAAGATTTAAATTGGCAGCACAAGATGAACAACCATCATAAATGTTGAGTTCTTGAAACGGTAAATCTATACAACCAAAGAAATCGTTTTTCCCAAGATGCAACAAATAACTCATTCACCCAACTCTATTAAAACACAAATCAAAAAAACCTAATTTCATCTTCTTACCTAATTTCATCTTCTTCCTGTGCCGCTCCATCTCTTTTCATTCTTCTCTCTTTGTTGCTACCAATTTCGTTTTGTTGTAATCTCAACCATCTAATATTCTCATCCTAACCTGTTAATTTATTTGTTTCAGACGTTCAAGCGTAAGAATGGTGGTCGCAACCAAGACCTCTGAATCTCAACAACATCAATAACCAACAACACCTGTTATAGATCTATAAAAGAATTTCCTTCAAATGCAATTTTTAACGTTAATTTGATTCATACATATGTAAGTGACGAAGGTGAGTGATTGAAACATGTGATTAAAAGTTGAAACTGAAATGTAGTTTGGAATATCATATTTTATGTTGTATTCTTTTCGTTTTCAGGGTTGTCTTACTATTTCTCCTTTTCCAAAAAAAAAAGCTTAACTTGACACCTAAAATGGGATATCTTTATCTTTAGGTTTGAGAGTTGCAGAAGGGGATTTTTGAGCTTGCATGTGACGAACAACACAACCATGATATTGTTTATTTTTTGCTGTTAGGTATGTTTTTTTTTATTCAGATTTTATTTCTCAATTTTTTAAATTTTTTTAATTAAAATATGAGGTTGAGTTTTGGCTTTTTTTATTTGTTTAGTCTTGGTGAATACAAAGCTCACACATATATATTTACGATTGATTATCCAAATAGATAGAAGCTTATTTCTTTTGCTTCCTCTTTCAATTTATTATTAATCTATTTAAATTTCAATTTCTCCCATCACATGTTTGATAAAAGAAGGCAGTATATTCTCATCAATTTTGTTGTTTATTTTGCTTACTATTATATTTATTTGTATCTAATTGAGATTTTTGTATTTATTTTCTTGATTTAATCGGTTCTTCTTTTGGAATATGTATGGATATGGAGGCTGATAATTGATTTCACACTTGAATCAGTAGGGGACCAATTAACAAATTGAATAACGGATTGTTTCACAGTTTAATTTTTATACATTGATACGTAAAATGAAATTATGCTGATTGCGATTTGATTTTGTCATATGAAAACAGGTTTAATATAGTCACAATCTGTCTTAACAAGGAATTATCAAACTTTACCTCATGGTCGATTCAAGCATTTGTTTTCGAGGTTGAAGATAGAGAGAGGATTAGTGGTTCGGCTTATGGGGGTCAACAGGACATCTGTTGCACCAATGATCTTCCTAAACTCACTGTGTGCAATGATGGACAGGGCTGTCACCGGCCTTCTCCCATGAATTCAAATTGGCCTGAAGTTTATGGCGTGGCTTTTTATCATGCCTAAGAAATAAACAGTTTGTTTTTAGTTTTAATGCTTTATAATATTATTGTTTGCAGAGTTGTCTTAGCATTTTAAGTGCCAATATTCACCATGGTCATGGCTGAGTGACCATTTGCTTCTCTAATTTCACAAACAAAAATATTGCTAAAGAAGAATTGGAGACTGCCACAACAGAACCAGATACCACTATTTTAAATCTACTTAATCGAGTCGATTTTCACATGTGATTCATCATCAAAGCCAAGTGTTAACTTATATTTTCATTCAAGTTATTTGATAGTTAACCTTATAATAGTAAATATATGTTCAATATGGTGCAGATGATTTGATTTCCCGAGCATTTGATTTCCATCTACAGCCGTAATTGAAGATTAGGAAATTGAAACCATTGAATTTTATGCTTCCACAAGGAATATCAATGGCTTTCATTGGCAGGTACTGATTATATACTAATTGTATTTTCTGACAGATAGCAAATGCAAATGTCTCATTGCAATGTTTGGAGGAACTGTTTTTGGAAGAGGAACGAGATTTTGATGAACATGACGATAGTCAAAGGGATGAGACTCTTATTCACCCGAAGTTCTAAAGTAATATGTTTTTAAGGGTTCAAGAGTAGCGGGTGTTGCTGAAGTTCACTACCAATTTCAGAAGAACCATAAGCAAGGCAATAATTATCTAAGATGTATAAGATGATAAAACCAACGTTGATATGCGATCATTTTCTGGTTCTATAGAAGAATGTTTTTAACAAGATTTGATTCAAATTATGTATATGTATATTATTATTGCTTTCATATTTTGTATGTCATATCAACATTGGTTTTAGCATAATATATTTTTCTACTGCAAATTATGTAGGCCTATGTTTTAATGGAATTTATTTTACACCAAATTCTAAGTTCTTTTGAATGTAGCATTGCCTCTAGCAAACACACTACTCTAAGTTTCGTTCAATTAACATATATTTACAATCTTTTTTAAATAGAATTTCTCTTCTCCTAAAGAGAAGATAATAACCTACAAGTTGGTGTTGATGTGCCTTCAAAATTCTAATTTATTTTGAATCGAAATTATAATTCTCATTTGTCGTGAAATTTGAATAAATTTTTTATTTTTTATTGATATTTTTTTATTTTTAATTGCTATAATTTTAGAAACAAATATTACAATTTTTAATAAAATATTTACAATTTATTTTTTTAAAGTACGACTAATTAATATATTTTTATACAATATTAAAAACAAATATTACAATTTTTTAATCAAATATTGGAGAACCATTTAATTCGATACTTTACCAATATATCTTTTGAATGGAGACATTATTATCATTTATTTTTATTATTTTTATTATTTTTATTATACTTATATGGAAATTATTTTGACTGGTGACATAAATATATTTAATTTTTATATATGATTTGATTCCATAAAATATTATGATCAATAAAATTTGAATTCTCTTTTAATATTATAGGTTTGATACTGTTTCATAGAAAATATTTTGAATGGTCACATTAATACATTTTATTTTTATGCATGATTTGATTTCAAAAATTTATGATCAATAAATTTTGAATGGAATTATAATTTAACCAATAAAATTTTCTACCGACTTCTAAATATATTTGTGTATATTTTTTGAAAGGTTACATTTATATTCTTGAAAAAAATAACGTAGTTTAAAGGATGTATTGTTAACTATAAATATATTGTTAATAAAATTAACAAAAAAGTATATTATAAATATATAAAAGATAAAGTAAATAAGAACTCTAATGTTTATCTTAAATATTTAATTTATCATTCTATAAATGTAAGAATAAATATTATTTTGTAATTATTTAGATCCTTATTTGACCTAAAATAAATTATTTCAATTTCTATAAAAAGGTTAATAAAACAAAACAAAATCAATTGAGATTTGATAATTTTTTTAAGTTTATGAAATAACTAAAATATATCATAATCTTTTCAAATTAACTTTATAATTGTAATCATGATAAAAAAATATTAAATGGTAATCATGAAAATTTAATGATTAATGATAATCATAAAAATTTATGATAAAATAAAAAATGATTGATACAATCATTTTAATAAATTAAATAATTTATAATTAATTTTATAAAGGTGAATAAATTACAAATAATTTTATAAATGTAATAAATTAAACTATTTATAAAATTATTTATATCAATAATAGTAAATTATATATATTTTAATAATAGACACACGAATTCAACATGCTTATAAATCGGAAAAAAATTACAATAATTTTATAAACATGAATAAGTTAATATTATTTTATATAAATTAATGGTATAATATAATGTATTAAATATTTATATAACACTTTATTAAATAAATTTATTTCATGAAATTTATTTTATATAATATCATTAATATTTAATTATTGAAAATTCGCAATAAACTGAAAAATATTTATTACAAATCGAATATAATAAAACATAAGAAATAAATACATAATTTTGAAATGTTATATATGATTCATTGTAATAATAAATGTTAAATTATTATTTAATATTATAATAAATTTTCCGATATTCTTAGATTTAATTTATTCTTTTTCCCGTATATAATAATAATATTATATTATTATTTAATATTATAATTTTTTATTGACAATAATAAATTCATTTTAATTAGTTAGACATTAAGATAATAAATTTAATATATATCACTAATACAAGATATTTATTTATAAATGTAATTAACTAAGAAACACATATTTATCACTGTTGAATAAATAAATTTAAGATGATATGGTAAATATTTATTTTTACAATTATTTTTATAAACTTAAATAACTTACAAATATTTTTATAAACGAACAAAATTCAAATATTGATGTAATTGTTTTTAACATGAATAAGTTAAAATGTTTTTATAAATTGTCACACGGGTTAAAGACACTTATAAACGAGAAAAAGTCTACATATTAATATAATTAATTTTACAAACTAAAAATAAATTACAATAATTTTTATAAACATGAATAAATTATAAATATTTTTATGAACCGGAAAAATTCAAGTATTGATACAATTATATTTATAAAAGAGTATAAGTTTCATATATTTTTATAAATAGACACACACGTTCATTTTTATAAACGAGAATAATTTAAAATTATTTTTATAAATGAGAAATTCAAATTTGATAAATGATTATATATTGTAATTATATTAATATTAACCAACTGAGTACATGAAATAAATTCACGGGTAGAATAAATGTATGTATGACATACCAGATAATTGAAGTTAAAGAATTGAATGTACTGTTTTAAATGACAATTAAGTTATATTTTTAAATACAAATTAGAAAATAAATTCATCTAAAATAAATTTCATTCATTAAATAAATATAGAAAATAGTATACAATAGTTTTATCTATAAATTTTATTTATTTTTTATGTTGTTTTTAAAAATAATTGTAATTTAACGGGAAACTGTTCTACATTATAGGTTGTAAAAAAATATGTAAATATGATATAATATAAAAGTTTTAAAACTGAAATTTGACGGGAGATGTCATACATTTTTAATTTGAAAAAATGGATTAATATATAAAATATGTTTAATAAATTTTTAAAATTAATTCATTTGGATTCAACTGAAGTTCGTTAACTCACGTAGATGTGAGCACATATAATATAAAAGTATAAATTTGACGGGAGTTGTCATATATTTTAGGTTTGGAAAAATGGATTGATATCTAAAATAGATTTAATAAATTTTTAGAACTAATTCATTTGGATTCAACTGGGTTTGTTAAATCATCTTAATTCACGGGTAGATGATAACGCATCTATGAGATACTGGCTATAGATTGTTAATTTTAATATTCATCTTTTAAATCTTATACTTTACGATTCAAATTAAAAATCTATTTTGAATTAAAATATATAGTATATACATTTTCCATGTATTTCAAGAAGTATATAATTTTTCTTATTTGTTCATGCAGACGTGATTTGTTGATAGGACCGACGCTTGCTACAAATATGGAGTTAAATGCCAACATGGTTTACATGAGACATATACTCAACTGAAAACATGATAACATACTTAATAATTTAATAATCTATAAATGTAATGTGAATCCAGACGAGACCCGTGCGATAGCACGGATTTGTTGCTAGTTTCTATTGAAACAAAAAGAATTGTTCAATTCTCAAATTGGTTATCTCAACAAAACTATTACTAAACAAAACATAAATGATAGAAAAATAGAAAGACATTATTTACATAAATGAATGTGTATCTTTATACAAATGTACAAATGTGAAAAGTTCAAGAATGAAACTGTAACAAATCTAAGCCTAATACTTTACAACAGATGAAGCCATAACTAAGTTTTTAATGTGAAATTATATGAAAGTTGTTAAGTAGGAGCAATGGTTAAAAATGTGATAGTATAAACACTACTAACTTCTCTAAGTTTTCTAATGATTTTTTTTTAATATTCTTAGAAGATTCTCTTAATCTTCAAGCTTCTCAGAATTGCTAACATTTTTTAGATCCTTAAGTAATTGTAATCGCTCGATTTCTTCATCTTTTGTCGAAATCGTGTCTTTGAGAGAAGCCACCTGTAATGCAAAATAAAAGTATTTCACAAATTAATAAATACGAATATCTTTCGAACGAAATTTGAACATCGATATATCAAGCTAATTTCATGGATGACCATTCAATATGCAAGTCATCATGAAAGTAATTCCAAAAGTAAAACATGATCTAAAACCAAAGATGTTATGAGCAATCCATAATGTGATGAATATTATATAAGATTTTAAAACATATATGATGGAATATATATAACATTATTAACTTAACAAATTTAATCACCTGTTCCATTAATTCTCTAACATCTCTTCCATCTTTGGTACTTTTTGCAACTCCTAACTCAACTCCAGAAACTCTCTCAGCAAACTTCAAAGTACTCAAAGATTCAGAATAAGACTTTACATCTGAATTGATTTGAACTAGCATGAGTGTCTTTGCATGACCACCTGTGTAGTAAAATCATATTAAAATATTTTTCTCGTATCGATGTGCTCTGACTGCGTGAATGCATAATATTTTTAACAACGGAAAATCCAACATTCACACGATCAATATATTAGAAGTTGTTGGATTGAGATTAGACGATTCATATTTCAAAATATATGTCAAAATATGTACTGTCTGATCTCGATCCAACGACCATTGTGTTGACCGTGTGGTTTTTTTATGACATGCAATTAGAACTTACAAGTGAAGAAATAAATTATGATATTAAGAAATCACAAACAATGATTTTACCTAGTGAGGATTGCAAAATTTGTGTGAGTTTGCTGTTTCTATATGGTATATGAGAACTCTTTTGAGAAAGTGAAAAAATGACATCTCCAAGAGCAGACAGTGATTTGTTAATATGTTGTGCTTCCTTTAGTCTATCTCCGATTACTTCAGAGCGATCTATCCTTTCACTTCCTGCCAAATCTATCAGATGAAGATTACCTTGGAGAGTCGAACCAGATTTCTTATCCGCCCCACGAACATGAATCGAAACCACACTGCAAAAATATTGATGAACACTATATTATAGACACTTCTGAAAAAATATGTATCTGGTGTCTGACACGTATAATAAATAGTAGAAAACTTGAAGCATGGACTAATGCGAGTTGAATAAAATGAAAAGACGAACCTGTGAGATCGGCTACTTCTTTCATTCATAGCAGTTGAACCCTTTGCTCTATTTTTTAAACCAATGTCCATTAGTTTTATGACATCGGCAGTTGATTTGACAGGGTGCATGCTAGCATCAGGTACTGCTAAACCATTTGGTTGAGAGTGATTCAATATCCCAAGTGTGTGCAAATCAAGGAAATCAATTCAAACATCATAAACATTGACACATTTCATGTGAAAATTTTAACAAAAAAGAAACATATTAGTTTATAAACTAAAACAAAGAATCCGGATCATCTGTAATCAATGACTGCGCGCGATAAAAGAATATGTGACTATGTGTAGTCAGTGACGGTAGAGAATCCGGATTCTTAAAAGAAAGTTCATGCGCATAATAAATTGTCTGTAACTATTGAAAAAAGGATATTTTTTGACAGATATATCGGTTGTTAGCAAATCGCGAACTTGTTCATTATAGATCTCAATTATTTGAACTCCAATGTCATAAACTATGGAACTTTGTCTACTTGAGGATATGTTGAAGAGGTCATTTAGAGCTCGATAGTTAACACCAAGACTCTCATTAGTTGCACCATTTGGGCCACTCTGGAGAAAAGTAAAACAAAATTTTATAGAATAAGAATCTTTTCAAACTTGCATGAATGATGAGATAGGAAAATCAATATGCACATAAAGTTTGTTACATACCATTGTATAAGTTTTTCCTGAACCTGTCTGTCCATAAGCAAATATGCACACATTAAAACCATCAAGTACCGATCTTATAAAGTCTTGTATATCATCGTACACCTCAGCTGTATAATTTAAAGAAGAAAGAATCAATATTAAAATTGAATATAATCACATGTGTCAGTATCGTGTTGGACTCTGGATAGTTTTTGTTCAGAAGTGTCAGTGCTAAGAGATAATGTATAAAGAAACCTTGAGTTGAGGTAGGACCAAAGATCTTATTAAACTTAAATGTTTTAAGTGCTTCTTTCCCTTGTTTGGATGGATTTGCTACAACCAAATCTGATTCGCCAATGCGCTCAACAATAGATTGTTTTTCTTTTTGTCCAGGAATAAAGGGTCTAATTCTACAATATACTCTAATATTTCCTGCATCATAGAAAATATTAATGAGAAATTTCAACAAATCCACCAACATTAATCACCTATTACACATGCACAAGTAATGTTACCTTTTAATTCTTGAAGTTCATTGAATAATTTTCTATTTTCAGCAAGAACTGTTTGATAATTCTCAGCTGCATGCACTAGTGGTTTAAGATTCACACCTGAACAAGTTTAACCACATTGATTAGAGATTATCTTAACCAAAATTCAATATATTCACATACTCACATATTCACACAATCAGCGCGTCAATGACTACTGATATGTAGATTGTGTGAATGCGTGAGTTTTATTAAAGTCCAAATACAAATCGAACATAACAAGACAGACCTAGTCGATTGCATTCCTCTTTGTAAATCATTCTCTCTTTCACAACATCTTGCTTAATAGATTCCCAAGACAATTTCAATTTCTATATGCAAAATCAATAGAACAATTTAATATTTTACCATTCATAACAATATAACAAACATCATAATATATAAGTTTACCTGTATGGAACTGAATTGAAAACTGACAGCTTTCTGTATTATGTTTTGTTTCATGTTCCACTTCTGATATTTTGACTCCATAATAGCTTCACTCTCTCTAACCTTATTTCTTAACTTTTCCATTATAGCCTCATGTTCTCGCGATTTCTGTTTCAATTCTAATTCAACATCCTCGGCTTCCGATTTCAACTTTGAACATTGTTCTTCATATCTATTTTTCATTGTTTCAAGTTCTTGCTTCATCGTCGAAATTTCCACATTTTTTTCTTCCACCTCTTTGATCAATGTCATAACTTCTTTAGCAATTTCCTTCTTTTCCATACTTTTTTCTTCGACCTCTTTCTTCAATCTCATAATTTCTTCATCAACTTCCCTCTTTTCCATACTTTTTTCTTCGACCTCTTTCTTCAATCTCATAACTTCTTTATCAATTTCCTTCTTTTCCATACTTTTTTCTTCGACCTCTTTCTTCAATCTCATAATTTCTTCATCAACTTCCCTCTTTTCCATATTTTTTCCTTCCACTTCTTTATCAATATCCTTCCTTTCTATATTTTCGATCTTTGTACATTGTACTTCGTATCTTTTTTTCATTTTTTCTAGTTCTTGCTTGAATGTTGAAATTTCCATATTTTTTTCTTCAACCTCTTTGATCAATCTCTTAACTTCTTTATCAATCTCCTTCTTTTCCATATTTTTTTCTTCAACATCTTTGATCAATCTCTTAACTTCTTTATCAATCTCCTTCTTTTCCATATTTTTGTCTTCCACTTCTTTCATTAATCTAATAACTTCCCTATCAATTTCTTTCTTTTTTTCATCCTCTTTAGTCTTTTCAACATGATTTATATCTTTTGTCTTCTTTTCTTCTATTACAATCTTCTCAATTGGCTTTGAGTCATGTGCACTTTTTTCTTCCTTTATGATATTCTCCTCATTGGTTCCTGATGCTAGAGCTTCAAGTACTCTTATTCTTGATTGATATTTTTCTTCGCGAGTTTTAAAAAGATTGTTTTGCTGATGACAAAGCGTAAGACAATAATGTAAAAAAGAATCAATTGAGATAAACTCTGTAGAACTAACGTGTCTGGTGTCTGACACAAACACGACACTAATATACATGATTACATTAGATTAATTCATTTCTTTACATTTTTATCAGTATAGGCATGTCTGTGTCACTGTCATGTCTGGTATCTGTGCCTGTACTTTATAGATAAACCAACATAACTAGATTTTGAAAAATAATTTAATCTACTTACAGTTCTTAAATGTCCTTGTTGTGTCGATATTCTCCGCTCGATCTCTTGAACAACTTTTCTTAACAAGCAAGCCACACGCTATGATGAATTTTTTCGTTTGTTAGATAGTACAATTGTAAACTTTATAAGCAAACTATGTAATGTACAACACGAAATTCAAGATTATTTATCATACAGGTGGTATTTCTCCGTTTCTTCTTTCGACACTTTCTTCTAGGATACCATTCACAACACTCAAAAGTGATTGAGTAGGAGCATTCTGCATAAGTAAATGCTGAAACAAATCAGTGATGCATAGAACTAAAAAAGATAATCATAATTTAAATGAACCTTAAAATTAAGAAAAGACTAAGAGAATTTACATCCAAACTTGATGATTTCATTAGCTCGGAAATTTTAGCAGCAGGAAGATCTGCATAGCTTCCACCTTTTTGTTGAAATACATCTGGAAACCTATGTCTGACTTGGTTTAAGGCACCCGATGGCTCTGCTGACTCATCATAATCGTCAGATCATAAAATAAATAAATAATGTTCGAACTTAATTATAATTATTTCTAAAGTTATACTACCTGTCGAATGTTGAAACTTCGAGTCAGACAAAATCTTTTTCTGAGGTAAGTTATTATTTCCGCTCGAATTAGAACTCGAACTACCAACATCCTTAGATTCTGTAGTATGGTTGTTAGGTTGTGAATTCATAACTAGAAATTTTTTTCATGAAGAAAAAACACTTCAAAAATGGAGATTTTGTTTCATGCAAATTTATATTGCATTATTTCACCTCAAGAAATTCTTGAAAAGCTGAAATAAATAAGAGAGAAAGATGCATTATTTACTTGGAGAATGGAGAATATGAAAATTACAAATGAGAGAAACATGCATGCATGGAAAATAAAAATGTGAAAAGAAGAATCCAACCTTGAGGATGTCAACATTGATTCTAATGTTGCTATTGTTGTGGAAAGGTTTGAGAAAATTCAGGTAAAACATCAAATGGATAATGTTGGATTTTTACAAAAAAGAATATAATAATTATGTTGGAATTTTTTTGTTGGGATTTGTGAGAGAGGGTTGGGAGAAGATATAGGAGAACAACACTCTGAACTTCACAATCATTTTAATGGAAGAAATAACACAAGGAATGAATTGTCCCAACACTATTTTCTTTTTAGTACATATTAATTTTAATTCACATAAGTTTATTGTAAATATTATGTTTCATTTTTATTTATTGTAAGATGTGATGTGCGATCATGGGCACTAGTGATTGGTTGACTTCGCAAGATGAAATGAAATAGTTTGAGAGCAAATTAGGGGTTGGTAATTGAATTCATTAAAACAAAATTTATCTAATCTATATACTAAAAAATTCATCTAATTTATCTATCAAATAAAAATTAAGTTAATGAATTAGATTAAATTTATCCATTTATATACATGGATGAATCCAATCTATCTAACACATTTTGATGATCTAATAAATTATTTTTATATTATTCTTTAAATTTAATAAATCTATTTTTCTTAAATTAAAATAATTTTTTTTTCAAAAATAAAGAAAACGATGTTACTCAGAATTTTGAAAAATCGAGTTTTTTTAGAAAATCGAAAAATCGAATTTTTTTTTCTAAAAGTCAAGTTTTTCGGAAAATAGAAATCGAGTTTTCTTGGAAAATCAATTTTCTTTTAAAATCGATTTTTTTTCCAAAAGTCCGATTTTTTTTCCAGAAAATTGAGTTTTTCTAAAAAATCGAAAAAACGAGTTTTTAGGAAAATCGAAAAATCGAGTTTTTTTAGGAAAATCAAAAAATCGAGTTTTTTTTTGGAAAATCGAAAAAATTGAGTTTTTTTCCCGGAAAATCGAGTTTTTTTGGAAAATCGAAAAAACTGAGTTTTTTTGGAAAAACGATTTTTTCGAATAATGAAAAATCAAAAAATCGTGTTTTTTGGAAATCTAAAAATTCGAAAATACGTAAAAATCGAGTTTTTTGAAAAATCAAAGTCTTTTGAAAAATTGAAAATTTGAGTTTTTTCGAAAATTTAAAAGATTGAGTTTTTTCGAAAACACACAAAAAACGAATTTATTAGAAAATACAAAATATATATATTTTTTAAAAAAATAGATATATTTAAATTATTTTTTTTGGATGAATGAATATCCATTCATTAAAATGTTGTTAATAGATGGATTAGATAGATTTTATTTTTAATGGATAGATTGGATTGAATATTTTAAAGAAAATTTTAGTGAATTGTTAATGAATTGTTTTAATCTATCCATTAACAATCAATTCATATTCATCCAATTTATCCGTTTTGCCAACCCTAAAGTAAACAAATTGAAGAACTTGGAAAAGTGGACAATAAGGTGTCTAATTATAAAGCTATGGTCAGAAAAAAAATAGGATAGTTAATAATTTTACTTTTGGTTGGTAAATACTTTTAAGTTATTTCACTTGATAACAAATTTATTTCATGCTTGATAGTAACAAATAAGTTAGCGTATAGCAAAGTTAATGACTGAACTAATTTGAAAATTCTATTATATGTTTGATTCAATAGCCATATGAGAATTATGTATTTATGTTGATGATAATTCTTGATGTTGAAATCTAACATGTTCTCCTATAGTGGTTGATTGATTGTCATACCATGTCAATTTTTATGTATCATTCCATTTAATCCACTGCTTTTTAAAAATTCAAAAGAAAGTCAAAGGTCAAAGTTTGGAATTTTGATGAACCTTATTTGGAATGCATTGTTCAATTTGGTTTTGATTCAAATTATTTAAGTTACGTAGCCATATTGATTTTAATTGAAATTCAATGTTCAATTGAAAATAAAATTGATATGTCATTATTTTAAACCATTTTGAGCCAACTTCAAGCAAGTCACATTCGATTCATTTGAGATTTTCAAGCCATATTTTAAAAATCACTTTTTAAGTCAATTTTGTCAAACCAATTTCTAAGTTATTTCAATTCTGCATCCTAATCCTCTTCAATTTTACACTCTAATTTTCATCAACTTAGCCTATAAAATACAGTCCCTAACACAATGCAAGATGAGGAAGAAAAAGATAGTGTAACTCTGCTAAAATCCAGTCATCTTCCTCCACTAAACCTCCAGTTTAAAGCTCCATCCACATAACCTGCAAGTGAATAAAACCATAAAACAACAAGTCGACACTCACTCAGAGCAACAACAAACGCTCACACAAGCAAAGAATAAGGAAGTAGAAGTGGAGTAAAAGCACAAATAAAAGGATTTATGTACTTGAACAAGCTTCATATCGGAGTCGTTACTGGAGAAATTCCCCTCTCTTTAGGTAAACCCTTATTGTTTTGATGTGGATAGTGTAAAACCATCTTTCCCGCTCAATTGTTGTTTTAGATGATTGTTCTGGCCACTTGAGGTTTTAGGTTATTTCAATTCTCATTTCTGTTTTTCTACTTTATGCGGTATTGGTTTTAGGATTGTGTTGCGTTTTCAATTTTGGCAAGGTTTGTCTTGTTTTGTTGGATGTTAATAGAGCCTCCTTGGATACCTCAACCTACTCGGTTACCTCTTCCCGACGAGGTACCTCCTCCTCATCGGGTATCTGTTCATGTGCATGAGAGGATTACGTCTGAGACAGGTGACTCTTTGGTGCAGAAGTGGATCCTCCAACAACATCCTCCCGCAGAACCCGACCCCGTCTTCAGGTCCTGGTTAGCTGCCCAACTCTCTCATGCCAAGCAGAGACAGTCGGACTTGGCCTACCTTGTCTCAATCTGTTATTCAAGTTTGGGTTGTCAACCATTTTTCTGCAAAATAATAATCCTTAATTAGAGGGAAGGGAAGGAAACAAGTTCGAAAAAAGGGGGAAAATCAACTCATGCAACATTTTGGAAGTGCATATCCGAAACTGGGGATTTCAGATATGCACATCTGAAACTACCTGCGAACAACCATTTTCGAACAACTTCATCTTCTTGCCCTAAATCATCCAAAAACCTTATTTTATCACCCAAACACCCACATTAAACTACTATAGTATTGCAAAGTGAGTCAAATAGAAATGGAGAAAACTTACACAAATTTGGAGTTTTGGAGATGAGTAGAAAAGACTTCAATGGAGTTTTTGCTTCTTCAAACTTAGTTGCAATGAGTTGAAATGAGTGGGAATTTAAAGATTGGAGAAAAATGGTTTTTGGGAGTTGTCTGCTCGTACTGGTGTATATATTAAAATGACTTAGAATATGCATATCTGAAGTCTCCAAATTATGAGGTTGATTCAAATATGCACATGTGAAGTCACTTTTTCTTGACAAAACAATGACTTCAAATATGCACATGTGAAACCACCTTTTATTTACAAATAAGGTGAGTTCGGATATGCACATCCAAAGTCTGGGGGTATTTTAGGTTTTTCGACAAAGGCCTCTTAGAAAACATATGGGTGGAAAAAGAAATGCCCTTTTTAGTTTGTCAAGGGTTTGGACCTTTAGGTCCCAACCTGGTTTTCAGACCAACAAATGCCCATTTTTCCATACGTACCTCCCTTAGTTTCTATTATTGAAATTCTGGCTGCAGATACTCAATGTCACGTTCAATGTTATGACACCGTATCTGAATTTCTATAAGACAGTAAATACAAAAACAGTAAAGAACACAGTCAATTGTTTACCCAGTTCAGTGTGCAACAACACCTACTCTGGGGGCTACCAAGCCAGGGAGGAAATCCACTATAAGAGATATTAATTCAGGAATAAACCAACCAGTTTATCTCCTTCACTTAAGACCTACCCAATGCAACTTCAATCTAAGTACAACTTAAACCTGAGTTCCTACTCACTCCCCCTCAATCACAGCAGTGATACTTAAAACAATTGACTAATGAATTAATGAAGACACTCTTCAAAACATACACTTGATTATACTTCACAGCTTTTTAATCAAGCAACACAAACACTCTTGCTTCACAGCTTTGAGTGATACATAAACCTAACTTGACTTTGCTTCAAAGCTTTAGTCAAGAGACACAAAACACTCTTGCTTCAAAGCTTTGAGTGGTATAAAAACCCTTACAAACAAAACCTATTCCAAGTCACTTATCACAATGATAATTGCTTGGATTACAGCAGTTAAAACTATACAGCTCCTAAATGATCTTCTATCAAAAAGGATAAATTCCAAACAGCAGCCCTGTTGAATATATAGCAGCTGCTTCTTCAGTTAGGGTTTCCACAAAAAGCTAGGGTTAATTCCGTTTGACCTTAAGACTTGGTCACAAGACTTTGTCAACCAGGTTAGGGTTGAGCTAGGTTAACCCAAAGTCCACGAGAGATTCTGTTCTGGAAAGACTGAGTCATTTTCCTGAAAAATCTCAGAATTAACTAAACTGCATAACTGTTAGATCAGAACAGGATGTCTTAACATTTGTTATGACATCTGAATTCCTGTTTACTGATTTTGGTAAATGTGATCATTTTGCAAAATGCTCAGATACACACTCATAAACATCAGTACCTGTATGCCACTATTTTTCTGCAAAAGGTACCTAATAAACCAGTACCTAATAAATAAGAATGTTATGACATTAGTCATGACATTCACACACCTAGTTTTACCAAAAATGCATGCCAATAACTAAACAACTACAAACTCCCCCTTTGGCAGATTTTTGGCTAAAGTCCCTAAGCAATCAGAGAATAGATAGCAGCAGAATAAATATAACTGCAGAAAAATAGAGTCTAATAATGTCTACCAAAATATATCTCCCCCTCTTTAGCCACAAATAGGCCAAAGAGACAAGTACTTAAATGTTTATACAGTCATCCAGAAAAAGTAATAGAAACAACAGCTAAAATCTGAACACACTTGCAAACTCCACCAGGAACCAGCATCAACTCCACCAACCTTTAGGCACTGTCCCCTTCAGAGGAGCTACTTTCTTCAGTATTGAGTTGATCTTCAGCAGCACCCTCTTCCCTTCTGTTTCCTTCAGCCTCCTCCTGTTCTAACCTGGCAATTAGGTTTTCTAGAGTCTTTTTCCTAGTCTCCAGCTCTTTGCAGGTCTCTTTCAATATAGCTATAACATAAGATGTTTTGGACTGAGTTTTTACAGATGATGTCTCAGCTGATGTTATGACAATATCAGGAACATGAGATCCCTGAAAAAGCTTGTAGTGTAACCCAAGAGCAGGAGCTCTTTTGCAAGCAGTATCTCTTGCCACCAGGATATCAGGGTACTATGCAAGGATAATTCCACAAAGGAGGGAGGGAAAGGCAATAGGGCCTTTGACAGCAAAGCTACCAGCATGCTTTAAAGTTTGTTCAAAAATATACCTGCCATAGTCAAATTCAGCCTTGGTTCCCACAGCATAAATGAATCTCCCCAATCCTGTAGAGATAGTTGATTTGTGGTTGGTAGGGACCCAGTTGGCTGCACCAATCTTGTGCAGGATGGCAAATTTCATGCTTAGTTTGCTGGCATTCAGCTTGCCTTTCAAGGGCCAGCACTTGACTTGTCTTGCTATGATGGTTTGGCATACTTCATTGTCAGTGACTTCCAGTTCAGGGCAATCCTCATTTGGTCTTCCAAGAAATTTGTTAATTTCTGATGGAGAGAAATTAACCCTTCTTCCTCTAACATAAACACATTCAAAGTCAGCTGACCTTCCATCAGCACATTCATCAGACAAGTTCACTATAAATTCCTTGACCAGATTTTCATAGCACTTGGTAAATTTTACCACAGTCTTCATCAGTCCAGCAGCTTTGATCAGGTCCATGATTTCCTTGCAATCCATGGCACCATTGTTTAGTTCTCTTTCTAAAGCTATTCTCTTTAAGCAAACATACTTCCATTTGTTGGCATTGTCAGGGTGGTGAAAAGAGATGTTGTCTGTTGGGACTTCAGGAACTCTAGCCATTTTTCTGGAAGGGAGTTTCCTTCTGATAGGAATCTCTTTAGCATTAATTTCAAACTCTGATTCCTCATCAGAATCAGAAGTCTCAGGTTCTTTTCTCTTCTTTGTAATTGGTTGTCTAGCAGGTTTTGAGAGACTCCCAGTATGCACTTGAGCTTTCACCTTCCCTTTGGACATTCCAGTCTTCACAGTACCAGTCTTCCTTTCAGACCTGGTTTTCTTGTCAGCAGGTTTTTCTTTGTTCAGACCTTTTGCAGCATCTTGATTGCCCTTCCTGTTCATCATTCTCCTAGCTATGCTAGGGTTGATATTTGCAATCAGGTCATTGTCTGAGTATTCCTCATCCACGTCAATAACAGGTGGTTCAACATTCTTCTCTGAAGGGTTCTGAATGTCATCTAGGTTTTCAGATGGTTTTTGAATGTTGTCATCTGGTGTCTCAACATTCTCAGAGACATCTGGATTTGCTTCAACATTTGGGCTTGCTGATTCTTGATTTAATGGAACAAAAATCCCCGGTACAGAGTGGTTCTCACTCAGGATTCTTGTAACAAGCCTAGCTATTGCTTGGTGTACATGAGCTGATCCTTCCCTATTAGGTACAGAAGATGAAGGTTGAGAGGGATTACCGGAAGACGTCGCCTGAGACCTTCCTGCATGCCTTGTTCTCAGCTTTTTGACCTTGGAAGGGTTAGTTGCAATTTCTCTGAGAGGAGTAATCTCCAGGACTTCGGAATCTATGCATGTGGTGATTGCTCGAGAATCTTGATCAGATGATGAAGATGAAACAATTGTCTTGGATGAGGATGAAGTTTGAGACATTTTGATTAACTTGGAAAACCAGTAGCAACTAGGGAGAAAACTTTGAATGAGTGAAAAAGAGATGTTGCAAAGTCGAGAGTGGAAGGAGGCAAATGTGTGTCTATTCAACTTCTTAGTAATTTTGAAAGAATTTGGGAAATATATGATTAACCCACTTAAAATAGACTTAACACAAATAACTCCTTCAACCCTTGTTTTGAGCAAAATTAATTGCTATAATTTCTCATGTTGGCAAATACCCATCTTGCCCCTCAAGTTTTCAAGTTGATTTCCATCAAGAGCCTTGGTAAAAAAGTCAGCCAGCTGTAGCTTAATGACACCATGTTCCAGTTTAATTGTCTTCTTCTCTACAAGGTCTCTGATAAAGTAATTTTTAAGGTCAATGTGCTTGGTCCTGCTATGCTGAATAGGGTTCTTGGAAATATTGATTGTATTCAGATTGTCACAATACAATGTCACAACATCTTGTGAGACATTATACTCAGTGAGCATCTGTTTTGTCCAGATAATTTGAGAACAGCTACTACCAGCTGCAACTATTTCAGCACAGAGTTGAAAAGGCATTCTTTTGACATGAATCATAGCTCTGGAAGATTCCTGTATGATCCTATTTTTCCTTCTGTCAACTCCATTTTGTTGAGGAGTTATAGGAGAAGAGAATTCATGACTCATTCCTTCTGAGAAACAGAACTTATTAAACTTGTTGTTTCCAAATTCCTTGTCATGATCACTTCTGATTCTGACAATACATCCTTCTTTTTGAGTTCTTTTGCACAGTTCTCTAAAAACTTCAAGGTTATTCACCACATCATAGACATATCTCTTTTTACCAAGCCTTTCCATTTGATGTTCACCACAAACCCTCCTTTTATCAATTTGCAGTCTTGGAATCCTTCTGACTGCTTCCATATAGATAGTTCTTTTCATTCTTCTTAGATGAAGATGGCCAAGTTTTTGGTGCCACAGTTTCACCTCTTTTTCTTCTTTGGTAATAGAACACATAGTGGAGTTATTAGTGTTCTCAGGCTGCCACAAGTAACAGTTATCTTTAGATCTGATTCCTTTCATTACAACTTCTAGTTTTTCATTAATTACAAGACATTCAGATTTTGAGAAGTTGACCTTGAATCCTAGATCACACAATTGACTGATACTAATGAGATTAGCAGTCAGGCCTTTTACCAATAGTACTTCATTCAGATTTGGAACTTCAGGGCAGTCCAAATTACCAACTCCTTTGATTTCACCTTTAGCACCATCTCCAAAGGTCACATAACTAGTGGTGTGAGGTTTAACATGACTGAGGATGTTCTTTATTCCAGTCATGTGCTTAGAGCACCCACTGTCAAAGTACCAGCCTTCCTTTGCAGAGACTCTCAGGGAAGTGTGGGCTATCAGGGAAGTAGCCTTTTTCTTCCATTGAGGAGTATGCGGTACCCTTTTAGACTTAGGTTTAACACCTGGGCTCTGATTAGGGTATCCATACAATCTGAATCAGAAAGGCTTAATGTGACCATACCTCCCACAATGATGACATCTCCATCTTTGGTACTTTTTCTTCATATATCTCTGTTCCTGATGTTGAGAGTTGTGTTGAGACATCTGCTTTGACATTTGTTTAACAGGCCTGATCTTCTTGTCTGCACCAGATTTCTTTGCTTCCACAAATCCTAGTCCAGATTTGTTTCCCACATTTTGTCCAACCTGAAGGATTTCTTCCAATTTGTCTGTTCCATTTGTCAGCATCTTGACAGATTTGGTCATCTGGTTCAGTTGTGAGTTCAGCAATTGAACTTCCCCTTCTAGATGACTTATAGTTTCAAGGTCTGCCCTTTTTTCAGCCTCCAGCTTTATGATGAGTTTTGTTTGTTTCTCATTCTGCACACAGACTTCAGCACTTCTGATACACAATTTCTTGTAAGTATCAGCCAGTTCTTCAAATGTCACTTCCTCATCACTAGTGTCACTTTCAGAGGTACAAACACCAGTTAGAGCAGTAACTAGTTTGGAAGATTCTTCTTCAGAATTACTTTCTGAATCACAGTCAGACCAAGTAACAGTCATTCCTTTCTTTTGTTTCTTAAGAAAGGTAGGACATTCAGCTCGAATATGCCCATATCCTTCACAACCATGGCATTGAATTCCCCTTCCTTGATTTCCCTTCTCTTCTGACCTTGGTCTTCTGCTGGAACTGTCAATGTCAGAGGGAATGTTATGAACATTAGACCTTGACTTTGGATCTATTCTTTTGATGAGTTTGTTGAATTGTCTTCCAAGCATGGCTATAGCTTCTGAAATATTTTCTTCTTCATCCTCCTTGTTTTCATCTTCAATGTTGGATACAAGTGCTATGCTCTTGTTCTTCTTGTCAACATTTTCAGTGATCCCCATCTCAAAAGTCTGAAGAGACCCAATGAGTTCATCCACTTTCAACTTGCTGATATCCTGGGCTTCCTCTATAGCAGTTACCTTCATTGCAAATCTTTTAGGCAAGGATCTGAGAATCTTTCTCACCAGTTTTTCTTCTGACATCTTTTCTCCCAATGCTCCTGAGGTGTTGGCAATCTCCAAGATGTTCATGTGAAACTCATGAATGGTTTCATCTTCCATCATTTTTAGATTCTCAAACTTGGTAGTCAGCATCTGAAGCCTTGACATTTTTACTTTGGAAGTGCCCTCATGGGTAGTTTTGAGAGTGTCCCAAACTTCCTTGGCCAGTTCATATTGATGTACTAGTCTGAATATGTTTCTATCAATTCCATTGAACAAGGCATTTAAATCTTTGGAATTACCCAGGGCTAACTCATCTTCTTCTTTGCTCCATTCTTCCTCAGGCTTCAAACTGATTGTCCCATCTTTCTCAGTTATGGTGGGATGGTTCCATCCTTTGTCAACAGCTCCCCAGGCCTTTTTGTCCAGTGATTTTAAGAAGGCAATCATACGAGGTTTCCAGTAGTCATAATTTGATCCATCCAGAATGGGTGGTCTGTTTCCAAAAACTCCTTCTTTGTCCATAGTGCCAGAAAGTGATATCCCTAGATCTCACCCAGTAATACAGGCAGGGTGCCTACTCTGATGCCAATTGAAATTCTGGCTGCAGATACTCAATGTCACGTTCAATGTTATGACACCGTATCTGACTTTCTATAAGACAATAAATACAAAAATAGTAAAGAACACAGTCAATTGTTTACCCAGTTCAGTGTGCAACAACACCTACTCTGGGGGCTACCAAGCCAGGGAGGAAATCCACTATAAGAGATATTAATTCAGGAATAAACCAACCAGTTTATCTCCTTCACTTAAGACCTATCCAATGCAACTTCAATCTAAGTACAACTTAAACCTGAGTTCCTACTCACTCCCCCTCAATCACAACAGTGATACTTAAAACAATTGACTAATGAATTAATGAAGACACTCTTCAAAACATACACTTGATTATACTTCACAGCTTTTTAATCAAGCAACACAAACACTCTTGCTTCACAGCTTTGAGTGATACATAAACCTAACTTGACTTTGCTTCAAAGCTTTAGTCAAGAGACACAAAACACTCTTGCTTCAAAGCTTTGAGTGGTACAAAAACCCTTACAAACAAAACCTATTCCAAGTCACTTATCACAATGATAATTGCTTGGATTATAGTAGTTAAAACTATACAGCTCCTAAATGATCTTCTATCAAAAAGGATAAATTCCAAACAGCAGCCCTGTTGAATATATAGCAGCTGCTTCTTCAGTTAGGGTTTCCACAAAAAGCTAGGGTTAATTCCGTTTGACCTTAAGACTTGGTCACAAGACTTTATCAACCAGGTTAGGGTTGAGCTAGGTTAACCCAAAGTCCACGAGAGATTCTGTTCTAGAAAGACTGAGTCATTTTCCTGAAAAATCTCAGAATTAACCAAACTGAATAATTGTTAGATCAGAACAGGATGTCTTAACATTTGTTATGACATCTGAATTCCTGTTTACTGATTTTGGTAAATGTGATCATTTTGCAAAATGCTCAGATACACACTCATAAACATCAGTACCTGTATGCCACTATTTTTCTGCAAAAGGTACCTAATAAACCAGTACCTAATAAATCAGAATGTTATGACATTAGTCATGACATTCACACACCTAGTTTTACCAAAAATGCATGCCAATAACTAAACAACTACAATTATATTTTCATTTGAGCCTGGTGTCGTGCTACAAAAAATACCTGAGAATAAGAAACGCTCGACGAAATAAAGATAAAGTCACCACCGAAAATTTATTTATTCCAAAGGAAAGGGAAAATGGTCGTCGCAACCAAATTTGGATTTGAGAGTCGATTATGTAAAGGGAAGGTATTATCACTCTCATATCCATTGTACCCAACGGGGACCATTTTGATCATTTTACGTATATGGGTGTTGTCTAAAAGTTGCTTGCGATTTCTCTTATTTATTATCTAATTTATAAAGGTTTTAGTTAGGGGAAAACAAGTTTTTAATTAATTTTCTTGCAAAGATTTCAAAATCACGTGCCTACGTATTCTCATGGTGCAATGAGAAAATCAGAGTGTCATAGTTCATGGTAGAAAATAAGTGTTTGTTGGTTAATTTTATTGAACAATATTAAGATCGCGTTCTAGCAGTTAAATGTTGCTTGTATGCTAGCTCAAGGAAGACTTAAGCGTTTGTTTGTATTGTGATAGAATGGATGCGCTTGGATCGCATTCTAGTAGTTATACGTAGCTTATATTCTCGCACATGGGATGCTTAAGCGTTAGTTTGTATTGCGATATAACGGATATAACATGTTCTTTTATAATTTTTTTTTTATTTCCCTAAGGAGGAAAATACGATTTGATGGTTTAGATTGATTTTCAGGAGACAAATATCCAACCCACAAGTTATACAGCAGGTATCCAAATATCTGGGGTAATGAGAGGCATATGCCTAACAAGACCTTTTTTGTCCTTTAATTGAGAAAGAGATTTTGACATGTATCGAACTAAAGTCCATGAGTGAAGATGAGCACTATGAACGGTCATGTCATATGGATAGTGTTCAAAGTACTCAGAACAAAGAGGCATACACCCAATTATTCCTTCTTTACTATTTAGGGCTCGTGGCATTCGATTGTATCAGATTAAGTATTTTTTTAAAGGAGACAAGTATTCAACCGGTAAAGCTATACAACTTGTATTTGAATACTCAAGAAAATGAGAAGCATGCACCCAACAAGTCCTTTTTCATCCCAATTTATTATGAAAATGATTTTTGGTTTATTACATGAAAAAGAAGTAAATTTGTATGTTCAAAGATGAATAATCAAGATAATCGCATTTTCTTTCATACAACACTAGAGGGTTCTTAATGTTTTATTCAAGATTCTTAAAGTTCAAAAATAAAAGCTCCAAAGATTTGAGCTCTAAGGGTTTGACTAATTTTGGTAAAATTGGATGTTGAACAAGATGTCTCATTATGATCATCTAACATCTTGTATGGTATAACTGGATGTTTGGATTATGTGAGTGGGTTTCAAATATGGATCATTATGGGAATATTTGGTAATCATATGTTGTGTTTAAGTTGAATAACTCATAAGTGTTGAAATAACATGTTTCATCACCAGAGAGACATGTCGAATGAAGATGTCCTATGAAGAGCCATTCGACATCGTGCATGTGACCAGCTGGACAATTGGATTTAATTGATATATTTTATGTGCATAATATTCTGGGGATATTGTGCTATTATATGTGGCACACAGTTTGAAGATTGAAGATATTCAAGTTGAATTATGAGATTGTTTAGTTTCTAATTATGGAGATAATTTAAGAAACTAATTATTGAAGTCTTATGATTTAGGAGATATTATTGTTGCCTTATTTGCAACAGGTTAGCAGTGATTTGAAGCCCAATTCAGTAGGTTTAAGATTATAAAAGGAAGGCTTAGACTCAGGGCTTAAAAACTAATCCTTGTATAACATATTATAATATCTAAATGAGGGTTTAGTCTTTTGAGATTCATGTGCTCTCTTGCATTGTAAGTTATCCTTTGTATCGAGTTGATGCATTGTAGTAGACATAGTTTGTATACAGATTTAGAAGCCTTTAGGTAATGAATTTTGTAATTTTTTTGGATGAAGCTTTGAAGCAAATACAAGTATGTAAATTAGTCAAGAGTCTTGTTTGAACTTTATTTAAAATGAGTATCTTTCAAGTAGTATGATGTGGTCACTAGAGGTTGTGTTTGTATATATCACGAAGGTGATTTAGGGAGTGAGATGGGTTTCTCTTATCTTGGATGGGTTTCTGAGATAAAGATTGCATTGGGTAGTGATTAGGTAAAATAGAGGTTGTTTACCTATAAACATGATGTTGTTTATATAAAATAATATTACTGATAGTGTAATCTTTTTCTCGGCTTGGTAGCCCCCAGAGTAGGTGTTGTTGTACACCGAACTGGGTCATCATATCTTTGTGTTATTATCATTTTGCATTGTTCAGTTTTGTTTCTTGATTTATTGACATGTCTTATATGATGTTGTAACATTTGTCATGACTCTGTTATGATATGTTTATATCAGTATGCCTTATCATGTTCAAGTGTTGTTAAATATAGATCATTGTCTGAAACATGTGTTAGGACATTTGTTATCTGTATACCAGAACTTCAATTGGTATCAAAATCATGCATCATGTTCTGTTCTAGGTGAGACCTAGAGAATATACTTTCTGGTGCTTTGGACATGAAGGAACAAAGTGTTGGTTGTAGATGCTGCTATGATTGTGGTGTTAATTGTGAGGCATTTCTCTATTGTTTGTGCCTCTATAGTGTAAACATGGATAACTCATATTATTCTGGGGTGATCCCTTGAGAAAGATCATTGACTATTTGTGATGTGGTAAGTATTGGACATGTCTGAAGTTGTCAGACATGTAGCTTTGATGGTGAGTTGTTGTGTTATGTTTGATTTATTTTCAAACATTTGGTGTTCTATTGTCACATGTATTATGGTGATTATGTGCAAGAGTTATCTTGTTCTACCCTGAAGGGTGTTAAGGAGTTGTTGATGTGTGATCCGTTGCATATGTATCTGAAAATCTTGATGGTTTGATGTATCCTATGGTATTGTGATACTTGGAGGATAGCTTCAACCAGTCTGCTAAAGTTGCCAAAGATACTTGAGGTTTATCTCAAGCCCACTCATAAAGTCACTTTCAAGTGAATTTGTTGAACAAAGATCTGAAGATAGTAAGAAGCAATTTATTTTTGCTTCCCACCCTAAAAGGACAATCTCCGGTATTTGATAAAGGATCTCTTGTTTTTCCCCTTGGAATGATGTTCTACCAGATGTTAGAACATCACATCAGAAATTTATGAATATTTTTGTTGGAAAGGCATTGCAGATGCTCTAGGTGCTAAACAAATGTGTGTTGATCACATATGTTTGGAACCTTATCTTGAACTGGAAGAGGAGGTATCTTGGTTGTGTGCCTAAGAAGTTTATGTCCTAGATACATATCTTATATAAGTGTGTTGATCAAGACATGATCAACATCTTATTTACTCCCTGGGTCAGTTTATTTTTTATCAAAGTATATAGGAGTGCAGAAGCTGAGCTCAAAACTTCTAAAGGAGATTTATTTTCTCAACCGGGTTCTTCATATGTGGATGTCAAGTTCAAATGTCGAGGACATTTTCTTTGACATCTGGAAAATACTTCTGGTCAAAGTAGCCAGATTTATGGAAGCTTGCATGTGGTTATCTGTTATAATGGACCAGTTTTTGTTGGAAATAGGGGGAGTTCTTGTTGCTCTGGAGTTGGAAGACTTTGAAGAAATGTTAGATATAATGTCTTGACATCTTTGTGTTGGGAATTTTCTTTTCTCAATATGTTTGGACGGTGTTTCTCTTAAATAGGATGTAGGTTGTTTACTCAAACTTGGTATTATTATTAAGTCGATGAGAACATGGAACTCTTATTCTGTTGTAGTGGAAAATACATCCAATGGTTGTATGGATTGGAGATGTATCAACCTATGTTAAGTTTCTTCAAGAAGATTAACTTACAATTATAGTGGAGTGATGTCTACATGTTTGGAGTGTCATTCAAACTTCTTAGGGTGAGCTTTCCAATCTTGAGAAGTAGACTTATTATAAACAATTTATTTGTGGTATGAGGATCATTCAATACCCTGGTGTTGTTTTCAGTCCTATAGGTATCTGTAAGAGGTAATCTCCTTTGTTGATGCATAAGGATGTTGTGATCGGTGGGAACGAGAACTGACTGTTTCTTAATGCTGGTTCGCGTTTGCGTTTGTTTTCGCAAAGTGTCGCGGTAAGCAAGAGTCACCACCGTCTTTTATTTTATCCAACAAGGAAAGGACAAAAGCACAGAAAAATTCCTTTTCGAGATTGTTTCTCGGGTTCGGGAGGTAGATTATAGAAAGGGAAGGTGTTAGCACCCTTTCTATTCGTGGTTATCCACAGGCTCTTAGGTACTTGCTCACTATGTTTTCAAAAGTTTGTTTTTCTTTGTGATTGTGGGTTTTGAAAAAAAAACAGTTTGTTGTTTTGAAGAAAGTGTAAGTGCGAAAAGTTTGTTTTGTTTTTAAAAGGAGCAAGTACTTAAGAACCTCTACCTACTCAAAAAAGGAATTTTAATTGTGCAACTGTCCTTTAGACAATGATATCCCACTATTGAGGAGTAGGTAGCACCGTCGTTGGAGTTTTTTCGGGTCAATTCAATTTTAGGGACGTGTGGTCACTAAAGTAACGTTAGGACGCTTTAGTGGTAATCCTAATGTCTTAGATCATTTTTTATCGAGGCAACCATTTCGAGGCAACTTATGATCTTGGGACGAAAGGACGACCTCTAAAACATCATATACTTAATGACCATGCTCGAGGCAACCAAGTGAGGTGTACCCTAGGAGTGGCATGTGCAAGTGTGTCAATTTTCAGTTGTATTATCTTTACATGTCATGGTGAGCTACGGTTGATTTTAATTTAAGAGTTAATCTTGTCATGCAATCCTAGTTAGCATACATCTAAACAGTATATGTACAGGAATTCAAAGTCCGAGAATTGTAAATGCTACGCTATTACAAAGCTTCTGGGAGGGGGATTATTTACATGTCCAAAAATTGGGGGAATAAAAGCAGTAAAAAAAAGGTCTTAGTTTAAGCTATTACATCCCAGTAAACAGTTACAATAAAATAAACGCGCGTGAATCTAAAAAAAATCCTAAGAATATGAACTTTTGTTGTTTTATTTTATTTTTTGGGAAAATGCTAAATGTTCAATTAAGTCAAATTCAATTAATTAAAAAAAACTGATTAAAATTAATTCTAAAACATTCCTAATATTTTTTGCATTTTTTGTTTATGAAAAGGATTGAATTCAAATAAATCCTAAGTCTACTGATTTTAAAATTGAAGAAAAAGTTAAAAATACTTAACTAAATTAAATTCTAATTCTAAGTTATTTATTTTTATGATTTTTATGTTGATGATTAAAAAAAAAACTAAAAGAAATAAACAAAAACAAAATAAACAAAGTACAAATGGGCCAGGCAGCAAAACAAGAAAAAATATAATTCTGGAGGCCTGGGTCGAAAGAGGTGCAGGCTGTCTTTCGACCCAGTGAAGAGGCTGGATCGAAGGTGCATGAGGGGCTGCACTCTGAGAGTGTTCGATCTAGATATGTCATCCTTCGATCTGGAAGTCCTGGGTCCAGTTCGAAGCTAAGCTGCTGAGCTTCGAAACTCTGAACAGGATCCTGAGAATATAGTTCCTGCAAAACGAAACAGAGATTAAAGGTCCAGGGGGGACTTTACCCCCCCCCCTGATTCGAATCTCCCCCTTATTCGCACCTGCTGAATCTGGGTCTGGGTTTGTTTTATCCTGGGATTCGAAGGAGAAACTCAGATTGTGCCTAAGCAATGGCATAATCTCATCTTTGCGTTGTAGCTTATATGTATCACATTAAATCATTCACAATCAATAGCAATAACATGGATATGCAATCAAGATGAATTTAAAAATGAGTTTGAGATTAGATTTTTATTTTACCAAACAGAGGTGTTGGGATCTGTGGTTCTGAGTGTGGAATGGCTGGTGCAGGGATTGGGTATGGCTTCCTGGAAATGCTGATGATTTTGGAAGCGTATCTCCAAGTTCTCCTTGTTTCTTTTCTCTATTTTTTTTGTATATTTTCGTGTGTTCTGTTTTCCTGCAGAGTTTTTTGTGTGTGTTGGACATGTATGCTGGCCTCTGTATTTATAGGAGTGTGAGGGTGCAGTAATGGCAAGAGACAGACATTAAACAGGCCATTAAAGCCATGAGACAAGAATCAGACACATTAAATAAGTTCATTTTTTGAAACGTTCGTGTCCCTTGAATGAACATGGACGCTTTTGGGTTTCGAATGCCTTCAGGCCTTGCTTTTCGATTGGCCTTGAGTTGCTTCCTTCGAATGGACTTCCCATGTATCTTTCGAATGGGCCTTCTAAATGCTTCTTCGAATGGTCTTGAGTTGAACAGAAACACTCTGGTCGAATCAGCTCTTTAGGAACAGAAAAGGCAAGAATTTGGCCTTTAACTCAGGAATTAAATCCACAAACAACATTTAATTATTTCCATATTTGCAAGGGAAGCATGCCATTTTCTCATGTTCAGTGTACCTGGACATGTTTTCTGAGTGCCCTTTGATGGCCTCTTCCAAATGGCCTGGGAGGTGTTCTTCGAATGGCTCTTGTCCAAATATCAATCGAAGGATCCCAATCGAAAGGCTTTGTTAACAGGCCAATCGAAAGGTGTTGTTCATACTAATCAAAGGACATGGTTCACATGCCTGTCGAAGCTATCTGGACGCAATGCTGGATTGAAGGTTCCCTTTGCATGCCAATCGAAGTGCTCGTCCAGGGTGCCAATCGAAAGGCTCATTCAGAATCCCAATCGAAGGGTCTTTCAGAATGCCAATCGAAGGCCTTGACATAATGCCAATCGAAGTGCTTGTCCAAATGCCAATCGAAAGGCTCATCCATAATGCCAATCGAAAGGTTTTTCAGCATGCAAATCAAAGTGCTTGTCCATAATGCCAATCGAAGAGCTTGACAGAATGCCAATCGAAAGGCTCCTTCAGAACACCAATCAGAGGGTCTTTCAGAATGCCAATCGAAATGTACTTAAAGCAACACTCAAAATTTTCCTTTTCCTTATGCAAGGGTTTGTGATCAACCATGCAGGGAGAAGACTTTGGGAAACATGAGAGGGTAAATTTTGGGGTACAACAGTTGCCCCTGTTCAATTTTCTTAAACCTGGGGATAGATTGGCCTTCGAGCCTTTCGTGATCCAAAGGTGAAAGATAATTGAACACTAGAGTGCCCAGAAATTTGCACTCGCATGGTGTAGTATCAGCATTATGATGTCGGGAATGGGCTTACAGATGCCATTTGGAGATTGTTCGTAGGTGGTGTTGTACCCCAAAATTTTCCCTCCCATTTCCTCAACATTTTCTCATCACAAAATCCTTGGAGATCAAGATCCAGTTAGGGTTTCCTCTGCTCAAGACTTCTCCTTGCACAGTTGACCCAAATTAGGGTTTGTGTTTGCACAAAGAGATTTTGACCTAAAATGCCTAAGATGACTTTCATGCTTCATGTTGGACTCCCAAGTTTATCCATATCAAGTTTCAAGTCTTGATTCCAAGTTTTGCCCAGTCAATTGGACAGTTGACCTAGAAATCAATTGCATTGGGGAAAAAGTCAACTGTGGCCAATTGACAGTCAAATCTCATGAAAATTGACCCACATCAACATTATGAACTCACATGAACCATTTGATCAAGTTTGGATCACAATTCCACAAGAAATTTGATCAGATCACCAAAAGGGCAAAATGGTCATTTTTAGGGTTTTGACTGCACAAGGGCAATTTTTGACTGTTTGACCTAGCCAATGGCAAACCAAGCTCACATATGGACTCAAGGACCCCATGGAATTATCTTTACATGCTCAACAAGTTCAAAAGATCCCAAATACACAAGATTGATAGTTGAATTTCTCAGTCAATTGATCAATTTTGACTGTATACTGAAAAGTCAAACTTTGACTTTTTGGTCAAGATCAAAAGTCAAGATTCATTTTTCATCAAAACATGCCAAATCATGAAACTTGTTTATCAAGAAATCAAAAATTGCAAATTAGGGTTTGAAATGGGAATTTTTCATAACTTAGAATTTTTCTAAGTTATGGAAAACCCTAATTTTTTCCCAACTTTGCCCTACTTTCTCACCAAGATTCATTTGGATTCAAACAAAAGTCAAAACATGAAAGTTGTAGCTTGTTGCATAATCTACAACTTTGATTCACAAAGTTTTCCCAAATGAAGCTTGTATCTCAAGTTACAATTTTTTGAATAAGGGCACTAAACCATTCTTAACTTAGTGAAATTTTAACCTATTTTGACAAGGTTTTCTACCTAACTTCAAGGCCATTTTCCATACACTTCCACTTGGAATTTCAATTTGCATTTCAAAGATGGATTGTAGTACACATTCCAAGCTTTCCAAAATGTCCAAGAACTCATCAAACAACCTCATAACTTGAGAGAATCGAATTTCACAATATGGCCAAAACTCACTTTTGAATTGATCATGAACATGTTCATAACTTAGGCCATTTTCAAGTCAGCATAGTTTGTGCTACATTACAGGTCCCAAAACCCTTTGACACTCAATAATTTAATGCCAAACCTTTGTGCCAAGACCATGTTTTGTGTATTCAAGCATTGTCTAGAAGATTAATCCATTTATAGATAAAGCATTATTTCCATTTTGAAAAAGTAGAACTTTATGTCCATTTTGCAAATCCAAGTGGTACAGCCAAAATCTTCTAGGCACAAGTTATGAGACACATTGTACTGATCAAGGCAAAGGATTGCAGTATGTTATGGGGGCAAAGTTATGAGACACATTTCTGAAAATATTTTATGTGAAATATATTTTTTTACAAAAAATTAAATATTATTATTTTTGTGCATATTTAAAATAATTTGTAAATAATACATATAAATACATATATATTAGTATACTTAGAATGAAATACCAAAAATATACATATTTTTATTTTGTTAATATTTAATACTAAAAATACATTTTTTACAAATATACTTCATCTTTATTTTATTTTTGTACACAAATAATAAATATTGTATATATTGAATAAATAATACATTCATTTAATAGAATTAGGGTTTTGCCCTAACATGAAAACTCCAAAAAAATACTTTTATTTTTATTTTATTTATGTGACATAAATAATACTTTTTTTCATACATATAAAAAACTTTTTGCATTCTTGCATGTTTGTTTTATTTTTATTTAATTTATGCCTTTAATTATGTTGCAAATAATCCAAAAAAATGATGTAATAGCTAGGTTTAATTTCCTTGTCAAAATCCCCATTCAAACATTTGTACCCCCCTTCCCATATATGGTTTTGTAATAGCTTAGTAAATTTATTTTCGCACTTTATTGCTTTCTAATTATACCGTGTTAGAATTAGGGTTTGTATGCGAAAAATAACGAAAAATAGTTTTGACCTAATTTCAAGATAAACAAGCATGAAAATGGACACACAAATCACACTTGCACCCCCTAGGGTATTCCACTTGTTGCCTTTCAAAATTGGGCCATATTGCATGTTAGGTCTCTTTGGGCAAAACAAACAAATCAAATGATCATAGTCCCTCGATAACACTTTCAAAATGTTGCCTAAACAAATGATCAAGTCCCTTAAAGAAAATGTCCAAAGATACTTGACACCATTGCAATTATGGTCTAAACAATGACCCGCGCCCGTCCCTTTCACATCCTAACATGAGATTGTCCACCAAATACAATGGTGGAACAAACTTGTTAAAAGGGTTAAAACATAGCAATAAACTTTGAGAAATTTAGGAGTAGATAACCTCTTAGTTACTTGAATCAAACTTGCAAAAAACAAAACACTTGCCTATTTTCTAAAACACACCTCACAACACTTTCAAAACAAACTTTTCCACAAAACAAAATGAAAACCTTTTCAAAAGACATACATCTTTGTATACATCCCCACATGGATCATTACAAAGGTTGCCACCACATTCGCTTCTTTTCAAAACATTTTCAAACCCACACACACAAGCACCATTTCAAACAATTGAAAACCAAGGCAAGTTGATCTAAGCAAGTAACTAAGAGCCCATGGATAACCATGGATAGAAAGGGTGTTAATACCTTCCCTTTCTATAATCTACTCCCCGAACCCAAGAAAACATCTCAAAGGTTTTTGCTGTGCTTTTTAACCTTTCCTTAGGATAAAATAAAAAGTCGGTGGCGACTCTTGCTCAACTGAAACATTTGCGAAAACAAACGTAAAACCTCAAGTCAGTTCTCCCACCGTACCACAGAACTGGCGACTCTGCTGGGGATTGAAATTTAAAAGTGGAGTAACCTTAGGGCTTAGATCACCTTTGTTTTCAATTGTTTGCTTTGATTGCTTTTATATTTGTGGGCTTTGCATCGGAATTTCATAGATCCTAACCCGGATCTGGGAAAATACCCTTTTTAGGTAGCATAATCTGTGAGGGACCTGTCCGGCGTAGACCGACATGGGTGAAGCAGTGGCTACGTTGGTGTGGCACCTTGGTCTGTACCTATATCCCTTGTGTTGCAACGGGGAGAATATAGGTCTTCTAAGGAGTCATTAAACACCAACCAACCTTAGAACCCTAAATTGACCAAACTTGGCCATTAGGACAGTAGCAGTATGCTACACTCATTGAGGCTAAACTCTCGAGATGGTTCAGGCCGCGAGAAAAGATTGCGATGCTGGAGTTATGACCGATTGAGGGTAGACAATGATCTGAGATCCTTTAGAACCCGGTTACTTTGATAGGACAGGTTTTAACCAACGAAACTAAAAGAGGGTAATACCTAAACTTCATGCTGGCCTGAAACCTAAGGGTGTCTGGTGTGACTTGTATGCCTTACCACGCTTGCCTATGTGAATACTTGTGGTGTGCTTCATCATAGCATCATGCCATCATACCATTGCATGCATCCTGTATAAAGGACTAACCCATTTCAAAGACAAAAAAGTTTCATCTTTGCTCTGTTTTGTAGGATATCATGATGCCCGTGCGTAGGAATACTATCCGGCTCAACTTTGTTCAACCACCGATTTTGCTCAAGGATTTGGTTGGTAGGATTCGAAACACTTCTTCCTTCATCAACAAACATGGTTCTCTCCTTGGCTTGATCACTGCAAACTGGGACCAACAACTGATAAGTGTTCTGACCCAGTTTTATGACCCTCTGTATCATTGTTTCACCTTTCAAGACTTCCAGCTGGTTCCTACCCTGGAAGAATTCTCTTACTTGCTTGGGATCCCTGTCTTGGAACAAACTCTGTTCACTGGTTTGGAAAAGACTCCTAGGCCTGAAGAGGTTGCTGCAGTTCTCCCCTTGACCAAAGAAGAGGTATTGGCTAACTGGGAAACTAGGAGTGGAGTTAAGGGCTTTTTGGTCAAATTTCTGGTTGGCAAGGCTAATGATTTCTGGAATGACTTGGACTTCAAGGCGTACGAAGACATTCTGGCTCTTTTAATCTATGGTCTGGTATTGTTTCCCAATCCTGACACCTTTATCGGTATCCATGTCATAAGGATCTTCATGTCTCGGAATCCTGTACCCACTCTTTTGGGTGATATCCTGCAACAATTCTATGCTCGTACTGCTCGAAAACGGGGAACTCCGTGGTGTTGTGCTCCTTTGCTAGTGAGGTGGTTTATTTCGCACCTTCCTAAGTTCGTGCTGAAGAATGAAGAAGGAAAAGGTTGGGCTCGGAGGTTAATGTCTCTCACAGATAATGACATCACTTGGACTCTCAGAGGTTTGGATGAGGTAGCTGTTATTGATCGTTGCGGAGAATACCCTAATGTTCCGTTGATTGGTATCCAAGGAGGAATCTCTTATAATCCATGCTTAGCTCTCCATCAGTTTGGAAGAGCCAGGGGAGTTGGGCCTCATGAAATGTTGGTTCCTCACTTCCATTTTGAGTTTCAGGCAGACAGTGACAAACTACGCCATGGATTCATTAAAGCTTGGGACAGAATTCACAAAGCTGACCCACATGAGTTGGGACCAAAGACTTCTCTACCAATGGAACCCTATTGCAAATGGGTCCGCATCCGTGCTCAGAGGTTAGGTATGCCGTACGAAGCTGTTAGACCTATCATTTTTGAATCTTCTGATGAAGATGGGGTTCCTCCAACTGTCCTCCCTCCTCAGATACCCACTGATTTTGACACAATGAAGAGATCTTGGGCGCAGCTAAAGGAAGAGCGGGACTTCTATCGGGAAAAGTTCAACGAGCAAGAACGGAAGATCCAGAGGCTGACTAAGCAATTAGAGGAAGAGCGGGTTCTGAATAACTACATCAACACTGAGAAAAGGAGGCCATGGGAGCACTGATGGGCTTTGGATATTTCCTTTTATAGCTTTCATTTCCTTTCCAGTATTTTTCATTCCTGTAACGCCTAAGGGAAAGTTGTTGAACAATTGAAAATTTTAATCTAATGAAGTATGTTTCCCTTTTTGTCTACAAAGTTGGATCTTGTTTGTCTTTGAAAACATAAAACATACGCATCTCATTGCACCATATGCATAGCAGGTACCCTATTTCACAGGTTGCTTAATCTCCTTCGCTGTTTATTTTGAACAGTCATCATGAATCCAGACTCATCCAGTGAGCAAGCAATCAAGGCCCTTCAGGCCCAAAGTGCACAGTTTCAAGAGATGGTCCTAAGCCTGGCCCAAGGTCAGCAAGAGTTGAAGACTCTACTCCTGAAGAAGAAGAAGAAAAAGAGGACTGCATTATTCAACACTGGACGCAGATTTGGGAACACACTCCATAATGAAGCTGATCCAACTACTTCTTCTGCTGAGAAAAACAGTCCCCAAGGGGGAGGAGCTCCTAGTCCCGCAGTCTCCGACAACGAGACAGACTATAATAACGAACAATACCCACCTGCTGCTGACAGATACAAGCAATTGGAGGACCGCTTGAGCGCCATGGAGATTCAGAATGTGCCGGGGCTGAATTTCGGAGATTTGGGGTTATCTTCCGGGGTAGTAATTCCACACAAGTTTAAGGCGCCTGCCTTTGCCAAATATGATGGGGTCTCCTTCCCAAAGCTGCATCTAAGGTCGTACGTAAGGAAGATCCAACCTTACACGGCGGATAAGAACCTTTGGATTCACTTCTTCCAAGATAGCCTTTCGGGGTTACAGCTTGAATGGTTCTACCAATTAGATGGAACTAGCATCCGACATTGGGAAGATTTGGCAACCGCATTCTACAGACAATATCAATACAATTTTGATCTCGCTCCTACGCGTACCCAACTTCAGGGTATGTCTCTAGGAACGGGTGAAGGGTTCAAAGAATATGCACAAAAATGGAGAGATTTGGCTGGCAGGGTGCAGCCTCCATTGACTGATCGTGAGCTGGTTGATATGTTTCTAGGGACTTTGTCTGGTCCATTTTTCAATCATTTGGTTGGTAACTCCTCCGCTGGGTTTACGGATTTGATTCTGACGGGAGAAAGAATTGAAGCTGGCATCAGGTCAGGAAAGATACAAAAAGCTGCCTCCACAAGTGCTGAGAAAAGGCCTTTCAAGAAAGAAGCAAGTGCCGTCTATGGTCCTAGAAGACCAGTCAAGCCCGAAAGTCGCCAAGCCGTCAATGCTTTGGTCATTTCAAAACCTGTTGCTGCTCCTCAGCAGTACAATCAACAAAGAGGTGAAAGGCCCAAGAGGCAGTATACTCGGCTGAGTATGACCTTATCTCAAATTTTACCCCAACTATTATCAACCAACTTGGTGACCATCAAAGAAGCTCCTAAGGTCGTCAACACTGCGTCTCCTAAGTATAACCCAAATGCCCGGTGTGCTTATCATTCTGATAGTCCCGGGCACACTACTGATGATTGCTGGGCCTTAAGAAACAAAGTGCAAGATCTTATCGACGCGAAGGAAATTCAGTTTGAAGCGCCTGAGAGACCGAATGTTGTAACTGCTCCTATGCCCCAGCATAGAGTAAATGCCATTGAGGAAGAGTTGTATGCTGTTTCGGTGAATGATGTTGCTACCCCTCTTTTGACTGTTAAGAGGAACTTACTACTAGCCGGTTTATTTCCGGGTTGTAGTAAGGGTTGCCTCCTGTGTGCTGTTATCCCTACCGGTTGTCCACTGCTGAAATCAGGCATCCAAAGCCTGATGGATAGCAAGGAAATTCTGTTCAAGAAAACTGCTGTTCCGTTTGTCTCCGTTGAAGAAGTATCTGTTGTCACAATTTACAATCCTGCCAAAGCTCCCGTGAAGAAACCAGTCCAAATTTTGTCTGTTGCACCCATTACTATTACTGTTCCGGGACCTCTCCCCTACGAGTCTGATAAGGCGGTCCCATGGCATTATGGGGCCGATGTGTATGTGCTGGGGGTGAAGCAGGAGTTCAACACCAATACCAGTATCAGTAACATCACTGGTCCCGCCAAGATTACCCGCAGTGGCAGGCTCTTCTCGCCTGACATTGCACCACCAGTTATCCGAAAACCTCTCACCATCACACCCGCAAGTGTGCATGTTCCAATTCAAGTTCCTGTGTCTACTACTGCCGCCGAGTCCTCTGATACTCGGGGCAAAGAAGTTGCTACCGATTTTCCTGCCAGGACGGAGGCGCCAAAAAAGACTGCTGTAGAAGCCTCCCAACAAGAAATGGAGGAAATTCTTAAAATCATCAAAAAGAGTGACTTTAACGTTGTTGAACAGTTAGGGCATACCCCCTCCAAAATCTCTATGCTATCATTGCTGCTATGCTCAGAGGCCCATGAAAAAGCCCTGATTTCATTTCTAAAAACGGCACATGTGCCGCAAGAGACCTCTGCGGATCAATTTACTGACTGTGTGGCTAATTTGACGGCTGACAATGGCTTGGGTTTCTCAGATGCTGACCTTACCCCCAAAGGGAAAAATCACAATGATGCCCTGCATGTTTCCATAGAATGCAGGGGCACTACTCTCGCACACGTGTTGGTGGATACCGGTTCTTCCCTGAATGTTTTGCCCAAGAAGGCATTGGATCGTCTGGATTGTGAGGGTTTGGAGCTGAAACCTAGTAACATCATTGTTAGAGCCTTCGACGGTTCTAAGAGGATGGTGCACGGTGAGGTAGACATTCCTATTCGTGTGGGCTCCCAGGTTTTCGACTCAACGTTCTATGTAATGGATATTCGTCCATCTTACTCCTGCTTGTTGGGTCGACCCTGGATTCACAAGGCTGGGGCAGTAACATCCACTCTACACCAAAAGCTCAAATACCCTGTCAAAGGGAAGATTGTTACTGTGCAGGGTGAGGAGGAATACATGGTTAGTCACTTAAATTCATTCCGGTATATCGAGATGGACGGGGAGTTTATTGAAACCCCCTTTCAGCATTTTGAGGAAGTACCTCCAGTGTTGGCATCAGCTGAGGCAGTGGTCGAAGAAGATTTTCCGTTGAAGATGGCGTCCTTGAAGGATGCCCGGGCTGTAATCGAGAAAGGCAATTGTGCAAACTGGGGTCAGCTTCTTGACTTCACTCAAAAGAACGACAAGTTTGGGCTGGGCTTTACTGCAGAGGCTCAGAGGGCTGTGCGCAAGGAAAAGATCAGAAAGGCTCCAGTGTTTATCTCCAACCCAAGGGTGAATGCTATCGAGGAGGATGTAGAGGAAGCAGAATTTGACAGTTGGATCTATCCAACCACCAGCAACGGACCAAGCAACTGGACGGCAAAGGATTTTACACCTATCACATTTGTCACGCAGTAATTAATTCTTTTGATTTCCAATTTGTAACAAACAATATGTTAAAACTTTGTTGGCTCGGTGTCCTACCCGGGGCATCGTAGCTCCATTCGTGAGGGCTTTTTGTATGACATTTCCATATATCATCAATCAAAACATTGGACGTTTGTTGCATTTCAAATCTTGTGCTCTTTTCCTTTCTGTGTTATATATATTGCAAAACAACTATATTTACACACACTCACTTATACAGGTTTCAATCCACTCTGGATCTCACTGGTAACGGCTCTGCTACCACCAGTTATGACTTCGAGAATCCGATCAACTTGGCCGAAGACGAAGGTGAAGATGATTGCGAAGTGCCTGGTGAACTCGCAAGACTGCTACTCCAGGAAGAGAGGGCTATTCAACCACATGAAGAGCCGGTGGAAACAGTTAACTTGGGTACTGAGACAGATAGGAAAGAGGTCAAGATTGGTGCCAATCTAGAGCTCAGCGTGAAGCAACGATTGATCCAGATGCTGCATGATTACATGGAGATTTTTGCTTGGTCCTATGAAGATATGCCTGGTTTGGATGCCGACATTGTAGTTCATCACCTGCCAACCAAGGAAGACTGCCTTCCGGTAAAGCAAAAAGTCCGCCGTATGCGCCCAGAGATGTCTGAAAAGATTAAGGCTGAGGTCATGAAGCAGTTCGATGCTGGGTTTCTGGCAGTAACTTCTTACCCTCAGTGGGTGGCCAATGTGGTACCGGTACCGAAGAAGGACGGTAAAGTCAGGATGTGTGTCGACTACAGGGATTTGAACAGGGCCAACCCCAAGGATGATTTTCCTCTACCTCACATCGACGTTCTTGTCGACAATACTGCTCAACACAAGGTGTTCTCCTTCATGGATGGTTTTTCAGGGTATAATCAGATCAAGATGGCTCCGGAAGATATGGAAAAGACTACCTTTGTGACTCAGTGGGGCACCTTCTGTTACAAGGTCATGCCGTTCGGGTTGAAAAACGCTGGGGCAATCTATCAACGCGCCATGGTTGCTTTATTTCATGATATGATCCATCATGAGATTGAGGTATATGTTGATGACATGATTGCAAGGTCCCAAACTGAGGAGGAGCACCTTGATCATCTGAGGAAGCTGTTTGACCGATTGAAGTTATACAAGCTGAGGTTGAATCCCAACAAATGTACCTTCGGGGTGAGGTCCGGAAAATTGCTAGGTTTCATTGTAAGTGATAAAGGTATTCAGGTGGACCCTGCCAAGGTAAAAGCCATACAAGAGATGCCAACTCCAAAGACAGAGAAAGAAGTCAGAGGCTTCCTAGGACGACTGAATTACATTGCCCGATTCATCTCACATCTGACTGCTACTTGTGAGCCAATCTTCAAATTATTGAAGAAAGATCAAGTAGTACGCTGGAACGATGAATGTCAGGCTGCCTTTGAAAAGATAAAGGAATATCTCCAAGAGCCACCCATTCTTATGCCACCAGTGGAAGGAAGACCTCTGATACTATATTTGACAGTACTTGACAATTCAATGGGGTGTGTGTTGGGGCAGCATGACGAGTCTGGCCGAAAAGAGCACGCTATTTATTACTTGAGCAAAAAGTTTACCGACTGTGAGTCTCGTTACTCACTGCTTGAGAAAACTTGATGCGCTCTAGTATGGGCTGCTCGCCGGCTGAGACAGTATATGCTGACTCACACCATCTTGTTGATTTCAAAAATGGATCCCATCAAGTACATATTTGAAAAGCCTGCTCTGTCTGGGAGAATAGCAAGATGGCAAATGATCTTAACAGAATATGATATCCATTATACAACTCAGAAAGCAATTAAAGGAAGTGTACTGGCAGATCATTTGGCACACCAACCTGTGGATGATTACCAATCATTGAACTTTGATTTTCCGGACGAAGATATCATGGTGGTAACTGACTGTGAAGTACCTGGACCGGATGAAGGACCTGAGGAAGTATCCCGATGGTCTATGCATTTTGACGGAGCCTCCAATGCTTTGGGTAACGACGTCGGCGCTGTAATCATATCTCCCAAAGGAATTCATACTCCACTCACCGCCCGATTATGTTTCAACTGCACCAACAACATGGCAGAATATGAGGCATGTATCATGGGTCTACAAGCTGCAATCGACTTGAGGATCAAATTTCTGAGTGTCTTCGGAGATTCCGCTCTCGTGATCAATCAGATCAAAGGCGAGTGGGATACGAAACACCCAAATCTTATTCCTTACAAGGAGTATGTGTTAACCTTGCTTCCCCACTTTGAAGAGATAACTTTTGAGCACTTCCCAAGAGAGGAGAATCAGCTAGCGGACGCCCTAGCTACGGTGTCTTCAATGTTCAAAGTTATATGGGACAATGAGGCTCCCCAGATCATTATCTGGAAGTTGGACGAACCGGCATACTGCTGCGATCTCGAGGCCGAGAAGGGGACTGAAAAACCCTGGTATCATGAGGTGAAGAGGTATTTGGAAGCTCAGGAATACCCTGAAGGTGCATCTGTCAATGACAAGAAGTTCATGAGAAGGTTTGCGGCGAAATTCTTCCTCAGCAACGACATTCTCTACAAACGGAATCATGATTCAACTCTACTACGTTGTGTGGATAAGGCTGAAGCAGAGAAGATCATGATAGAACTGCATGAAGGTACATTCGGGACACATTCCAGTGGACACACCATGGCAAAGAAGATCCTTCGGGCAGGATATTTCTGGTCCACAATGGAAGCCGATTGTTACCAACACTCTCGAACTTGTCACAAATGCCAGATCTATGCTGACAAAGTGCATATCCCTCCGGTTCCTCTGAACATCCCGACGGCACCTTGGCCTTTTGCAATGTGGGGCATTGATATGATCGGTGAGATCCGGCCGACGGCATCCAACGAGCATTGCTTCATCTTGGTAGCAATCGATTATTTCACAAAGTGGGTTGAGGCAGCTTCCTACGCCACAGTAACCAAGAGCGTCGTGGCACGTTTCATCCGGCATAATATGATCTGTCGGTATGGCGTCCCGGAAAGAATCATTACGGACAATGGTACCAATCTCAATAACAAAATGATCACTGAACTCTGCGAACAATTCAAGATACAGCACCACAATTCTTCTCCCTACCGGCCGAAGATGAATGGGGCTGTAGAAGCAGCGAATAAGAATATCAAGAAAATTGTGCAGAAGATGACAGTGACCTATAAAGATTGGCACGAGATGTTACCGTTCGCTCTTCATGGGTATCGTACCTCAACAAGGACGTCAACCGGGGCAACTCCTTTCTCCTTGGTCTATGGCATGGAGGCAGTCTTGCCAATAGAAGTCCAGATACCCTCTCTCCGGATAATGAAGGATGCAGACTTGAGTGAAGATGACTGGATCCAGACTCGACTTGATCAATTAAATCTGATTGACGAAAAGAGACTCACCGCTATCTGTCATGGTCAGACGTATCAAAAACGGATGATCAGAGCATTTAACAAGAAAGTCAGACCACAAGAGTACCAAGTTGGAGACCTGGTAATCAAGCGCATCATCCTTCCTCAAAGTGATCCCCGGGGAAAATGGACCCCTACATACGAAGGGCCATTTGTGGTTAAACATGTGTTCTCAGGAGGAGCCATGATCCTAACCACCATGGATGGTGACGACCTTCCTCACCCCGCCAATGCAGACATAATAAAAAGATACTACACATGAATTAAAGACCCACTAGGTTGACATACCTAGGCAAAAATAAGGGCTTCCCGGCGAACCAAAAGGGTTCGGGCAAAAATAAGGGATGAAAATGAAAAAATCTGTACACCCGGCAAGTCGAAAACCTGAAAAGGCGGCTTGGGCAAAATTGGGTATCCCGGTGGACTGAAAACCCGAAAGGGCGGTCCAGGCAAAAGTTAGGGATAAAGCGTAACACTATGTCTCATTGGATCACTTCGCATCCGGAATTCGGCATCAACTATCTGGCTCAGATTTCGGCATCGACCAATCAGCTTCATCTTCAACTAGGCAGCAAAGCGATGAGACGCTTGGAGACATAAAGGCGATAGCAGAGTTAGAACCCAGTGGGATTGTTCACATAGCTGTTTTGTTTTCTTTTCAAAATTGTAAATTTTATGTTATTCGGCGGCGTCCTCTTACTAGGATGTCAGCCTCTTGTACAAAAACGCCTATTCACAGGCAAAATTCAAATCAATACAAATTCACTTGTCCATACAAATTGTCATTGTTTTTCCTTTTTCTGTTTTGTCTTGCGAAAAACGTCCAATGTTCATTTTTGATATATGTATTTGACATCAAAATCGCTGGTTCATAAATATTTGCATATGAAACAAGAGATTAATTACAGGTGACATCAGAAACAGGGGCAATGTGAAGTTGTCTGATGCAGTCCGGTTGCTTTGCCCGCCAAGGTACCAAGGTAGATTCGACTGAAGAATGTGACCAAGTCATCTCAACTCCTCATAGAGTAAGACAAGATTCAGCAATACTTTCCCCAAGCGGAGTTGATTCCCCGTCAATCCTGACAAGGCAACATTCCCCGGCAGGTCTTAAAGCTTATCCCCAGTAGATTCTGGAAGCTTATTCCCTGCAGAATACGGACGTCTCTCCCGAGCTTTATTCAGAGTTATTCCTCACAAGGGCTTATAACTGGGTTATCCTCAGCTAATTGCCACGGAAGATTGCCCTCGGCAAAGTTCTTTCAAGCGGAGTTTATCTTTGGTATCCCCAGCGGAGTTTACCTTTGGTATCCCCAGCGGAGTTTATCATCATTATCCCCCAGCGGAATCCATCATTGAAGTCCTCAGCAGGCCTCTCATCAAAAACTTCAGCAAAGTATCTCGGCCACAGAGCAACTCCCCGGCCGATCGTCAAGGATTTATTTTCCTAAGACGAAATTACATTCATAAACATTTCACACTTTCATACATCTTGCTTACATACATGATAAAATGCATACAACACTATCTCATGTTGAACATCATGACATCATGCATATCATACATCATGACGTTGCATACAACTTATGTTTTGCCTTTTCAAGGAGAAAGACAATCCCAAAGACAACTGCCTTCAACTGTCACATTTCCATATTCGATTCCTGTATCCAGCCAGGGCATATCTGTTGACAACATTTCCAGACTCGATTCCTGTATCTAGCCAGGGCACGTCTGAAGAGTTCAAAGATTCGATTCCTGTATCCAGCCAGGGCACATCTATCAACTACAACATTTCCAGATTCGATTCCTGTATCCAGCCAGGGCATATCTGTTGACAACATTTCCAGACTCGATTCCTGTATCTAGCCAGGGCACGTCTGAAGAGTTCGAAGATTCGACTCCTGTATCCATCCAGGGCACATCTGTGAGCAACTGATTGTAGATTCGATACCTGTATCTAGCCAGGGCATATCTGCATAAGGAGATTGAAGATCAAACACCTGTAACAAGCCAGGAAAACATCTGTCTTTCTCAAATACACAAGTTCTCGCTAAGGAATCCCTTATGCGATCAACGCTTCCAAATGGCATCTATAAGCCCATTCCCGACATCACATTGCTGATACTCCAACATGCGAGTGCAAATTTCCGGGCACTCTAGTGTCCAATCTTCTTTTACCCTCGAGTCACGAAAGGCAAACTTGCCAATCTAACTCTTCAGGTTCAAGAAGATTGAACAGGGGCAACTGTTGTACCCCAAAATTTGCCCTCCCATTTCCTCAACATTTTCTCATCACAAAACCCTTGGAGATCAAGATCCAGTTAGGGTTTCCTCTGCTCAAGACTTCTCCTTGCACAGTTGACCCAAATTAGGGTTTGTGTTTGCACAAAGAGATTTTGACCTAAAATGCCTAAGATGACTTTCATGCTTCATGTTGGACTCCCAAGTTTATCCATATCAAGTTTCAAGTCTTGATTCCAAGTTTTGCCCAGTCAATTGGACAGTTGACCTAGAAATCAATTGCATTGGGGAAAAAGTCAACTGTGGCCAATTGACAGTCAAATCTCATGAAAATTGACCCACATCAACATTATGAACTCACATGAACCATTTGATCAAGTTTGGATCACAATTCCACAAGAAATTTGATCAGATCACCAAAAGGGCAAAATGGTCATTTTTAGGGTTTTGACTGCACAAGGGCAATTTTTGACTGTTTGACCTAGCCAATGGCAAACCAAGCTCACATATGGACTCAAGGACCCCATGGAATTATCTTTACATGCTCAACAAGTTCAAAAGATCCCAAATACACAAGATTGATAGTTGAATTTCTCAGTCAATTGATCAATTTTGACTGTATACTGAAAAGTCAAACTTTGACTTTTTGGTCAAGATCAAAAGTCAAGATTCATTTTTCATAAAAACATGCCAAATCATGAAACTTGTTTATCAAGAAATCAAAAATTGCAAATTAGGGTTTGAAATGGGAATTTTTCATAACTTAGAATTTTTCTAAGTTATGGAAAACCCTAATTTTTTCCCAACTTTGCCCTACTTTCTCACCAAGATTCATTTGGATTCAAACAAAAGTCAAAACATGAAAGTTGTAGCTTGTTGCATAATCTACAACTTTGATTCACAAAGTTTTCCCAAATGAAGCTTGTATCTCAAGTTACAATTTTTTGAATAAGGGCACTAAACCATTCTTAACTTAGTGAAATTTTAACCTATTTTGACAAGGTTTTCTACCTAACTTCAAGGCCATTTTCCATACACTTCCACTTGGAATTTCAATTTGCATTTCAAATATGGATTGTAGTACACATTCCAAGCTTTCCAAAATGTCCAAGAACTCATCAAACAACCTCATAACTTGAGAGAATCGAATTTCACAATATGGCCAAAACTCACTTTTGAATTGATCATGAACATGTTCATAACTTAGGCCATTTTCAAGTCAGCATAGTTTGTGCTACATTACAGGTCCCAAAACCCTTTGACACTCAATAATTTAATGCCAAACCTTTGTGCCAAGACCATGTTTTGTGTATTCAAGCATTGTCTAGAAGATTAATCCATTTATAGATAAAGCATTATTTCCATTTTGAAAAAGTAGAACTTTATGTCCATTTTGCAAATCCAAGTGGTACAGCCAAAATCTTCTAGGCACAAGTTATGAGACACATTGTACTGATCAAGGCAAAGGATTGCAGCATGTTATAGGGGCCTGCATCAGTCTAGAACATCAACTTGCCTTTTGTTGCTTAAGAAAGAAGAAACATAGCATAACTTGTACCAACTCTCATATCAGCTTACAAACACTTAAGCAAACTTGCAAAACACATTCAAGAGATACCAGCTGAGCTAGTACACGACCCTAACATCCCTCATACACTCCCATTCCCAGAATCACCTTCAAACTGCAAGAACAGGGCAGGGCCTGCAGTTTGAGTGCCATCTCTCATTCCTCTCAAGCTTTCTTGCCCAAACCAGTTCACACACCTTCCATACCATCTATGCAAGCTAACCAAAACCTAAAACACGACCTGTAATCCCTCTAACTGGTTCCACCATTTTCACTTTTCTGATTTGCAGGTGAAGTGCTCTAGCACGATTCAAAAGCTTTCAAGACAAAGTAAAGCTTGGAATAGCATCCCTGGACCTCAAGGAAACTATCCCAATCGTCACCTTGCATTGAAAGCTTCTCCATTGCCAGATAGAACTTCAACTGAACAGGTAAGTTTTTGAATTCGTATCTCTCTTATTAGGCATTGTTAGCTTTAGGTTTGTGAAGAGAATATGTCACAATCATTGCCCTGAACATGCCCATATAATTAGATTTTATTTATATTATGAGTGTTGCAAGAATTTTGAGTCTGAACATGGAAGAAAATCTAGGTCAGGATTTGGGGGAGAAGAAATTCTCTCTCATCTTAGAGAGTTAAGACAAGTTCTGCATATGGTTGGATTCGTCTCTTGATGCTGAACATTTTTTATGTTGTGAGTTTTCATTAACAAGCCAGGAATCAAGATGTTTGAATCAGGGAACCAGGCGCGCGTTTTTTTGACATTGTTTGGCCAGAGGTTGAAGAAAGGTCCTTTGGCTGGGCCTGTTTCACATTTCCTTTTCACACACTCTTTTTACTTCTGAACCCCCTAAGCCCATTTTCTTCATTTTTATGATTTTTTGACTTTTCTTTTTTTGGCTTGACTTATTACTTTTTCCTAATCATATAAAAAATATAAAAATAATTTTTTGTACCATTTTCCTATTTATTAGATATTTATTTGGTTAGACTAGTTATTTGAACATAAATAAGTAAATAAATATACTTTTATTTAAAAAATGTTAAAATGGTGTAAATACATTTTTATTTTTATTTTATTTTATTTTATTTCATTTTATATTCTGAAAATATTTTATGTGAAATATATTTTTTTACAAAAAATTAAATATTATTATTTTTGTGCATATTTAAAATAATTTGTAAATAATACATATAAATACATATATATTAGTATACTTAGAATGAAATACCAAAAATATACATATTTTTATTTTGTTAATATTTAATACTAAAAATACATTTTTTACAAATATACTTCATCTTTATTTTATTTTTGTACACAAATAATAAATATTGTATATATTGAATAAATAATACATTCATTTAATAGAATTAGGGTTTTGCCCTAACATGAAAACTCCAAAAAAATACTTTTATTTTTATTTTATTTATGTGACATAAATAATACTTTTTTTTCATACATATAAAAAACTTTTTGCATTCTTGCATGTTTGTTTTATTTTTATTTAATTTATGCCTTTAATTATGTTGCAAATAATCCAAAAAAATGATGTAATAGCTAGGTTTAATTTCCTTGTCAAAATCCCCATTCAAACATTTGTACCCCCCTTCCCATATATGGTTTTGTAATAGCTTAGTAAATTTATTTTCGCACTTTATTACTTTCTAATTATACCGTGTTAGAATTAGGGTTTGTATGCGAAAAATAACGAAAAATAGTTTTGACCTAATTTCAAGATAAACAAGCATGAAAATGGACACACAAATCACACTTGCACCCCCTAGGGTATTCCACTTGTTGCCTTTCAAAATTGGGCCATATTGCATGTTAGGTCTCTTTGGGCAAAACAAACAAATCAAATGATCATAGTCCCTCGATAACACTTTCAAAATGTTGCCTAAACAAATGATCAAGTCCCTTAAAGAAAATGCCCAAAGATACTTGGCACCATTGCAATTATGGTCTAAACAATGACCCGCGCCCGTCCCTTTCACATCCTAACATGAGATTGTCCACCAAATACAATGGTGGAACAAACTTGTTAAAAGGGTTAAAACATAGCAATAAACTTTGAGAAATTTAGGAGTAGATAACCTCTTAGTTACTTGAATCAAACTTGCAAAAAACAAAACACTTGCCTATTTTCTAAAACACACCTCACAACACTTTCAAAACAAACTTTTCCACAAAACAAAATGAAAACCTTTTCAAAAGACATACATCTTTGTATACATCCCCACATGGATCATTACAAAGGTTGCCACCACATTGGCTTCTTTTCAAAACATTTTCAAACCCACACACACAAGCACCATTTCAAACAATTGAAAACCAAGGCAAGTTGATCTAAGCAAGTAACTAAGAGCCCATGGATAACCATGGGTAGAAAGGGTGCTAATACCTTCCCTTTCTATAATCTACTCCCCGAACCCAAGAAAACATCTCAAAGGTTTTTGCTGTGCTTTTTAACTTTTCCTTAGGATAAAATAAAAATTCGGTGGCGACTCTTGCTCAACCGAAACATTTGCAAAAACAAACGCAAAACCTCAAGTCGGTTCTCCCACCGTACCATAGGTGGTTTTGTCTTCGTTGACGGGTTGTCTCTTTTGACGGGGTGTCTCCTTTGACGAGTTGTCTCTATTGACGGGTTGTGCCTTAGAAAAATCTTTAGGAATCGATTTAACTGATTTTGTCTCCATTGACATGCTTCGCCTCAGAAAAATCTTTAGGAATCGATTTAACTGATTTTGTCTCCATTGACTGGTTTCGCCTCAGAAAAATCTTTAGGAATCGATTTAACTGATTTTGTCTCCATTGACTGGTTTCGCCTCAGAAAAATCTTTAGGAATTGATTTAACTGAACCAGACAAGGTCTTGGAATATCTTCAACTGGATCGGCGTCAGAAAAATCTTTAGGAATCGATTTAACTGGACCAGATAAGGTCTTTTGATATGGCTGAGAATTTAACTGCATCCTTCCTGAAAGGTAAAGGCCAGGCATATGCAATGCATGATATGGATCAAGCAATGATAGTCTCAACATAAATGAGATTATGTGGTATGATGCGTTTATGCATGTATCATGATGTATGGAAATATGATGTTTTAGCTGGGGAAAATAAATCCCGGAGCTGCGGGAGAATAGAGTCTAGTTCTTCGTTTCCGCTGGGGATGGTGAACAACGATGATTGTGAGAATAAACCTGCAGGAGAGGATGACTCCGTTGGGGAATAAACTGGATGAAGAGATTACTTTGAGGGGAATTACTCTGTGGGGAAGAGATATTCTGCTGATGATTTTAACGATAACTCCGCTGGGGATTCCATTGATAAGCTCAGTTGGGGATTTCAATGATGAACTCCGCTGGGGATGGATTACCGTTGCTGGTGATACTGAATATTTTGAGGATTAAAGTCCTGCTGGGGAGAAAGAAAGAACTTTGCTGGGGGATGATCTTTCAATTGTAACTTGCTGGGGATATCTTTATACTCCGCTGAGGAAGATTAAGACCTTCTGGGGATACCCAACCTTTTAGCGTTGATGGTGGATGACCTCTGCTTGGGGAGAGTATTGCTGATTTGTTCATAGTTTGCAAGTCCCAGCTGGGGGAGCTACCATTACTGTCTCGCTCTGCGGGGAGTGAAGGTATCTTAGCCATATTCTTCAGTTGAATGTACCTTGGTACCTGGTGGACAAAGCAACTACACAGCTTGGACATTTCTTATGCCCCTGTTTCTGATATTACCAATGATTCATCCTTTGTTTCGCATGTAAATATTTATGAGCAGCAATTAATGTCAAATGCATATATCAAAAATGAACACTGGACGTTCTTTGTAAAACAAAACAGATAAAGGGAAAACAGTTAGAAATTTGTCTGAAAAATGAATTTGTATTGATTTTTGAAGTTTGGCCTGTAAATAGGCGTTTTGTACAAGAGGCTGACGTCCTAGTAAGAGAACGCCATCGAACAAATAGGATTTATACAATTTGTGAAAAGAAAACAAAACAGCTATGTGAATAATCCCACTGGGTTCGAACTCTGCTATTGCCTTTATATCTTCAAGCGTCTCATCACTTTGCTGCTTAGTTGGAGACGAATCTAATTGACTGGTGTCGTCCGAGCCTGATAGTTGATACCGAAGTCCGGATGCGAGGTGATCCAATGAGACATAGTGTTACGCTTTAATCCCTAACTTTTGCCTGGACCGCCCGTTCGAGTTTTCAGTCCACCGGGATACCCATTTTTGCCCAAGCCGCCTTTTCAGGTTTTCGACTTGCCGGGTGTACAGATTTTTTTATTTTCATCCCTTATTTTTTCCCGAACCCTTTTGGTTCGCCGGGAAGCCCTTATTTTTTCCTAGGCCAGTCAACCTAGCGGGTCTTTGATTATGCGTAGTATCTTTTTACTATGTCTGCATTGACGGGGTGAGGAAGGTCGTCACCATCCATGGTGGTTAGAATCATAGCTCCTCCTGAGAAGATGTTCTTGACCACAAATGGCCCTTCGTAAGTAGGGGTCCATTTTCCCCTGGGATCACCTTGAGGTAGAATAATGCGCTTGATTACCAAGTCCCCAACTTGATACTCTTGTCTTTTGACTTTCTTGTTAAATGCCTTGATCATCCGTTTTTGGTATGTCTGACCATGACAAATAGCAGTAAGTCTATTTTCGTCGATTAGATTCATTTGATCAAGTCGGGTCTAGATCCAGTCGTCTTCGCTCAAACCTGCATCCTTCATGATCCGAAGAGAGGGTATCTGAACTTCAATGTGCAAGACTGCCTCCATGCCATAAACCAAGGAATAGGGTGTTGCCCCTGTTGACGTTCGTGCTGAGGTACGGTACCCATGAAGAGCAAATGGTAACATCTCGTGCCAGTCTTTGTACGTCACTGTCATCTTCTGCACAATCTTCTTAATGTTCTTATTTGCCGCTTCGACATCCCCATTCATCTTCGGCCGGTAGGGAGAAGAGTTATAATGCTGTATCTTGAATTGTTCGCAGAGCTCAGTGATCATCTTGTTGTTAAGATTGGTACCATTGTCTGTAATGATCCTCTCCAGTACACCGTATCGATAGATCAGGTTATGCCGGATGAACCGTGCCACGGCGTTCTTGGTTACGGTAGCAAAGGAAGCTGCTTCAACCCACTTCGTAAAGTAATCAATCGCTACCAGGATGAAATGATGCCCGTTGGATGCCGTAGGTCTGATCTTGCCAATCATATCAATGTCCCACATTGCAAAAGGCCAAGGCGCTGTCAAGACATTCAGAGGAACTGGAGGTATGTACACCTTATCAGCATAGACCTGGCACTTGTGACATGTCCGAGAATGCTGATAACAGTCAGCTTCCATTGTGGACCAGTAATATCCTGCCCGAAGGATTTCCTTTGCTATGGTATGTCCACTGGAATGAGTTCCGAAAGTACCTTCATGCAGTTCTGCCATGATCCTTTCTGCTTCAATTTTATCCATGCAACGCAGTAAGGTTGAATCATGGTTACGTTTGTAAAGAATGCCATTGCTGATGAAGAACTTTGCCGCGAACCTTCTCAGAAACTTCTTGTCATTAACAGATGCACCCTCGGGGTATTCTTGAGTTTCAAGGTACCTCTTCACTTCATGATACCAAGGTTTTTCTGTTACCTCTTCAGTCTCTAGATCACATCAATGTTCAGGTTCATCCAATTTCCAAATAATGATCCGGGGAGCCTCGTTGTCCCACTTGACTTTGAACATAGATGACATTGTAGCTAGCGCGTCCGCCAACTGATTCTCCTCTCTTGGGAAGTGTTCAAAGGTTATCTCCTCGAAATGGGGAAGCAACGTCAATACATACTCCTTGTAAGGAATAAGATTTGGGTGTTTCGTATCCCACTCTCCTTTGATCTGACTGATCACGAGAGCGGAATCTTCAAAGACACTCAGAAACTTAATCCTTAGGTCAATTGCTGCTCAAAGACCCATAATGCATGCTTCATACTCCGCCATGTTGTTGGTGCAGTTGAAACATAGTCGGGCGGTAAACAAAGTATGAGATCCTTTAGGAGATATGATCACAGCGCCAATGCCATTGCCTAAAGCGTTCGAAGCTCCATCAAAATGCATAGACCATCGGGATCCCTCCTCAGGTCCTTCATCCGGTCCAGGTGTTTCACAATCAGTTATCAACATGATATTCTCGTCCGGGAATTCAAAGTTCATAGACTGATAATCATCCACTGCCTGATGTGCCAAATGGTCTTCCAATACACTTCCCTTGATTGCTTTTTGAGTCGTGTACTGGATGTCATATTCAGTCAAGATCATCCGCCATCTTGCTATTCTTCCGGACAAGGCAGGCTTTTCGAAGATATACTTGATAGGATCCATCTTTGAAATCAACAGAGTAGTGTGAGTCAACATATACTGTCTCAGTCGGCGAGCAGCCCATGCCAAAGCGCAACAAGTTTTCTCGAGCAGTGAGTAACGGGTCTCACAGTCGGTAAAATTTTTGCTAAGGTAATAAATAGCATGCTCTTTTCGGCCAGACTCGTCATGCTGCCCCAGCACACACCCCATTGAGTTGTCAAGTACTGTCAAGTATAAGATTAGAGGTCTCCCTTCCACTGGTGGCATCATAATGGGTGGCTCCTGGAGATACTCTTTAATTCTTTCAAAAGCGGCTTGGCATTCATCGTTCCAACGTACCACTTGATCTTTCTTCAGTAATTTGAAGATTGGCTCACAAGTAGCAGTCAGGTGCGAGATGAATCGGGCAATGTAGTTCAGACATCCCAGAAAGCCTCTGACCTCTTTCTTTGTTTTGGGAGCTGGCATCTCCTGTATAGCTTTCACCTTTGCCGGATCCACTTGAATACCTTTGTCGCTCACGATGAAACCCAGTAGCTTACCAGATCTCACCCCGAAGGTGCACTTGTTCGGGTTCAACCTCAACTTGTATAACTTCAACCTGTCAAACAGTTTCTGTAAATGGTCAAGGTGTTCCTCCTCAGTTTGGTATCTCGCAATCATATCGTCGACGTATACTTCAATCTCATGATGGATCATGTCATGAAACAAAGCAACCATGGCACGCTGATATGTTGCCCCGACATTTTTCAACCCAAAAGGCATGACCTTGTAACAAAAGGTGCCCCAATGAGTAACAAAGGTGGTCTTCTCCATGTCTTCGGGAGCCATTTTTATCTGATTATAACCGGAGAAACCATCCATAAAGGAGAATACCTTATGCTGAGCAGTATTGTCAACCAGAACGTCGATGTGAGGCAGAGGGAAGTCATCCTTAGGGCTTGCCCTGTTCAAATCCCTGTAGTCAACACACATTCTGACCTTACCATCTTTCTTCGGCACTGGAACCACATTGGCGACCCACTGAGGGTAAGAAGTTACTGCTAGGAAACCGGCGTCAAACTGTTTCATAACTTCGGCCTTGATTTTCTCAGACATCTCTGGACGCATACGGCGAACCTTCTGTTTTACCGGAGGACAACCTTCCTTGGTAGGCAGGCGATGAACCATAATGTCGGTATCCAACCCCGGCATATCTTCGTAAGACCAGACAACGATTTCCATGTAGTCATGCAACATCTGAATCAACCGCTGTTTCACATTAAGCTCCAGATTTGCACCGATCTTGACTTCCTTTTTGTCTGTCTCAGTACCCAGATTCACTGTTTCTACTAGCTCTTCATGTGGCTGAATGGCCCTCTCTTCCTGGAGTAGTAGTCTTGCAAGTTCACCAGGCACTTCGCAATCATCTTCACCTTCGTCTTCGGCTAAGTTGATCGGATTTTCGAAGTCATAACTGGCAGTAGCAGAGTCGTTACCAGTGAGATCCAGAGTGGATTGGGACCTGTATATGTGAGTGTGTGTAAAATAACTGTTTTGCAATATGTAATAAAGAAAGACAAGGAGCACAAAATTTGAAATGCGAAAATGTCCAATGCTTTCATTAATGATATATGAAAATGGCATACAAAAGCCCTCACAAATGAAGCCACGGTGCCCCGGGTAAGACACTAGGCCATAAAGTTTTACAATATTGTCTATTACAAATTCAAAACAAAGTGTTCATCATGTCTTCTTCAATGTTGGTGTTGACCAAGCTGAGGAGTCTACCATGTCTTTCACTGAAGAGAGAACTCTCGGGGATCCTGGATGTAAGCTCCTTGAGTTGAGGAGGGATCCTTACAAGGTTGACTTGAATTGTTTTCCTGCGGAGAGACTCCATGTCCTGCAAAACAGGAACAAAGACGAAGATTTAAACCCTTGAAATGGTTAGCAGATGCATATGATGCTTTATGATGTCATGTATGCAAAAAGTAAGCAAGTGTATATACAGACAATCATATTCACACAAAGCAAAGAAGTCCTTAGGTTTAGGCTTGCATGGGGTTCGTAGGTAAGTACCCTCTTGAAGTTTAGTTGGCTCAACCTGTCCTAAAATAGTAACCGGGTTCTAAGGAGCTCAATATCTTTGGATTGTTTTCTATGTTCATTGTTTTAGTTTAGCCACTTAACTGGCGACCAAAATATTCCAAGAAAACAACCCTCAATGAGTGTAGTATCGAGTATCTACCAACTTCAGACTGCACCAAAGTCGGTCATCTCACTACCCCTAAAAAGGCCAAGATGGTCAAGTAAGGTTCTAAGGTCAATTGATACTTCACGACACCACGCGGAGGCCCCGTACTCTCCCTGACTTAACTCAAGGGTTACCGGTACTCACCAAAGTGCCACATCAACGTAGCTACTGTTTCAACCATGTCGGTATACCCCGCACAATTCCCTCACAATTTGTTGCTACTTACCTAAAGGGTATCCCCAGATCCGGGTTAGGATCTATAGAACTCCGATACAAGCCCACAAAATTAAGAGCATACAAAGCAATACAATTGAAAACACAAGTGATCTAATCCTAAGGTACACCTCACTTATAATACTCCCCAGCAGAGTCACCAGTTCTGTGATCGGTGGAAACGAGAACTGACTGTTTCTTAATGCTGGTTCGCGTTTGCGTTTGTTTTCGCAAAGTGTTGCGGTAAGCAAGAGTCGCCACCGTCTTTTATTTTATCCAACAAGGAAAGGACAAAAGCACAGAAAAATTCCTTTTCGAGATTGTTTCTCGGGTTTAGGAGGTAGATTATAGAAAGGGAAGGTGTTAGCACCCTTTCTATCTGTGGTTATCCACGGGCTCTTAGGTACTTGTTCACTATGTTTTCAAAAGTTTGCTTTTCTTTGTGATTGTGGGTTTTGAAAAAAAAAATAGTTTGTTGTTTTGAAGAAAGTGTAAGTGCGAAAAGTTTGTTTTGTTTTTAAAAGGAGCAAGTACTTAAGAACCTCTACCTACTCAAAAAAGGAATTTTAATTGTGCAACTGTCCTTTAGACAATGCTATCCAACTATTGAGGAGTAGGTAGCACCGTCGTTGGAGTTTTTCGGGTCAATTCGATTTTAGGGACGTGTGGTCACTAAAGTAACGTTAGGACGCTTTAGTGGTAATCCTAATGTCTTAGATCATTTTTTATCGAGGCAACCATTTTGAGGCAACTTATGATCTTGGGACGAAAGGACGACCTCTAAAACATCCTATACTTAATGACCACGCTCGAGGCAACCAAGTGAGGTGTACCCTAGGAGTGGCATGTGCAAGTGTGTCAATTTTTAGTTGTATTATCTTTACATGTCTGGGTGAGCTACAGTTGATTTTAATTTAAGAGTTAATCTTGTCATGCAATCCTAGTTAGCATACATCTAAACAGTATATGTACAGGAATTCAAAGTGCGGGAATTGTAAATCCTACGCTATTACAAAGCTTCGGGGAGGGGGATTGTTTACATGTCCAAAAATTGGGGGAATAAAAGCAGTAAAGAAAAAGGTCTTAGTTTAAGCTATTACATCCCAGTAAGCAGTTACAATAAAATAAACGCGCGTGAATCTAAAAAAAATCCTAAGAATACAAACTTTTGTTGTTTTATTTTATTTTTTGGGAAAATGCTAAATGTTCAATTAAGTCAAATTCAATTAATTAAAAAAAACTGATTAAAATTAATTCTAAAACATTCCTAATATTTTTTGCATTTTTTGTTTATGAAAAGGATTGAATTCAAATAAATCCTAAGTCTACTGATTTTAAAATTGAAGAAAAAGTTAAAAATACTTAACTAAATTAAATCCTAATTCTAAGTTATTTATTTTTATGATTTTTATGTTGATGATTAAAAAAAAAACTAAAAGAAATAAACAAAAACAAAATAAACAAAGTACAAATGGGCCAGGCAGCAAAACAAGAAAAAATATAATTCTGGAGACCTGGGTCGAAAGAGGTGTAGGCTGTCTTTCGACCCAGTGAAGAGGCTAGATCGAAGGTGCATGAGGGGCTGCACTCTGAGAGTGTTCGATCTGGATATGTCATCCTTCGATCTGGGAGTCTTGGGTCCAGTTCGAAGCTAAGCTGCTGAGCTTCGAAACTCTGAACAGGATCCTGAGAATATAGTTCCTGCAAAACGAAACAGAGATTAAAGGTCCAGAGGGGACTTTACCCCCCCCCCCTAATTCGAATCTCCCCCTTATTCTCACCTGCTGAATCTGGTTCTGGGTTTGTTTTATCCTTGGATTCGAAGGAGAAACTCAGATTGTGCCCAAGCAATGGCACAATCTCATCTTTGCGCTGTAGCTTATATGTATCACATTAAATCATTCACAAAAAATAACAATAACATGGTGTTGCACCCCAAAATTTACCCTCCCATATTCTTCAAGATTTTCCAAGATCAAGGTTCAAAATCTCTCAAGGGTTGCACAGTCCAACTGCCTCCTAACACAGTCAAAATTAGGGTTTTGGTTCTGGCAAAGAAATTGAAGTTTTCAAGGGTCCAATCAAGTCCCACATTCCTACATACATTGTCAAGCATTCATATGCCAAGTTTCAAGACTCACAGCATCAAGTTGCACAGTCAAAAACCCTCAATGCTTCACAGTCAACTGCAGGGGCAAAATGGTCATTTGACAGTCAAAAGTCAAAATTTTTGGTCAACATCTTATTTGAAGCCACAAACATCATTTGATCAATTCTTGATCATGATTCTCAAAGCATGGCTCAAAAAGTCTCAAGATGCAAAAGTTTCTATTTTTGGACAGCTGAAAAGTCAACTGCAAATTGACCAGGGCATAACTTCCTCATGGTTTATCAGAATAATCCTATTCAATGCTCATTTTGAAGAGGATGACATTTCCTACAATTCATCTTCACACTTCAAGTCCAAGAAATGCTCTCATAAAAAGTTATCAATTACAACATTATAGGTCATTTTCAAAAGTCAACAAAAAGGCACTTTAAGTCAAAGACCATAACTTGAGATTGGTAAATCAAAATGACATGGGACCAAAGACATTGGTTATAGGACTCCAAGACCTTTCCAAAATGTCCAAGAACATGTTCATATCTTCAAAATTGAGCAAGATATGCCTTGTAGAAGTTGGGAAATATTTGGGAATTTTGAAAAGTCAACTTTGATTCAAATGCCTCAAAATTGCTAATGGGCCTCAATTCCTTCCATGAATCATTACCCAAAGGCTATGCGCGACCCATTAAGCTAAAAGGGAGTTATTTTCTTATTTTTAATTAATTAATTGAATTTTTAATCTTATTAATTCATTTAATTAAATTTAATTATGAGAAAAATACTAAACAATGTTTTTTAAATCTTTTTGTGCAGCAAGTTCACTCATTATGAGCTAGATATTTCGTGTACCAATCAACAAGGGCAAAATCATCCAAATTTGGCATAATTGGCATGGAAAAGATTGAAAAAAGATATGGAAAATCAAATATTCAAAAACATTGATTCAAGGACTTTGGGCTTGGTTTTTTTAACCTAATTCACTCAGATACATATGCACAACTAAGACCTAATGCATTGGACACAAAAGGCTGCGCTGAAAACCAAGAACAACATTGCAAATTTTGGCCAAAAACCTTGAAAATGTTTTCATACCTAGAGTACAATTCAAGGCGTGAAAAGCATTCCAAAACCTTGCCAAGACATCCAGGAAGGGATTGCAATCAAGAACCAATCTCCAGGCCTCAAGAATTGGTAGAATGAAGTCTCACTTTTCATAAATATTTTCATAATCGTGTTTCAGTTTTCAGACATTGTTCATGCATTTTAACTGTTGATTTACACTAATATGGATATTCTGAAGCTAATGGTACCCTTGAATTGAACTAATACTGCATGTACAAGAATTCACCATGAACGTATTTTAGGGTTTCAGGAGCTTTGGATTAGGGGTTCCTTCATAAGGAAAAATTAGCCCTTCAAACTGGTACCAATGGATTCGTGACATCCAAACGAAGCTGACTCACACCTCGCGCCCTTTTTATGTTTGCCTAAATCCTATTCACTATTTTTTCAGGTTGAGTTTAGTGGGGGTTTAAAACCCCCGCTATCTTCTTTTATTTACAGCACAAAAACGAGGAAGACGCATATGTGTCATCTGATGGTTGGATGATTCAAATACTGGCGCGCTTTTCTTTGTTCAGACCACTAACCATTGTTTTCAATTATTATATTTTCCATTCACTATATTAACCAACACGCGCGTTGGTTCAGTTGGCAGTCGAGTTGTCATGCACGTACTGGGACCTGGGTTCGATTCCCAGGTCCCCCCATTTAATCCATAATTTTTGTTATACTATATTCCAATGCAGCGTAGTCTCAATGGCTCACCATGCACGCCCTCGCCTATGTATGCCAAGTTGATCTGATGGTCAATCTGAAGGTCGCAATGGGATGTCTACCATGCACGCCAGTCAATGGATCCACACGCAAGTTGGAAAGTCAACGCAGGCCTTGCAATCTTGGGCCAAAAATGCTCCAAAAAACCTCCTATATGGGCCAGACACCCCCATGGTTTGCATCATGTTTATTTTTTTATTTGATTTTTATTTTGATTCTTTTAATTGCTTTTAATTGTTTATTTAATTTCATAAATTAATTTTCATAATAAAAAAATCAGAAGCTAAAAATATGTTTATTTAATATTTAATTCATTAATATTCTTGTAAATAAATCTTTATACCATTAATTTAGTAAAATTAGGTTTCAAATTTTAATCTTTTCTTAAATAACTAAAATATATAGAAATTAGGGTTTTTAGCATTTTTTTCCTTTTTCTTAATAAATAATTTTTTCTTATTATCATTATTATTAATTATTAATTAATTTTGTAAATAAACATGTAATTAATTAATTAGGGTAAATTAGGTTAAACTTGAATATCTTTCATAAATAATTAAAAACAACTTAGAACTAGGGTTTTATTTAACTTCTAATTTTAATTAATTTTCTTTATTTTCATTAAATACAAAAAAACATAAAAAAAACAATTTCTTTTCTTAATTAAATAATTAATTAGCTTTTTAATTTCATTTAATTTCTCAAAAGGGTCCAACGCCCTCGAATGTTCTATCTTTATTCTTTTTGCGCGTTTATCTTTCTTGTAAATATTATGTAACTGTTCAAGCCATGTAATAGTAACTAGGTTTTACTTTCCGCATTTTTATTCAAAACGGGTCTTTGTTAATTTGGCGATGTATAGACCCGCGCATTGTAATAACGTAGGACCTTTATTTTCCGCACTTTAATTTCCGCACTTTTAAATTATAATTGCATGAAAGAATGAATGGCCTAAATTAAAAGCAAAGCGTAGCTCACCATAATGCATGATCAAAGACAAATATTAACATGAAAACAATACACAAATTCACACACCACTCTTAGGGTACGCCTCACTGTTGCCTTACCTTCGAAACGTGGTCGTCGAGTATAGGACGTCTTAGTAAGTCCTTATGTCCGTTGATCCATATGCCTCAAAACAAGTTGCCTCGGAAAAGTTGCCTCGAATTAAAAAGGATCAATGGCATAAGGGTAGCTTCTAAGGTATCCTACTGTTGCTCTGGTGACCACACTGTCCCTACAAACGAATTGACCCGAACACCTCCAACGGTGGTGCTACCTACCTCTCAATGGTGGGATGGCACTACCTTAAGGACATTTACACGGCCTAATTCCTTAGGGTAGGTAGATGACTCGTAGATACTTGCTCTCTAAAAAACAATCAAAACTCTTTTCACACCGACACTTTCAAAAAGCTTTTAAAACATTTTTTCAAACACTCTTGAGGACTGATACAAGAGTCGATCTGAAATCTTTAAAACGAAACTTTTTCAAACCCACGCACTTTTGAAAAGCAAACAAACATTTTGAAAACATAGTGAGCAAATATCTAAGAGCCCATGGATAACCATGGATAGAAAGGGTGCTAACACCTTCCCTTTCTATAAATCTACCTCCCGAACCGAGAGATAATCTCATAAGGAATTTTGCTGTGCTTTTGTCCTATCCATGTTGGAGAAAATAAAAGACGGTGGCGACTCTTGCTTCCGCGACATTTCGCGAACCAGCGTTAAACAGTCAGTTCCAGATCCACCGATCACAGAACTAGCGACTCTGCTGGGGACATTATAAAAGTGAGGTGTACCTTAGGACTAAGATCACTTGTGTTTTCAACCGTCTGAATTGTTTGCTTTATTATTGTGGGCCTGTCTTGGGAGTTCTATAGATCCTAACCCGGATCTGGGGATACCTTCTTAGAAAGTAGCAACAAGGCTGTGAGGGAACTGTGCGGGGTATACCGACATGGTTGAAGCAGTCTGCTACGTTGATGTGGCACTTTGGTGTGTACCGGTAACCCTTGAGTCCAGTCAAGGAGAGTATGGGGCCTCTGCGTGGTGTCGTGAAGCATCAACTGACCTTAGGAACCTTAATTGAACCATCTTGGCCTCTTTAGGGTAGTGAGATAACTGACTTTTGGTGCAGTCCGAGGTTGGTTGATACTCGATACTACACTCAATTGAGGGTTGTTTTCTTGGGATATTTCGGTCGCCAGTTCAGTGGCTAAATCGAAACGATGAACAATGAAAGCAATTCAGTGATATTGGGACCCTTAGAACCCGGTTACTTCTGATAGGACAGGTTTTGAGCCCACCAACTTCAAGAGGGTAGTACCCCAAACTTCATGCTGGCCTAAAACTCTAAGGGCTCTCTTGTGTGACTTGTGTGCCTTCCAACTTGACTATTTGCATGTTTGTTATCTGACACTTGAGTTTCTTGCAGGTTTTGTTTACAGTCCTTAATTGGGACTCATAACAGGGTTTACCTACATTACCCCATCATAGCATAACATCATACTATTGCATACATCCTGCATAAGGACTAACCCATTTCAAGAATCTCAAAGGTTTGTGATGCAGGTCATGATAAACCAACTGTCCAACAAGGGGCAAAGAGGATTTATTTTCCTCTAGCCGAGGTTGTCAGAGGCTATGACCCACTTGATATGGTGAGCTTTGACACTTGAAGAAGGTTCCCCGAGCCAAGATTGTCAGGGGCTATGACCCACTCGATATGGTGAGCCTTGACCCTTGAAGAAGGACTCTCAACAATATGCAGTTCCTTCAATCAAGCTACCCAAATTCAAATGCTAACAATTTTCTTGTTTACCCCGCGAGATCCTTGAAAACATTGCATGCATACATACATATCATTGCATTACAGGTACCCCTTTTACAGGTTGCTTACCTTCTTCGCTGTTTATTTCAGCCGATCGTCATGAATCCTGAATCATCTACTGAGCAATCCATCAAGGCTCTCCAGGCTCAGAACGCCCAATTCCAAGAGTTGATCATGAATTTGGCCCAGGAGCAACAAGATCTGAAGACTCTGCTTATGAAGAAGAAGAAGAAGAGGACTGTGTTGTTCAACCCTAGGCGCAAATCTGGGAATGTATCACAAAATAATGCTGATCAAGATGCTTCCTCTGTAGGGAAAGACAACCCCCAAGAAAGAGAGATTCCTAGTCCAGTGGTCTCCGACAACGAGACCGACTACAATGATGAGCAGTACCCTCCGGCTGAGGATAAGTACAAGCAATTGGAAGATCGTCTGAATGCCATGGAAATTCAACAGGTGCCTGGGTTGGATTTTGGGGACTTGGGTCTATCTTCTGGTGTGGTCATCCCACACAAATTCAAAGCACCATCTTTCGCAAAGTATGACGGGGCGTCCTGCCCCAAGCTACATCTCAGATCTTATGTGCGGAAGATCCAACCATACACTATGGACAAGAACTTGTGGATCCACTTCTTCCAGGAGAGTCTTTCAGGGACTCATCTCGAATGGTTCTATCAGCTGGATGGAACCAAGGTTCGTAACTGGGAGGAGTTGGCTACTGCTTTTTACAAGCAGTATCAATATAATGCCGACCTCGCTCCTACGCGTATCCAACTCCAGGGTATGTCGCTAGGATTGGGAGAAGGTTTTAAAGAGTACGCGCAGAAATGGAGAGACCTGGCTGGTAGGGTACAACCACCGCTGACTGGCCGTGAACTTGTGGACATGTTCTTGGGGACCCTGTCTGGTCCATTCTACAACCACCTGATTAGGAATTCGTCTGATGGATTCACAGATCTTATCTTGACTGGGGAGAGAATAGAAGCTGGCATCAGGTCTGGAAAGATTCAAGAGGCGACACCTTATGAAAAAAAGCCTTACCATGGAAAGAAAGAGTCCAATGATGTGCATGGTAAAAAGAGCCGTCAGGATCAACAGGTAGGGGCAACCCAGATCTCCAATCCTAGACCTGCTCAACAAGGACAGGGGCAGCAGCGTAAGGAGGTCGCACCCAAACGGCAGTTCACCAAGATCAGCATGTCACTGGATCAAGCACTACAGCAATTGTTGAAAGTAGGGCTGATTACCTTAAGGGCTCCTCTTCGGAATCCGAACACTTCTTCTCCCAACTACCATCCTAATGAGAGGTGTGCCTACCACTCCGATAGCCTGGGGCATACTACGGACAACTGCTGGCCTTTGAAGAACAAGATTCAAGACATGATCGACGCTGGAGAGATTCAGTTTGAAGCGCCAGAGACTCCAAACATAATCACTGCTCCTTTGCCCAATCATTGAAGGCTTTTGTTTATTTGAATTTCCGAGTTGTATTTTTCTTTGCTTATACAAACAATTAATGTCATAGCAAACTCTTTTATTCCATTAATGCATCGCATATGTCTGTTTTGGAATTAATACAATTATTTTCATTATATTCAAAATTGCTTTCATTTTTCTGTGATGATCAACTCTCGGTTAATAATTCTAAGCCTCTTGAGGGAGGATGACGAAAACGATACCACAATCTACAGTATGCTTTTGAACAGACCCCGCTGATGAGGTACAGGCATTGTTTCAATTCCTAAACACTGGAGTTATAAGGAAGATAATCCCTCGTCAACCCCTTTGAGCCAAAGAAGTTGGAGTTTTTTCTTTTCGAAAATTAAAACCCTTAATCATAACCTGGGGCAGGGTAGTTCTCTCAGTTGATCCAAGTGCACAACGAATGGAACCAAAGGAGTCCTTCCAAAAACAAAAGACGGTGATGGTTCCGAATAATCATAAAGACAGGCAGTCATTATCTTTCAACAACAAAAGCTCAATAAGTCAAAACCTATGAAGGAGACTTACAAAACTGGGGCATCCCGCTGACTGTAATCCCAAAAAAGGAAACAGTTCAGGCAAAAAACAGGGATAACAAAATAAAAAAGAAAGAGGTCATACAAACCCTCAACAAAAAAAAGGGAAACGACTGCCTGGTCAAAATAAATTTTCAACATCCGAACCATCACCGGAGCATCAAAGCAAAGACTCAAATAAGGTCTAACGCACGATCAACTGAGTTTAGGTTTGAAGAACATCACGAAGAGCGGGTGGGTACAAATATAATTTGAGCCTTTATCCTTTGTTTCTTAAACCATGAACCAGGCCACGTTATAACCCTTAAAAAGTCCTAGCTGAAGCATGGGTTAGTTCGAAGGCATACTGTTACGAAAGGTATCCTGACTCCTTAAGGCTTGCGATAAAATAACGAGTTGACATCACGGTTTACAAAAAATTCACTGGTTTTATTGAAGAATATGCATTTCCAAAAACTTCAAGACAGACATAAGCTTTGCATTTTTAATATAACTTTGTTTGCATATGGCTTTTTGTTTAAACAGCAAAGAAATTCGCGCGACGAATGTCTAATGAACAAAAGCACTTCCAATCAAGGGGCATGGCATGATCATTGTCCATCATTTGGGGCAGTCCAGCCAAGATTCAGAGAATCTCTTAAAAGGCCAACCAACTTGGGGCAAATCTCCATCTGAATCACTTGGGGCATTGGACGATCAAACGAAAATCTTCTGGCAACACAAGCAGCCAGGGGCATCTCCTTACATTCTGAGGGAATGGACATAGTCGAAAAATACGACACATAATCAAAGACCCGCTAGGTTGACACACCTAGGCAAAAATAAGGGCTTCCCGGCGAACCAAAAGGGTTCGGGCAAAAATAAGGATGAAAATGGAAAAAAATCTGTACACCCGGCAAGTCGAAAACCTGAAAAGGCGGCTTGGGAAAAAATGGGTATCCTGGTGGACTGAAAACCCGAAAGGGCGGTCTAGGCAAAAGTTAGGGATCACAGCGTACGACTATGTCCCGGCATCTCGTCACTTGCCTACCAGAAGAAGATTTGTCACCCGGCAGTCATCAAGCGTCTCCACATGTATCTTTTCCCACATCAGAAACAGGGGCAATAATGAGTTGTCTAAGCGATCTAATTGCTCTGTACACCAAGGTGCCAAGGTACGTTCGACTGAAGAATATAACCAAGATGCCTTAATTCCCCAGAGAGCGAGCCAAGATTCAACAATTCTCCCCAAGAAGAGTTGGATTCCCACAAGCCCTACAAGGCACAATATCTCCAGCAGGTCAGCGATACTCTCCCCGAGTAGAGTTATACTCCGTCAGCCTTAAGGAAGTTGGATTACCTCCAGAAGATCTCAACATTCCCCAGCGGAGTTCTCATACAACATCTCAGCGAAGTACCTCTCTTCCCACAGAGTATTTCCCCCAGCAAGATCGCTAGAGTATTTTTCCCCGCAGAGTAATCTCTCCAAGCTTATTCCCCAACGGAGTCATCTCCTCCTACCGGTTTATTCTTGCAATCATTATCCCCAGCGGAAACGAAGAATTCTCTACTCTTCAAACATCAGCCCAGGATAAACTCCCGGCATTCGTCAAGGATTTATTTTCCTAGACAAAAATACATTCACAAACATCACATTTTCATACATGATATAAACATCACATTCTACAATCCCATTGGTTATAAACGTCATAACACCGTGCATTCCATGCACCATGACATTGCATATAACTAATGTTTTGCCTTTTTTCAGGAAAGGTCAATGCAAAGATGATTACTATCAACTATCGCAATCCCAGATTCGATTCCTGTATCTAGCCAGGGCAGGTCTGTGAGCGATTGATTGTGGATTCGATACCTGTATCCGGCCAGGGCAGGTCTACGTTAAAAAGATTAAAGAGATAGCATGGAAATGCTCCAGATATGGATGTTGTTCTTTTGCTTATTCAAAATACCTTTCTAGATATGGTTCAGATGTGACCCAGGCATGGCGACGTTCTGATACTTATTCCAGATTTCTTCTCAGATATAACTTAGAGATGCTCCGGACACGGAGGTTGTTCTGTTGTTTATTCAGAGACCACCTTTCTAGATATGGTTCAGATGTGACCCAGGCATGGCGACGTTCTGATACTTATTCCAGATTTCTTCTCAGATATAACTTAGAAATGCTCCGGACACGGAGGCTGTTCTATTGTTTATTCAGAGATTACCTTTTTAGATATGGTTCAGATGTGACCCAGGCATGGCGACATTCTGATACTTATTCCAGATTTCTTCTCAGATATAACTTAGAGATGCTCCGGACACGGAGGCTATTCTATTGTTTATTCAAAGACCACCTTTCTAGATATGGTTCAGATGTGACCCAGGCATGGCGACGTTCTGATACTTATTCCAGATTTCTTCTCAGATATAACTTAGAAATGCTCTGGACACGGAGGCTGTTCTATTGTTTATTCAGAGATTACCTTTTTAGATATGGTTCAGATGTGACCCAGGCATGGCGACGTTCTGATACTTATTCCAGATTTCCTTTCAGAGATAGCTTGGAAATGCTCCAGATATGGATGCTGTTCTTTTGCTCATTCAAGACTCCTTTTAGATATGGTTCAGATGTGACCCAGGCATGGCGACGTTCTGATACTTATTCCAGATTTCCTTTCAGAGATAGCTTAGACATGCTCCAGATATGGATGCTGTTTTTTTGCTTATTCAAGACTCTTTCTGAAGATAGTCCAGATGTGACCCAGGCATGGCGACGTTCTGATACTCATTCCAGATTTCCTTTCAGATATAGCCTAGAGATGCTCCAGATCCGGACGCCGTTCTATTGCTTATTCAGATTCAAACTTCTAAAAGACAACTTAGAGATGCTCCATCCCGGATGCTCTTCTATTGTTCATTCCAGATCCGAGCCCGATTCAGATGACATTCTGTCGATCATACAGATACAGTATGGATATGCCCCAGACACGGTGGTCATTCTACTGTTTATTCAGACGTCAACAACTAGATATAGACTAGATATGCTCCAGGCACGTAAGCTATTGTATTTCTTATTCAGGTTTAGTTATCCGACAGTCTCCAAATGGCATCAATAAGCCCATTCCCGACAAGGTTCTGTCATACTTCCAGATGGCATCTATAAGCCCATCCTCCTATCCATCATCTCTCCGAATGGCATCTGTAAGCCCATTCCCGCCATCACATTTCTAATACTTTACTATGTGAGCGCAAATTTCTGGGCACTTTAGTGTTCAATCATCTTCCACCTTCGGATTACGAAAGGCACGCAAGCCAATCTGCATCCTCAGGTCTAAGAAGATTGAACAGGGGAAACTGTTGCACCCCAAAATTTGCCCTCCCATATTCTTCAAGATTTGCCAAGATCAAGGTTCAAAATCTCTCAAGGGTTGCACAGTCCAACTGCCTCCTAACACAGTCAAAATTAGGGTTTTGGTTCTGGCAAAGAAATTGAAGTTTTCAAGGGTCCAATCAAGTCCCACATGCCTACATACATTGTCAAGCATTCATATGCCAAGTTTCAAGACTCACAGCATCAAGTTGCACAGTCAAAAACCCTCAATGCTTCACAGTCAACTGCAGGGGCAAAATGGTCATTTGACAGTCAAAAGTCAAAATTTTTGGTCAACATCTTATTTTGAAGCCACAAACATCATTTGATCAATTCTTGATCATGATTCTCAAAGCATGGCTCAAAAAGTCTCAAGATGCAAAAGTTTCTATTTTTGGACAGCTGAAAAGTCAACTGCAAATTGACCAGGGCATAACTTCCTCATGGTTTATCAAAAAAATCCCATCTAATGCGCATTTTGAAGAGGATGACATTTCCTACAATTCATCTTCACACTTCAAGTCCAAGAAATGCTCTCACAAAAAGTTATCAATTACAACATTATAGGTCATTTTCAAAAGTCAACAAAAGGCACTTTAAGTCAAAGACCATAACTTGAGATTGGTAAATCAAAATGACATGGGACCAAAGACATTGGTTATAGGACTCCAAGACCTTTCCAAAATGTCCAAGAACATGTTCATATCTTCAAAATTGAGCAAGATATGCCTTGTAGAAGTTGGGAAATTTTTGGGAATTTTGAAAAGTCAACTTTGCTTCAAATGCCTCAAAATTGCTAATGGGCCTCAATTCCTTCCATGAATCATTACCCAAAGGCTATGTGCGACCCATTAAGCTAAAAGGGAGTTATTTTCTTATTTTTAATTAATTAATTGAATTTTTAATCTTATTAATTCATTTAATTAAATTTAATTATGAGAAAAATACTAAACAATGTTTTTTAAATCTTTTTGTGCAGCAAGTTCACTCATTATGAGCTAGATATTTCGTGTACCAATCAACAAGGGAAAAATCATCCAAATTTGGCATAATTGGCATGGAAAAGATTGAAAAAAGATATGGAAAATCAAATATTCAAAAACATTGATTCAAGGACTTTGGGCTTGGTTTTTTTAACCTAATTCACTCAGATACATATGCACAACTAAGACCTAATGCATTGGACACAAAAGGCTGCGCTGAAAACCAAGAACAACATTGCAAATTTTGGCCAAAAACCTTGAAACTGTTTTCATACCTAGAGTACAATTCAAGGCGTGAAAAGCATTCCAAAACCTTGCCAAGACATCCAGGAAGGGATTGCAATCAAGAACCAATCTCCAGGCCTCAAGAATTGGTAGAATGAAGTCTCACTTTTCATAAATATTTTCATAATCGTGTTTCAGTTTTCAGACATTGTTCATGCATTTTAACTGTTGATTTACACTAATATGGATATTCTGAAGCTAATGGTACCCTTGAATTGAACTAATACTGCCTGTACAAGAATTCACCATGAACGTATTTTAGGGTTTCAGGAGCTTTGGATTAGGGGTTCCTTCATAAGGAAAAATTAGCCCTTCAAACTGGTACCAATGGATTCGTGACATCCAAACGAAGCTGACTCACACCTCGCGCCCTTTTTATGTTTGCCTATATCCTATTCGCTATTTTTTCAGGTTGAGTTTAGTGGGGGTTTAAAACCCCCGCTATCTGCTTTTATTTACAGCACAAAAACGAGGAAGACGCATATGTGTCATCTGATGGTTGGATGATTCAAATACTGGCGCGCTTTTCTTTGTTCAGACCACTAACCATTGTTTTCAATTATTATATTTTCCATTCACTATATTAACAAACACGCGCGTTGGTTCAGTTGGCAGTCGAGTTGTCATGCAGGTACTGGGACCTGGGTTCGATTCCCAGGTCCCCCCATTTAATCCATAATTTTTGTTATACTATATTCCAATGCAGCATAGTCTCAATGGCTCACCATGCACGCCCTCGCCTATGCCTGCCAAGTGGATCTGATGGTCAATCTGAAGGTCACAATGGGATGTCTACCATGCACGCCAGTCAATGGATCCACACGCAAGTTGGAAAGTCAACGCATGCCTTGCAATCTTGGGCCAAAAATACTCCAAAAAAACTCTTATATGGGCCAGACACCCCCATGGTTTGCATCATGTTTATTTTTTTATTTGATTTTTCTTTTGATTCTTTTAATTGCTTTTAATTGTTTATTTAATTTCATAAATTAATTTTCATAATAAAAAAATCAGAAGCTAAAAATATGTTTATTTAATATTTAATTCATTAATATTCTTGTAAATAAATCTTTAAACCATTAATTTAGTAAAATTAGGTTTCGAATTTTAATCTTTTCTTAAATAACTAAAATATATAGAAATTAGGGTTTTTAGCATTTTTTTCCTTTTTCTTAATAAATAATTTTTTCTTATTATCATTATTATTAATTATTAATTAATTTTGTAAATAAACATGTAATTAATTAATTAGGGTAAATTAGGTTAAACTTGAATATCTTTCATAAATAATTAAAAACAACTTAGAACTAGGGTTTTATTTAACTTCTAATTTTAATTAATTTTCTTTATTTTCATTAAATACAAAAAACATAAAAAAAACAATTTCTTTTCTTAATTAAATAATTAATTAGCTTTTTAATTTCATTTAATTTCTCAAAAGGGTCCAACGCCCTCGAATGTTCTATCTTTATTCTTTTTGCGCGTTTATCTTTCTTGTAAATATTATGTAACTGTTCAAGCCATGTAATAGTAACTAGGTTTTACTTTCCGCATTTTTATTCAAAACGGGTCTTTGTTAATTTGGCGATGTATAGACCCGCGCCTTGTAATAGCGTAGGACCTTTATTTTCCGCACTTTAATTTCCGCACTTTTAAATTATAATTGCATGAAAGAATGAATGGCCTAAATTAAAAGCAAAGCGTAGCTCACCATAATGCATGATCAAAGACAAATATTAACATGAAAACAATACACAAATTCACACACCACTCTTAGGGTACGCCTCACTGTTGCCTTACCTTCGAAACGTGGTCGTCGAGTATAGGACGTCTTAGTAAGTCCTTATGTCCGTTGATCCATATGCCTCAAAACAAGTTGCCTCGGAAAAGTTGCCTCGAATTAAAAAGGATCAATGGCATAAGGGTAGCTTCTAAGGTATCCTACTGTTGCTCTGGTGACCACACTGTCCCTACAAACGAATTGACCCGAACACCTCCAACGGTGGTGCTACCTACCTCTCAATGGTGGGATGGCACTACTTTAAGGACATTTACACGGCCTAATTCCTTAGGGTAGGTAGATGACTCGTAGATACTTGCTCTCTAAAAAACAATCAAAACTCTTTTCACACCGACACTTTCAAAAAGCTTTCAAACCAATTTTTCAAACACTCTTGAGGACTGATACAAGAGTCGATCTGAAATCTTTAAAACGAAACTTTTTCAAACCCACGCACTTTTGAAAAACAAACAAACATTTTGAAAACATAGTGAGCAAATATCTAAGAGTCCATGGATAACCATGGATAGAAAGGGTGCTAACACCTTCCCTTTCTATAAATCTACCTCCCGAATCGAGAGATAATCTCATAAGGAATTTTGATGTGCCTTTGTCCTGTCCATGTTGGAGAAAATAAAAGATGGTGGCGACTCTTGCTTCCGTGACATTTCGCGAACCAGCGTTAAACAGTCAGTTCCAGATCCACCGATCACACATGGATATGCAATCAAGATGAATTTAAAAATGAGTTTGAGATTAGATTTTTATTTTACCAAACAGAGGTGTTGGGATCTGTGGTTTTGAGTGTGGAATGGCTGGTGCAGGGGTTGGGTATGGCTTCCTGGAAATGCTGATGATTTTGGCAGCGTATCTCCAAGTTCTCCTTGTTTCTTTTCTCTATTTTTTCTGTATATTTTCGTGTGTTCTGTTTTCCTGCAGAGTTTTTTGTGTGTGTTGGACATGTATGCTGGCCTCTGTATTTATAGGGGTGTGAGGGTGCAGTAATGGCAAGAGACAGCCATTAAACAGGCCATTAAAGCCATGAGACAAGAATCAGACACATTAAATAATTTCTTTTTTTGAAACGTTCGTGTCCCTTGAATGAACATGGACGCTTTTGGGTTTCGAATGCCTTCAGGCCTTGCTTTTCGATTGGCTTTGAGTTGCTTCCTTCGAATGGACTTCCCATGTATCTTTCGAATGGGCCTTCTGAATGCTTCTTCGAATAGTCTTGAGTTAAACAGAAACACTCTGGTCGAATCAGCTCTTTAGGAACAGAAAAGGCAAGAATTTGGCCTTTAACTCAGGAATTAAATCCACAAACAGCATTTAATTATTTCCATATTTGCAAGGGAAGCATGCCATTTTCTCAAGTTCAGTGTACCTGGACATGTTTTCTGAGTGCCCTTTGATGGCCTCTTCCAAATGGCCTGGGAGGTGTTCTTCGAATGGCCGTTGTCCAAATATCAATCAAAGGATCCCAATCGAAAGGCTTTGTTAACAGGCCAATCGAAAGGTGTTGTTCATACTAATCAAAGGACATGGTTCACATGCCTGTCGAAGCTATCTGGACGCAATGCTGGATCGAAGGTTCCCTTGGCATGCCAATCGAAGTGCTCGTCCAGGGTGCCAATCGAAAGGCTCATTCAGAATCCCAATCGAAGGGTCTTTCAGAATGCCAATTTAAGGCCTTGACATAATGCCAATCGAAGTGCTTGTCCAAATGTCAATCGAAAGGCTCATCCATAATGCCAATCGAAAGGTTTTTCAGCATGCAAATCAAAGTGCTTGTCCATAATTCCAATCGAAGAGCTTGACAGAATGCCAATCGAAAGGCTCCTTCAGAACACCAATCGGAGGGTCTTTCAGAATGCCAATCGAAATGTACTTAAAGCAACACTCAAAATTTTCCTTTTCCTTAGGCAAGGTTTTGTGATCAACCATGCAGGGGGAAGACTTTGGGAAACATGAGAGGGCAAATTTTGGGGTACAACAGGTGTCATCTAACATCTCAAGGTCAGATAAAGGTCTGGATGATGTGCATATGATAAGAAGGTTCTTGAAGTGTGCATGTTTCTGCATGCATCTTTGATCTGGTCTTGGAAGGTAATCAGCTGCTACTGCTTGGTTCTCACATCTTCCATGCAAAGAAAGATGTGTGAATTTCTATGGGTGTTACTGATTATCATTGGTATGTCTTGTTAAGTCAATTCATGGGACTAATCTGACATGTTTTGTGGAGTGAATATTAATTATTCACTTGTGCTAAGTGTGAGCAGAAGAAGAATGTCAGACCATATGGAAGAAGGCAGCATTGTTTGTGGTGAAATGTTTCACTGATAAAGGTATGCATTTGATTGATGGCAAATACTATGATGGGAGTTGTGTATTTGTCTGATGTGTTGATGCATAAAGTATATGAGAATTTATTTCTTGGTGCTTCTGAAGTTGTAGTTTAAAGAGATCTTTTGGGTCAAGGACTTCTATGCAAAATCAAGTCCTATGGATAGTGTCTTCAGAACCATAGTAATTGGTAAAATCCTGTGATGTTTGAATTGAGGTTGGAACATCGTCTAAGTGGCTTTCTACTTCATAAAAAGGAAGTTGTCTTGAAGTTCATGGCATAAGGATTGCTGATCTCCATTAGATTCCGAAATTGGATTATCTGATTTATGGTTGAGTATCTACCAACTATGAAGAGGTAGTTATGTTTGTTGTTTGGACCTCTAAGAGAAAACTGTGTTGCAGGTATGCATGTGATTGATGGTAAATATATTGACGAGAGTTGTGTATTTGTCTGACGTTTTTATGCAAGTCTGCAATCTGAGCACTATAATTCAGATAGTGCATGAGTGTTTATTTCTCGGTGGTTCTCTGGTGTGTGCTAGCTACTGAAGTTGTGTGAAGGACATCCAAGTATGATGATTCCTTTGGATAGTGTATCAATAACTAGAGTGATTAGGTTCTGTGATGTGAAGCGATGTCCTAAATGATGTTGTAACATCACTTCTTTGTTCATTGGAAGTCATCTGGTACTATGGATGTAGAGATTATTGTTCAACATTATTATCAGAAGAGGCATTTATGACTGTAATGAGAAGGCTATAGTATTGTCTAAATTATTATTGTTGCTGAATGCATGACTATTATCCAGTAATTGCAAATAAGGGCAGATGAATGATATCAGATAGTGTGGCCAGATAAGGAAACTTATGATGAAATGGGTTTCGTCTGATGCAAAAGAATGTGTCAATCTGGAGCATGTGAAACAATCAAACTAATTGTTTTTGGGCTTGGTTGTGCTCTGATAAGTTCCAAAATGTCATTATTTTGTATATAAGTTTCGTGGCACTTATCTATTCTTTAGTTGATACTCTTGCAATAAATTCCCACTTTGTTTGTAAATACGTTTATTTGTGTATATTTGTATTTTTGTGTAAATATTGTATCTTTTGATAGTTTTTCACCTCTTTTGTAGGTATTCATTCATAATTGGAGCATTGAATAATAAAGGCCAAAGGCTAAGCTTTAAGAATGTGAATTTGAGCAATTTATCAACAAATAAGGCTCAAATTAAAGAAGATAAAAATCATAAATTTTGTTTATATTTAGTCATTGTTAGATAAAATATTGAATAAGCTTTTCAACGCTTCAAACCGGGCGTAAATCGGAGTTACGATTCTCAAGTTATAACAAAAATAAGTGCTAAATTTTTTTCAACACAACACAAAGCGCGCTAAGCGCCTGATTTGGGGCTAAGCACGGTCTACAATTTTCAGACTCATTAAATATGTTAGAAAACACATTTTTAGGTTATGGATTGGATGTTTTTGAGTCCCAACACCATCAACTTCATTTTTTAGTAGAAAGAGGCGTAAAAACAACAATTGGAGGTTGCAATCGGATGATCTGGAGTCAAATTTCTCATCGATTGGTGTTGATAAACCAGGAAATGTTTGGTTCCTCTTCTTCTCTTCTCTTTGTAATATCTATTTTTTGGAGCTTGTATGTATATTTATCTTGATTATATATGTATTTATTTCTCATGGTGTTGTATGAAATCTCTTTTACGAATTAATACTGGTGTTTGTTCTTGATTTTTTCTTTATCGCGGAGGTTTGATTTATCATAAACATATGATTTCTGAATCTCTCTCTTGAATAAATATGTATTAGGTTCTATATTCTAGAAATAGATTTAGGCTTAATATTCATGTGTGTATCAGTTATGAAAAGCATCTAGGTTGTTTGAGTTGCGCGTGAAATTGCCTCCGAGAGTAATATGGGTGATGTCTCACTTTGTGTTAGAAATAGCCTTATGTCGTACCCCAAATTTTCCCTACCTTTATTTTCAAGATTAAAAATAGAATAAATTTTAATTAGGAATGGTTCAGCAATATCTGATGGTACATTCTTAAATCCAAGGCAATCAGGGGGTGTATTTTACTTCAGAAGAGCAGGGCTTCCTAAATCAGAAAGACCCACGTATCGTAAACCCATTTGTGAAGTATGTTGGCCAATGGCCCATGAGGTTCGAAAAGGGAAAGTTATTTAAAAAACAATTATTAAAACTCTTAAAGCCCACTTAAGTTTAAGTTGTTATTAGTAAAAAAGAGAGGGTGAAATTAAATATATTAAAGCCCATTTAGGTATTATTGTTGTTAGTAATTAGCAAAGGAAGGGTGTAATTTCAAATTATAGGCCCATTAGAAATCTTAAGCTAGCCCATTTGGTTATTTTGAAAAAAAAATTGTTTTAGTTTTAAAAAATATTAATTTTTGCTTTCGATAAATATTTTTTGATTAATTAAAAGATCTTTTCAAAAGTCTAAATATTGGTTTGTAAAAAATTTATTTGTAGTATATTTATGTTTTATTATTTGTAAGATTTGCTTATTTATTAAAAGTTTTGTTTAAAACAGATAATGTTGGGTTACGAAAAAAGGCCAATTGGGGCCTGGTTGTGTTAAAAATATTTTTGTTGTAACAAAGAAATAGAATAAGCTGGGTTGAATAAAAAAACAATTTAGCGTAGGCCCATGTTTGAGGAACGACTACTGTATCAATTGAAGCAGGATTCACGCACGTTTTGTATCAATAAACGAATACTGTAGAAATCAATAAACCAAAATCAAATCTTTTTTTGCAGCAATATTACAAACAAAATCCAAAATTATACAGAAAACTAAATCAAATCTAGCTATAAATCAAAAATCAATTACAGAAATTTGAATCAATTTCAATCCAAAAATACTGCAAATCCAAACTGGATAATATATTTCATTCGACAACTCAAATCAATTACAACAACGAAAATCCCTAATGTATTCTAAAATTCTCTAAATCTGTGCTAATCTAATTTGCAACAGCAATTAGCAAAAACCCTAAAACTAAAACCTATATATACTAATCAGCAAATACAGAGAATTGGGGAGGTCGATTACTGTGAGGGAAAAATCTTGGAAGAACTGGAAACCGGAGAAAACAGAGAACTTGCGCCGCGAAGAAATTCGAAGAAGAAGATTGTTGAGCGAAAAGAACTATAGAAGAAGGCTGGACACTTGCCTCGGTGTTAAAGACGGAGAAGGAGAATGGTTAGGGTTTCAATATCTGAAACCTTAACCGCCGCTGATGATTTCTCCGCTCTGCCGCGCCTTCAATCTCATCGCCGCCTCCACTCAAACTTGCTAGAACATACAAGTACATAGAGAAGGAGAATCAGAGGCGGAATCGAAACTCAGAAACCGGAACAACGAAATCACAAAGGGGTAAAATATTGTAGCTTTCTTTTGATTGTTCTTGTATTATCTTGAGGATTATTGGGTAAGCTGATAGAAGGAAGGGGTTTTGGCTCAAGGCGTCGCGCAGTCGTGGGGAGATTCAGGTAGGGTTAGAAAGCGAAGCAGGGGAAGGGTTTGGGTATCGCGAGAGAAAGGAAGATGAATCTTTGCTGTAAACAAAACAATAGTAAAATGAATAAAAATAACGTATATACCGTACAATCCCATACGCGCTAGCTCACCGTAATTATCATGCGTACCTTTATCTTGTCCGCCTGATCTTCGTTGGACAGTCATAGGCTAAGTCCTACGATAAGTCCATACTCCGCGCCACACACGATCACCCCGGACCCCCCTCCAACTGCGTAATGGGCCTAAGCCCAGTTAATTTCCATACCCCCTTCCACTAGTTTAGTTAATCACAAAACAAATCCCCCCCCCCCTTTAGAATTTATATTTGGCCCTAGCCTAGTCTACTTTTAGCACCCCCTCTATTTTACTCTATAACTAGAAACGCACCCCCTGACTTAAATTATTATTTCTTTTATATTATATTTTTTATTCTTATTATTATTAACTTTTTTTATAACAATTATTATTATAATTTCTACTTATATTTTCTTATTCTTTTATAGTAATTATTATTTTGCTTAAATTTTTATATTATATTTATCACATGTAAATAATTTTTATTTAAAAATCTCATGTACATTATTTTTTAGTATTGCTTTAACATATTTTTTATATCATGCACTAATTAAGATTTTTGCAATTAATATGATTAAAAATTATTTATAAATATCAAACTATTTTTTGCAACAATCTAAGCTAAACAATCAATTTTTTCAAAAGGGTTTTAAATCTATTTTGACTAATCACGCATTTAGTCTAAAATTCCGCAATTTCTACTTCCGGTCAAAATGTGAGGCGATTCAAAATACATTTGCAACCCCTAAAAAACACAAACTCGTACGAACTACGAATTAGAACTCTGATTCCTCATAAGAGGATACGTAGACATATGATCAGAAATCGTGGCGAGTTCCCCTATTAAAAGTTTAAAACCCTATTTTACCCAAACCTAAACCTAAACCCAGTATCCTTAAGAATAAGGTAGATGAAAGGTTCCTAACACCTTTCTTTCGTCTAGAACCGAGTCTGAAACCTAGAATCTCTGTCTGCGAATTAGGGTTTCCTATTATATGCCCTTCCCTAGGATTAAAACTAGTAGTGGCGACTCTCATTTAAAAAACTAGTTGCAACAACTGGCGACTCTGCTGGGGACTCAACCCTAGGTTTTAGGTCTGTTTTGGGTTTTTTTACTTTATTTATTTATCACATTTACTTATTTATTGTCAATTTTTCTTATCATTATATATTTACTGCGTGGCGGGATTTTTTATCTCAAAAATATTCTCAAATAACCCTTAGAAAGAAGGTTCATCTATTAGCTTAGGAGATACATCATCCCTGCGAGTTTATGTGACGACTTCGCCTAGAGTCGGTGAAATTCCTCAAAAGGAATACTTATCGAGAGATATCCTCTTGACGAGTAGGACTTTGGAATGCCACCCATGATTCTTTGTAACGACCTTAACCAAAAATCTCATGACGAGACCTTTCACGACTTTGAGATGAAAGTCTCGGTCCGTAAAGAGGCTCCACCTAAGGGAGGCCCTTGTTCCTTTTCCCTCTGGTGTTATTCATGATACCCTTAAGGAAGCCACCTTTTTGGAGGGTAGATTAACCGTAGGTCAAAATTTAGAAGCCTACTTTATAAGGGTATTTATCACAAAATCTCGTCACTCAGCCATACATCTGTGCATTCATATATTTCATATATTCATCATTTTTTCTTTTATTTGTCTTATTCACAAAGTACAAAACAAAAAGATAATAAAATCAAGATTTTGGTGATTATCTTTGAAAATGGAAACCAGAGGGAAACAACTTGTCCACATCAATGCCCTCAAGCCTGACATTTCTGAAATCAAAGTTATAAAGGGCAAATCATCTGAAAGAGCTTTGAAGATGTACGCCCGCCTCTATGGGGATACCCTTGACTTGAACAGAGTAGAGGTTCAAATGGATGTTGTTTCTGCCCTCATTCAGTTTTACGACCCTCCACTGAGATGTTTCACTTTCCAAGACTTCCAGTTAGCGTCGGCTCTGGAAGAATTTGATAGAATTATGAACTTTTCTAAAGATAAGGCCTATGTAGATATCGGATAAACTATTGAAGTCAAAGTCTTGGCAAAGGTCTTAGGGATCCCTTATTCGGAGTTAGTTCAAAATTACCTAAGAGAAGGTCCAATACAAGGGATCAAAAGGTTGCACCTAGAAGCCAAGGCGCTTGAATTTTCTAATTATAAAGAATGGCAACCTTATGGAGATTGTTTAGGATTGCTTGTGTTTGGTGTAATTTTATTCCCTCAGACTGTGGACTATATTGACCCTGCGACCATTAGCATATTTTGGGGTGCGAAAGCCTTTAATATGGATCCAACTCTCGCTTTGCTTGCTGACATTTATTACACCTTGGATACAATGTACGAAAAGATAAAAAGGCACTTTAAATTGTTGCATTCCACTTTTGTATACCTGGTTCATGACTCATTTGTATAAAGAAGACTATATGATTCCAAACTTGACCAAACGCGAGTGGCCTCAAAAATTAAGGTCTCTCACTACAAACTCGGTATTATGGTATGCAAGGAAGTTGAATATTGGTGACATCACTATTAGCTGCGGGGACTTTCCTAATGTCTCGTTGATCAGATCTTGAGGCTGTATTAATTACAACCCTACTTTGGCCCTACAACAGTTAGGTTATCCTCTGGAAGACAGACCTTCAGATGAGAAACTCCAACCTTTGATCATCCACGATATGGGTATAAAAGACCAAGGGTTTCTCAACAAGGTTATCCGGGCTTGGAATAAGGTTAATAAGAGGAAAGCCGGAAGAAAGAATGCCATAGCAAGAGAACCCTACACTAGATGGGTCCGAGATATGGTACAAATTATCAAGCTGCCATTCGATATAGATCCAGAGTATAAGTCAGAGGTCCGATAGGTTATGCCTATATCCTTGGAAGAAGTCGACGATCTGAAGAGTGCCCTAAAGCAAGCTCAGAGGGAAAAGGAAGAGTTAGAACTCAACCTCCTCAATCTGACCAAAGAAAAGAAGTAGATGCAGCTCATAATTGAGTCAAAGGACCAACAACTTGAGAGAGATCAAAAGGCATTAGAAAAGGATAGTCTCAAATGGAAGCGTACAATAGAAGGACTTTTGAGTGCAACCTTCAATCTAGATTCCTACAACCAAAGGTTAAAAGATGTTTCTACTGAAATCAAGGAGGTTAAGCAGATGGTATGAGAAGGAAACACATGACAAAAAGGTGCTAGAGGAAAATCTAAGAGCCCAGGTCCAAATTTTGGCACAAGATTCCTTAGATCAAAAAGAGAAAGTAAAGTACCTCACCACTGAACTTCAGGACAACCAAGAATCATAGGTCAAAGCACGTCTTGAGAGGATAGAGGCAGAAAGACTCCTGACTCAGAGAACTGAAGAATATGAGCATGTGTTCCTAGAGCTAGGAGGTCTCCAAAAGGATTTCCTTATTCAACGGAGGCTTTATATGGAGTTGAGGGCTGTAAAGATGTATTGGTAAGAGAAATATACAAAGACCGCCCAAGCTGGGAGAGATAACCATAAGATAATCCCGCATCTTTATCAAGAGTATCGGTATTACAAAGACAAGCATGAAAGACTCGCCTTCCTAGACAACAATCTCATTGAGGACATCCCTAGAAGTTTGAGAGACGCAGAAAATGTAATTGTTCCTCTCCCAAAGGACGTTGAAGATTTTCTCAAGCTTTGTCGAGCAATGGTGGATGGTTTCAGAGCAGATATCCGCAAGCACGCCTAGAAGATTTATTTCCCTTTTGTTTATGTTTCATGCAAACTAGTTTTTATTTCAAGTTGTAATATTTTTCAATATCTGGATTATGTTACTTTAAATAAAGGCATTTCGTTTACGTATCTCGTTGGCATATCTATTTTAAAGCTAGTCACCAAATAAAATAATAATAATAATAAGCAAAAGATAAGTACGTACCCAAATGAATAAGACAAGAAACCATTACATGTTCATAATCATACGCATGCATGCATTATTAAACACCTGCATATCATATCAAAGCTCATCTTTTTCAAAATCTCTCTAGTTAAGCCATTGGTAGAAGAAGCTCACCACCTCCTTGGCCTCCGTATCAAACAAGGGCCTACCAACAAAAAGCAATGGAGCAAATCGAGGAAACTCAGGCTACGTTTAAAGAGGATCTCGATCAAGTAAAGGGTGATATAAGTTCAATGAAAGGAGACCTGAGTCAAGTTCTCCTAGCTTTGAAGAACATCATTGATAGGCAGGATCAGATTCCCAGGGTAGCTTTTGAAGAAGTAGCCCAAACAATTGGTGCATCAAGCGGTCACCAACTAAGAAAAGAGACAAAGACAGGACTCCAAAAGTCTATCATGGCCCAACAAGAGACTAGAGAAGCCAAAACTGAAGGTTTTGTCCCACCTCCATCAAAATCAGGGGCATCACATACCCTACAAATTCCAATTAACAATGCAGACAATTACTTAGACCTGCAATGCGGAGACCACGACCCAGAGGATGCCAACCAGGCACCCTTAAAAATGACTGGTACTCATGTTATTGGCAATCCACTAGTAATGAATCAGTATAAAGCTCTGGAGGAAAGGTTAAAAGTTGTAGAGAGTTTTGATGCCTTCGAAGTAGACGCTCTCGAAATGGGCCTAGTTCCTGATGTGGTAATTTCGCCAAAGTTCAAAGTGCCTGACTTTGGGAAATACAAGGGATTTACCTATCCAAGAAATCATTTGCACATGTATTGCAGGAAGATGCATGCCCTTGCCCACGATCAGAAGCTGATGATTCATTGTTTTCAAGATATCCTGAGTGGGTCATCTTTAGACTGGTATATGCAATTGGAGAGAGTACACATTCGCACATGGGCAGATCTTTCTAATGCTTTCTTAAAGCATTACAAATATAACCTAGACATGGCACCTACCCGCATGCAACTCTAGAATCTGTCTCAGAAAAAAGAAGAGTCCTTTAAAGAGTATGCTCGGAGATGGAGAAAGATGGAATCCCGTGTGCAACCCCCGCTGTTGGAAAAGGAGTTAGTAGACATGTTCATGGGAACCTTGCAAGGGTTATATTATGATAAGATGGTTGGAAGTACCTCTTCGGGATTCGCAGATCTAGTGACTATTAGAGGAAGGATTGAGACTGGAATAAAGAGTGGGGAGATACCAGGTTGACCATCAAATGATCCCTATAATTCAAAAAGGTCGGCTTCAAGTTTACCAAAAAGAAAGAAGGGAGAAATTAATGTTGTTGCCTCATAACCCAGGGCACAACAACCATTGATGATCCCACAAGGACAACAACAAGGCAGAAAGCCACAAAGAAATTTTGATCCACTTCTCATGCCCCCTAGCCAGTTATTACAACACTTGGTTAAGGCATCCTTGGTGAAAATCAAGCATCTAGCTCCTCCAGTCGGGCCACTCCCGAAAAGGTACATTGCCGACGCCAGATGTGAATACCATGCTAACTCTCCGGGGTACACCATAGAATAATGCTAGGCATTTAAACATAAAGTGAAGGACTTGTTAGAATCTCAAGACATCACTTTTGAGAAACCTAATATCAAATTAAACCCTATGCTTCCGCATGGCGGGCCGACAATAAATGTGATTGAAATAGTCACTGACTTTGGGGTAACCAGACAAGCAAAAACCCCAATCAACTTACTGAAGGAATATCTGTTCGAATGGGGGTTCCTGTTGGAACATAATGAAGCCTATGAAAGAACGTTACAAAAGTTAGTGGACCAGGGGATAGTCCAATTCAGACCATACCCCGAAGAAAAATATGTAGCTACTCTGAGGGGTAAAGCACGGTTTCCTCTGATCCAAGAGACCTTTGTAAACAAAGGAATGGAGCAGGGCAGACACGTGGCAAGGATATCCAGCAAAGTCAGCACCAAAAAGGCAATTGACTTCATCCGAGAATGCGCCTCAAGAAAAGAACTCAAAAGATGGACTACCGTGGAGATTCCCAAGATCTTTTTCTTTCCTAAATAATTTTTCTTGTTTTAAAAGGAACCTATGTCAAGCCCAAGGCATAGGGGTTGCTTGTAAGCCCCCCCCCCCCCCCCCCCCCCCCCCCCCCCCCCCGTTTTGTTTCAGACAATATTTGCAATTAATAAAAGTTATATTTTGTTTTCAATTAAGATCCATGTCTTTCTCTTGCATTTATCTCTTAAATTTCAAAATGGCAATACTTTCTTTGCATATGCATTTTTACCTACTAAAATCTGCATCAAAACATGATAAAGGTACAAATCCATGCCCAAAACCACTGATAATGTTACTGCTATGACCCAATATAATTTTGATGCTCCCATAAACCAATCTGAAGAGGAAGGTGATGAAGATATTGAACTCTCTGAGGAAATGGCAAGGGAAATAGAGCGAAAGGCTGACAAGATACAACAGTATCAAGAGGCTAGGGAGACCATTAATCTAGGCAGGGAGGAAGATCCGAAAGAAATCAAGCTAGGGGCAATGTTAGAGCAGAGCGTCAAAGAGAGCCTGATCAAGATTATTGCATGAGCACGTGGATATATTTGCCTGGTCCTATAGAGATGTTCTAGGGTTAGACACAAATATTGTGGTGCACAGACTACCTCTTAAAGAAGGTTGCTCTCCAGTTAGGCAAAAATAAGTGACTATGAAATACCAGGACCTGACGAAGGACCCAAGCCAGGGGCATGTTGGACACTCATGATTCAATGGGGCTTCAAATGCATTGGGGAATGCCATAGGGGCGGTTTTGACTTCTCCAAAGAATTATCACAAGCCCTATACTGCAAGATTATGTTTTGACTGCACCAACGACATCACCGAGTATGAAACTTGTATACTAGGACTAAAAACTGCCATCAATCTAAGAATAAAACACCTCGAAGTATTTGGGGACCCCGCACTAGTCATATACCAAGTCAACAGTGAATGGGATACTAAACATCCAAAACTGATTCCATATCAGGATCATGTTTTAAAGTTGGCTGCATAATTCACATAGATTACTTTCAATCACATCCCACGAGAAGAAAATCAAATGGCAGATGCTTTGGTAACTCTCTCAACCATGTTCAAAGTAACTTGGCTAAACCACGAACCACACATCATAATCAGACACTTTGAAGAGCCCACACACTGCCTTTCTATTGAAGAAGGGCCGAATGACAAGCCTTGGTTTTACGACATCAAGAAGTACCTCGAAAAGCAAGAATATCCAGAAAATGCATCTATCATTGACAAACAAACTCTACGGAAATTAGCCTCGAAATTCTTTCTGAGTAACGATGTACTGCACAAGAGGAACTACAACACGGTCTAGTACTCAAGAATATTCTTCTACCTTGCCTCGATTCACGTGGTAAATGGACACCCAACTACGAAGATCCATACATAGTGAAAACAACATTCTCCAGTGGTGGTCTCATCCTCACACAATGGATGGGGAAGAACTACCACATCCAGAAAATTCAGACGCAGTAAAAAATACTATGTATAAAAGGGTCGCTAAGTTCGAACCATAAACGAGCGACTTAGGAAAAAAGGAGTGTCCCTGTGGATCAAAAACCCTAAAGGGCGATCCAGGAAAAAATTAGGGACATACAAAAAAAAATTATCCCGGTGGATTGAAAACCCGAAAGGGCGATCCAAGAAAAAAATAGGGACCATTACAAAGAAATAAAGAACAAAAAGACTGTGATTTAAGAACTGCAACTACTGGCCACGAAGGGAGAGATGGATCTAAATCATACGACTCAGAAGCAAAGGAGACATGAGCTATTAAAAGGATATTAGGGAACAGTAGTAGCAATTATCATTTTCATTGCCATTTATAGTTTTGAAACTTTCTGTAATTAACTCTTTTAAGGAATTGCATCTTGTACTTTCTCCCATTCAGAGGCATATTAATAAAACATTTGTTTTCTTTCAAATTGTGTTTTTTGTCTTTTTCTCAGACTTGTTTATAAAATACTACACTTATTTTTTATGAATATAGTTTCGAAATCATTTCGGGGGAATTAAAAAATAAAAGCATTTGACAAAACATCAAAAAATCATTTTGGTTAGAAAAGGCATCAAAAGAAAACCCACGTCTACGTCCATACACATGTATACGCTTACGCCTGCACCTACAACACAAAAGTCTACATATATGCCTATGCCTACGCCAACACCTCCAACATAAGAAGAAATATGGCTAACACTTCTCAACATGTTCAAAGCAATTCAAATATGCTACGATAATGCAACATACAACGCCTGGGAATTGGCAACTCAAAACCAATGGTTTCAAGGAGAGAATACCAGAAACAAACTTCATAACATTTCAAGGCATACACACATTTTACACACATTCTGCATACATCATACATACACAACATTTAATACATGTACACTTAGGGTTCCATATCAATATCAGACATCACATGCACATATCATACAGCAAATAAGCAATCTCACCCTTGATTTAGCCATCTAAGGGTCAGTCATCAAAGCACACTTCTTCCACCAATCTAACCCATTACCTAAGACATCATGCAGCAATGCGGTTCCTTGTTCTGTAATATAGATCATTGCCTAAGACGTCTTACAGCAATGTGTTTCTTTATTCGGAAACACATACCATCGCCTAAGACATCATGCAGCGATGCTTGAAAACCAAAATTTAGCCTATCACCTAAGACGACATGCAGCGATTCGCGAACCTAACCCACTGCCTAATACGTTGTGCAACAGTGTGGTTCCTTGTTCCGTAATAAATACCATTTCCTAAGACGTCGTGAAACAATGTGTTTCTTTATTCTGCAACACAAGCCATCGCCTAAGACATCATGCAGCGATGCTCGAAAACCAAAATTTAGCCTATCTCCTAAGACGACGTGCAGTGATTCGCGAACCTAACCCACTGCCTAAGACGTCATGCAATAGTGTGGTTCCTTGTTCTGTAATAAAGACCATTGCCTAAGACGTTGTGCAACAATGTGTTTCTTTATTCTACAACACATACCATCGCCTAAGACGCTATGCAGTGATGCTCGAAAAAATACAAAAATCTAGCTTATCACCTAAGACGTCATGCAGCGACTCGCAAACATAACCCATGGTCTCAGTCTCCAAGCATCCATGCATCATCAATTGTTTTTTTATTCATCCGTCAAATGGGTGAATAAGAAAAACCAAACCAAGACATACATAATTGCTCTCTCAAGCTCAATACCATCTACCTCGTCATCAAACCCTGGTAAGCGATATATCATCAGCTTTTCCTACTTCCTTAAGACTCGTAAGGGTATTCTATATCAGCGTATCCTTATGTTTGTCAGACAAATTTTAGGGTATTCCAAGTATTCAATAAACTCCCAATTAAAATGCGCAAGACTCATCTATTCTCACGCTATTTGATTGGAAGATAATTGAATAGGGGAAGCTGTCGTACCCAAAATTTGCCCTACCTTTATTTTGAAGATTAAAAATAGAAGACATTTTAATTAGGAATGGTTCAGCAATATCTGATGGCTCATTCTTAAACCCAAGAGAATCAGGGGGTGTACTTTACTTCAGAATAGCGGGGCTTCCTAAATCAGAAAGACCCACGTATTCATAAACCCATTCGTGAAGCATGTTGGCCAATGGCCCATGAGATTTGAAAATGGAAATTTATTTCAAAAATAATTATTAAAACTCTTAAAGCCCACTTAAGTTTAAGTTGTTATTAGTAAAAAAGATAGGGTGAAATTAAATATATTAAAGCCCATTTAGGGATTATTGTGTTTAGTAATTAGCAAAGGGAGGGTGTAATTTCAAATTACAGGCACATTAGAAACCTTAAGCTAGCCCATTTGGTTATTTTGAAAAAAACTGTTTTGGTTTTAAAAAATATTAATTTTTGCTTTCGATAAATATTTTTTGATTAATTAAAATATCTTTTCAAAAGTCTAAATATTGGTTTGTAAAAAATTTATTTGTAGTATATTTATGTTTTATTATTTGTAAGATTTGCTTATTTATTAAAAGTTTTGTTTAAAGCAGATAACGTTGGGTTACGAAAAAAGGCCAATTGGGGCCTGGTTATGTTAAAAATATTTTTGCTGTAATAAAGAAATAGAATAAGTTGGGCTGAATAAAACAACAATTTAGCGCAGGCCCATGTTTGAGGAACGACTACTGTATCAATTGAAGCAGGATTCACACACGTATTGTATCAATAAACGAAAACTGTAGAAATCAATAAGCCAAAACAAATCTTTTTCTGCAGTAATATTAAAAACAAAATCCAAAATTATACAAAAAACTAAATCAAATCTAGCTACAAATCAAAAATCAATTACAAAAATTTGAATCAATTTCAATCCAAAAATACTGCAAATCCAAACCGGATAATATATTGCATTCAACAAATCGAATCAATTACAACCACGAAAATCCCTAATGTATTCTAAAATTCCCTAAATTTGTGCTAATCTAATCTGTAACAGCAATTAGAAAAAACCCTAAAACTAAAACCTATATATACTGATCAGTAAATACAGAGAAGGGGAGAGGTCGATTACTGTGAGGAAAAAATCTTGGAAGAACTGGAAACCAGAGAAAACATAGAACTTGCGCCACGAAGAAATTCGAAGAAGAAGATTGTTGAGCGAAAAGAACTACAGAAGAAGGCTGAACACTTGCCTCGGTGTTGAAGACGGAGAAGGAGAACGGTTAGGGTTTCAATATATGAAACCTTAACCACCACTGACGATTGCTCCGCTCTGCCGCACCTTCAATCTCATCGCCGCCTCCACTCAAACTTTCCGGAACCTACAAGTGCATAGAGAAGGAGAATCAGAGGCGGAATCAAAACTCAGAATCAGAACAACAAAATCACAAAGGGGTAAAATATCGTAGCTTTCTTTTGATTGTTCTTGTATTATCTTGAGGGTTATCAGGTAAGCTGATAGAAGGAAGGGGTTTTAGCTCAAGGCGTCGCGCCGCCGTGGGGAGATTCAACCAGGGTTAGGAAGCGAAGCAGGGGAAGGGTTTAGGTATCATGAGAGAGAGGAAGATGAATCTTTGCTGTAAACAAAACAATAGTAAAATAAATAAAAACAATGTATATACCGTACAATCCCATGCGTGCTAGCTTACCGTAATTATCATGCGTCCCTTTATCTTGTCTGTCTGATCTTCGTTGGACGGCCGTAGGCCAAGTCCTACGATAAGTCCATACTCCGCGCCACACATGATCACCCCGGACCCCCCTCCAAGTGCGTAATGGGACTAAGCCCAGTAAATTTACGCACCCCCTTCCACTAGTTTATTGAATCACAAAACAAATCATACCCCCCTTTAGAATTTATATTTGGGCCTAGCCCAGTCTGCTTTTAGCATCCCCTCTGTTTTACTCTATAACTAGAAACGTACCCCCCCTGATTTAAATTATTATTTCTTTTATATTATATTTTTTATTCTTATTATTATTAACTTTTTATAACAATTATTATTGTACTTTCTACTTATATTTTCTTATTCTTTTATAGTAATTATTATTTTGTTAAATTTTTATATTATTATTTATCACATCTAAATAATTTTTATTTAAAAATCTTATGTACATTATTTCATAGTATTGCATTAACATATTTTTTTATATCATGCACTAATTAAGATTTTTGAAATTAATATGATTAAAAAATATTAACAAACATCAAACTATTTTTCGCAACAAACTAAGCTAAACAATCAATTTTTGCAAAAGGGTTTCAAATCTATTTTGACTAATTGCGCATTTAGTCCAAAATTCCGCAATCTCTACTCCCGGTAAAAATGCGAGGCGATTCAAAATACATTTGCAACCCCTAAAAAATACAAACTCATACGAACTACGAATTGAGACTCTGATTCCTCATAAGAAGATACGTAGGCATACGATCAAAAATCGTAGCGAGTTCCCCTATTAAAAGTTTAAAACCCTATTTTACCCAAACCTAAACCTAAACCTAGAATCCTTAAGAATAAGGTAGATGAAAGGTGCCTGACACCTTCCTTTCATATAGAACCGAGTCCGAAACCTAGAATCTCTGTCTGCGAATTAAAGTTTCCTATTAGATGTCCTTCCATAGGATAAAAACTAGTAGTGGCGACTCTCAATTAAAAAACCAGTTGCAACACCTTAGTGTGAGCGATACATGATGGTATTGAAAAGTAGTTTAGGTTGAGTACAACTGGGTAGTGAGTTTAAGTATTTGATAGGGTAGATGAATGAAAACCCAGGAGTTCTCTTCTATCCGAATTATGAATTATTTTTCTGTTAATAACTTTTAATTCCCGCATTTACCTTTTATACAAACTAACCCAATTCAACCCCAAACTCATAAACGAGAGACTTGTCGAACAACGATTTGATAATCATTAATCCCTATGCATACGATATGATAAAACTATAAAAAAATGCTTACTTTTTCTTGCCGCTTTACCGCTTCAGCAAAATGGCGCTGTTGTCGGGGATCAGTGTTTTTATTGGAATGCATTGCGATAGTTTCTTTGTTTTTGAGTTTTACACATAATGTTCATATTTTCTATAATGTGTAAGTACAAACTTGTTTATATTGATACTTGTATATGATCACTATACTTGTGAATTTGTAATGTTTCATATACTTGTGAATTTTGTATATATGTTTGGTTCTCTTCACGTTTGCTAAGGTGTTTGGTTATGTTTCATCGTCGGTGAGCGCTAACCGTGTAAAGAGGCAACTTGGAGAAGTGTGTATAAATTACAGACGCTGAGCTTATGATGTAAAACAAACATGTTTTATTGTTCTTAGTTTCTTTATTATTTTTATTGTATAGGTAGTGTGGTGAATTGGTTAAACAAGTTGAAGTTGGAAGAGTTCTTAAAATTCTCAAATCTTCACTTTTCAACTTGTTTAATTCAATTTCACCTGGTCTTTTAGTATGTTTATAGTAGTTTTTTAATTTTTTATTTGATGGGTGCTATTTGCAAGTATACGGAAAATGTCAAAGTGATATAAAAGATTATAGTTCCCACAGAGACCAATTGTAAAAATATCGATTACTATTGTTACAACGTTTATATAAGGCAAATCAAATAAGTATTTTGAGTGCACAGTAAAAGAAATAATGAAGAAAATAAATTCAGATAAAATGCAAGCTTGAATGTAATTTTCATCAGACAGGCAGTACTCCAATTGTTTCTAATTAGAACTACTTATGGAGCAATATTTTTTACTTTGAGAAGAATCAATTTAACATGAATTGTCGCTTTCGCTTATTCAAAACCGAGTTTACTTTATAATTAATTCCTTCCATTGTCATTTATGAAAGGTGTTTGTCGCGTTAAAGTAGTAAACTATTTTTAAGAAATTAAACTCTTTACTAAGTTGAAAAGTGATTTTGATTTGGAATGTTTAACTTAAAAGGTATCCACGAATTTCGCTCAAGGAACCAGATTTTAAACCTTTAAACGCGTCCGAAGGTAGTTTCAAATTTGTTTTCTAATAGTGTTAAAAACTCCTAATTAACCAGACAAAGTGCTTTCACTATCTTTGATCAGTTAAAATTAACCAAGTTTATCTTTAACAGTCGGACAACTTTCGATCTTACCCAAATATATATCAGCTATACTTTCGTAGTTACCAATCAAACTAAGTACTGGAAACTAGAATTAAAACCAAAATATCCCCTAAAGCATTTCTACAGATACGACATGTGGAGTACCATCATACCAACGATCCTTACATCCTAGTCTTTAAAGTTTTAGCTAGATATGAAAATAGGAATCAACATAGCGAAATAAATCATGTTGAAAATAAGTGCTAGGTGTGTGGATGGTTTTTTCAAATATAGACAGCGGTAAAGAAAAATGCTTTAAAGATAAAGATTTTTGTAAAACTTAACAAACAAGTAAATTGTGCAAGATAATAAACAAGTAAACAAAGACAAAGCAAGGAAGTAAATGAAGTAAAGCAGGTGCAAGGCAAGTAAAATGTAAATGCAAAAAACTTGAATAAGAAACCTGCTCCAAATCAAAGACTTTAATCTGGTACAACTGGAAAGTAGACTTTAAACTGGTACACTTGAAAGACACTTGACTAGAAAGTAAAATGGTGGCAAGATTAACAGTACAATGCTCCAACCTAACTACAACTAAGGTGCGATAATTCCCCGACATGAAGAATTATCGCTTTTACAATTATGAGTTTTAGGCTTAGTGTGGCAGACTAATTGTGATGAGGAAGAAATGAAACTATAAACGCCTATTTATAGAAAATCAAAATCCCTTGAAATGACAAAGCATCCCTCCAACTGCTCTTGAGTGGGACGAAATTAACGAAGATGACGTGCCCCGACCCAACTTGGCACCTGCCATATGAACACAAGGAGAAGATCATGGTTACGTGGCAATTAACTACCGGTTGACAGCTTACACATCATGGCGCCTCCCTTAGCGGCCACCATGCTAAACGCCACGTGTGTATTTTTCCATAAAAATATCGACTTCTTGCTCTTTTGGCTTCGTTTCTTCGAGAAGGGATCTTGCAAGGCAAAGTACCTAAAAATAGGACAAAAAGCAAACATAACACAAGAAAATAACAATAAAACTCAAATAAACATGTGCAATCTAAGTCAAATATGCAGTGTGTTTCAGTGTTATCAAATTCTTCCACACTTAAACCTTTGCTTGTCCTCAAGAAAAACTCTTATGGGCACAAAAGAAAAACAGAAACACACAAGTATTCAATTTAGGTTAAAAAGACTCTAAGCTCAATCAAGGATGTGTTGATAGGTACTAACTAATGAACCAAGGATAACATGGTGACACTTTCCGTAAATGCGGTTATAAGCTTCTTTCCTATACAAACCAATCCATATCATGCTACTATACCTAAGCCTACCTTTTTCATCCTTTTTAAATCTCTTTTCATTAAACCACAATCGCATTAAGCTCGTTATTCATTGTTGTACCCCAAAATTTGCCCTCCCATATTCTTCAAAATTTGCAAAGTCAAAGCTTCAAAATCTCCCCAAGGGTTGCACAGTTCAAGGGCCTCCTAACAATCAGAACTAGGGTTTTGGTTCTGGCCAAGTAAATGAAGTTTCCAAGGGTCCAATCAAGTCCCACATGCCTACAAACATGGTCAAGCATCCTCACACCAAGTTTCAAGACTTACAGCACAAAATTGCACAGTCAAAAACCCTAATTGCACTACATTCAACTGTAGGGGCAAAATGGTCATTTGACAGTCAAAAGTTCAAATTTTTGGTCAACATCTAATTTTGAAGCCATAAACATCATTTGATCAATGCTTGATCATAATTCTCAAAGCTTGGCTCAAAAAGTCTCAAGATGCAAAAGTTTCCATATTTGGACAGTTGAAAAAGTCAACTGTAACTTGACCAAGGCATAACTTCCACATGGATTATCAGAAAAATTCCATCCAAAGCTCATTTTGAAGAGAAAGACATTTCCTACAACTCCTATTCACACTTCAAGTCCAAGAAATGCTCTCACAAAAGGTTATCAATTTCAACATTATAGGTCATTTTCAAAAGTCAACAAAAAGGGACTTTAAGTCAAAGACCATAACTTGTGATTGGTAAATCAAAATGACATGGGACCAAAGGCATTGGTTAGAGGACTTCAAGACCTTTCCAAAATGTCCAAGAACATGAGAAAAGCTTAAAAATTGAGCAAGATATGCCTTGTGGAAGTTGGGAAATTTTTGGATATTTTGAAAAGTCAACTTTGCTTCAAATGTCTTAAAATTGCTAATGGGCCACATTTTCTTCCAAAATTCATCATCCAAAGCATGTGCACGACCATTTGGCCCAAAGGGAAGTTTTCCATCATTTTTATTTATTTATTTGAATTTTTAATTGCTAATAATTCATTTAATTAAAATAAATATGTGGAAAATACCAAAGCAAACTTTTTAAATCTTTTTATGCATGGAATAACTTCAGATTTTCGTGCATTATTAGATATAGAAAGAATCCAGGAAATTGGACATGATTTGTATCAAATTTGCATGAAAAAAGATTTGAAAAGATTATGCAAAATCACAAAATCAAAAGCATTGATTCCATGGATATTTGACTTATTTTGTTGACCTAAAACACTCACACATATATATACATGATAACCCTAGTGCTCATGACCTCTAAGCTGCGCCAGAAAAGAATAACCAAGTTTGCTTTTTTTCAAAAAAACTCAAATACTGAAAACACGTTTGCAAGGCTTTTCAAGGCAAAATAATCATTCTATTGTGTTCCTGAAGCTTCAAGGAAGGTGTCTGAATCAAAACCATAAGCTCTGACGCCCAGAAACGGTAGAAGCATGTCCCACTTTTCAGAAATACATTCATAATCACATATTGAATTACATGCATTTTTCATGTGTTTTCTTTACTGATTCACACTAATCTAAGCATTCTAAAGCTAACCAGATGATTTAATTGAGTTTTTATGCATTGTATGAAGAATCACCATGAACGATTATTAGGGTTCTTCAAGTTTTAAATTGGGCGTTTATGAATGCTGTAAAATTAGAACACCTCGATACCATGGTCAAAATCAGGACACTCAGACGAATTCAATGAGGGGGTCACGCCCAATTTATGAAGCAATATGAGCTATTCGCTATTCTTGAAAAAGGCATATTTTGGGGGGGTTTAAAACCCCCGCTAACTCTTTTTATGTTTCAGGGAAAAGCAAAACAAGGAAGAAGAAGATTAGGTGGCAAAGCGTGATAGGCTAATTTGAAATCAACGCGCGCTTTTTGTTATTTTTACATCACTGACCACTTTTCTCTTATAATATTTGTTTGCCACTATATAATCAAAACGCGTGAAGAGCTCCAGTGGCAAGGCTTGGCATTGGTAACCTCTAGGACCTGGGTTCGAATCCCAGGTCCCCTTCCCTTTCCATAATATTTTTGCTAATATCATCCTGTGCAGCATTCTATCCAAAGGCCTATCATACGCCCTAATCCAGGTGTGCCACATGGCCATTGAAGACAATCTGAAGGCCCAGATCTGGTGAATACCATAAGCGTTAGTCAATGGAGTTACACGCTAGCAAAAAAGTCAACAAGGCCAAGGGCTATTGGGCCTGATTACTAGCCAAAAAACCTCCAATTTGGGGACAGAACCCCCCATGGTTTGCCTTTCATCCCTTTTTTCATGTTTTTTCTATTTTATTTATTTTAATTAGTTTTAATATAATTCTTTCAATTAATTTATTTTTAACAAATATAAAATAATATAAAAATCAGAAAAGACAAAAATTAAAATATTTTTTATTTAAATATTATCTTTTTTTTTGTAAGTAAATCTCACTAATTAATTAGATTTAAATTTAGGTTAATTTCAAATATCTTTTCTTAATAAACTTAAAAACTTGTAGAGTTAGGTTTTAATCAATTTTATTACTTTTTCTTTTATTTTCTCATCACTAATAATTAATTATTTATTTTTATAAATCAAATTGCATTAATTAATTAGGTTTAATTTTAGGTAATTTTCATATTTTCTTAATAAATTAAAAAATAGCTAGAATTAGGTTTAAACTTCATTTAATTCACATAAAAAATCCTAAATACCAAAAACTCAAAAAATAATTTCTTTTCATTTTATTTTAATTAATTTGTTAATAATTTAATTTCATTAAAAAGGGTCCAACGCCCTCGCTTTCAATTTTAATTCAATTCGCGCATTTATTTCTGTTCTTTTAAATATTTATGTAATTCTCCCAAAGCCGTGTAAATTTATATTTCTCGCACTTTCCTTTATTTTATGTCAAATCGGGTCCTGGATTTAATTTGGCGATGTGGACCCGCACCTTTGTAATAGTTTAGGAACTTTTAATTCCGCACTGTTTTAACTGTTAATAATTGCATGCAAGAATGAATGACTAAAATAAAAAAACAAACGCGTAGATCACCCATGACATGAATAAAACAAAAATAAATGAATCTGACACACAAATCACACACCACCCCTAGGGTACGCCTCACTGTTGCCTTGCCTCGAAAGGTGATCGTCGAGTAGAGGATGTCTTAGTAAGTCCTCATGATCCGGGAACCTGGCATGAGGGTAGCTTCTAAGGTGTCTTCCCATTGCTCTGGTGATCACCATGTCCTGAACCTCGAATTGACCCGAACACTTCCAACGGTGGTGCTACCTACCTCTCAATGGTGGGATGGCAATACTTTAAAGGACATTTACACAGACGAATTCCTTAGGATAGGTAGAGAACTCGTAGATACTTGCTCTAATTTCAAAACAAATCAAAAAATACTTTTCACACCGACACCTTTTCAAAAAGCTTTCGAAAGCAATTGTTCAAACACTCTTGAGAACTGATACAAGAGTCGAACTGAAATTTTCAAAGAAACTTTTTAAAACCCACAATTGAAAAGCAAACAAACCATTTTTGAAAACACAAGTGAGCAAGTATCTAAGAGCCAATGGATAACCATGGATAGAATGGGTGCTAACACATTCCCTTTCTATAAATCTACCTCCCGAACCGAGAAACTATTCTCATGAGGAATTTTGCTGTGCTTTTGTCCTGTCCATGTTGGAGAAAATAAAAGACGGTGGCGACTCTTGCTTTTGCGACATTTCGCGAACCAACGTTAAACAGTCAGTTCCAGATCCACCGATCACAGAACTGGCGACTCTGCTGGGGACTCTGCTGGGGACTCTAATAAAGTGAGGTGTACCTTAGGACTAAGATCACTGTGTTTTCAATTGCTTTCTTTGCTTGCTTTAAATTGCGGGACTGTCTTGGGAGTTCTATAGATCCTAACCCGGATCTGGGGATACCTTCTTAGAAAGTAGCAACAAGGATGTGAGGGAACTGTGCGGGGTATACCGACATGGTTGAAACAGTCTGCTACGTTGATGTGGCACTTTGGTGTGTACCGGTAACCCTTGAGTTCAGTCAAGGAGAGTACGGGGCCTCCGCGTGGTGTCGTGAAGCATCAACAGACCTTAGGAACCTTAATTGAACTATCTTGGCCTCTTTAGGGTAGTGAGATAACTGACTTTGGTGCAGTCCGAGGTTGGTTGATACTCGATACTACACTCAATTGAGGGTTGCTTTCCTGGAATATTTCGGTCGCCAGTTCAGTGGCTAAATCGAAACGATGAACAATGAAAGCAATCCCGTGATATTGGGACCCTTAGAACCCGGTTACTTCTAATAGGACAGGTTGAGCCCACCAACTTCAAGAGGGTAATACCCAGACCCCATGCTGGCCTGAACTCTAAGGGTTCCTCTTGTGTGACTTGTGTGCCTTCCAACTTGACTACTTGCATGCTTGTTATCTGACACTTGAGTTTCTTGCAGGTCTTGTTTATAGTCCTTAATTGGGACTCATAACAGGGTTTACTAAGTTTCTTGCAGGTTTTGTTTATAGTCCTTAATTGGGACTCATAACAGGGTTCACTTGAGTTTCTTGCAGGTTTTGTTTATAGTCCTTAATTGGGACTCATAACAGGGTTTACCTACATCACTCCATGCATACCATAACATCATACCATTGCATACATCCTAACCCATTTCAAGGATCTCAAGGGCTTGTGATGCAGGTCATGGTGAATCAACTATCCCAGCAAGGGGCAAAGAGGATTTATTTTCCTCTAGACAAAGTTGTCAGGGGCTATGACCCACTCGATATGGTGAGCTCTGACTCTTGAAGAAGGTTCCCCTAACCAAGGTTGTTTGGAAACCAAAACCAGACATGATGACTAAAGTCAGGGGCTATGACCCACTGGATATGGTGAGCCTCTGACCCTTTGAAGAAGGACTCTCAATAATATGCAGTTCCTTCAATCAAGCTACCGGACCCAAATTCTAACAAATTTTCTTGTTTACCCCGCGAGGTCCTTGAAAACATTACATGCATGTCATACACATCATTGCGAAACAGGTATCCTTGTTGCATGTCACTTACCTTTCTCGCTGTTTATTTCAGCAATGACTTCCCAACAAGATAACCAGGACCTTCTTGCTCAAGAGACTCGGTTCGGGGAAATCCTCCTGAATCTATCCAAGGGACAGGAGGAGCTAAGGACACTTCTCATGGAGACTTTGGTAAGGAACAACGCTGAGGACGAACAGTTGAAACATCTGCAAGCTGAAGTGGATGCAATGAGAGCCCAGATGCTGGGGCAGGTGACTATCATCCAAGATTTAGCTCAAAGACAAGATGAGCTCGGGGTTCTCGTCAACCAACTGCTTCAGAGTAACCAATTGGGGAAAATATCTAAGGGTAAAGAGCCAGTCGTCATTCAATCCTCTTCGAAACAAGGAGGTAAGGGGAGAGTTCCTCAAATGGCTCCAGTGTCACAAATTCAACAACAACTTCACCAGCTTCAGCCAGACAAGCCCAGGAGGCAATTCACCCAGCTCAACATGTCGCCGTTCCAAGCTTTACAACGCCTGTTGAGGTTGAATCTGATCACATTAAGGGCTCATCCCCGGAACCCCAACACAGCATCTCCCATCTATGATCCCAATAAAAGGTGTGCTTACCACTCTGCCTGTCCAGGACAAGATACAAATGAGTGTTGGGCTCTGAAGAATAAGATCCAGGACCTGATTGATGAAGGAGCATTGGAGTTCACACAAGATGGACAGGCTGAGTTTTTCTACCATCCCTCCAAGGCTCACAGTTTGAAGTAACAAGCCCTGAGATGAAAAGACTCTTGTTCATTAGGATTGTCAAGTTGTAATTTTCTTTTGTTCAAACATTTACTCATGGTTAAACGTTGTTATTTCATTAATGCATCGCATATGTCTGTTTTGAAGCAATATATTCGTATTCACTATATGCAAATTATTCTCATATTTTTTCTGATGTCAACTCTTGATTAATAATTCCAAACCTCTTGAGGGAGGATGACGAAAACGATACCGTAATCTACAGTATGCTTTTGAACAGACTCCGCTGATGAGGTACAGGCATTGTTTCAATCCCTAAACACTGGAGTTATAAGGAAGATAATCCCTCGTCAACCCCTCTGAGCCAAAGAAGTAGGAGTTTTTCTTTTCGAAAAATAAAACCCTTAATCATAACCTGGGGCAGGGTAGTTGTCTCAGTTGATCCAAGTGCATAACGAATGGCACCAAAGAGGTCCTTACAAAACAAAAGACAGTGATGGTTCCGAACAATCATACAGACAGGCAGTCATTACTTCTCAAAATAAAAACCCATTAAGTCAAAACCTATGAAGGAGACTTACAAAACTGGGGCATCCCGCTGACTGTAATTCCAAAAAGAAACAGTTCAGGAAAAAAACAGGGATAATGAAAGAAAAAGAAAGAGGCCCTACAAACCCTCAACAAAAAAAAAAGAAATGACTGTCTGGTCAAAATAAAACATTCAGAATCCGAACCATCACCGGAGCATCAAAGCAAAGACTCAAACAAGGTCTAATGCACGATTAACTGAGTTTAGGATTGAAGAACATCACGAAGGACGGGTGGGTACAAATAAAATTTGAGCCTTTATCCTTTGTTTCTTAAACCCTGAACCAGACCACGCTACAACCCTAAAAAGTTCTAGCTGAAGCATGGGTTAGTTCAAAAGCATACTGTTACGAAAGGTATCCTGACTCCTTAAGGCTTGCGGTAAAATAACGAGTTGACATCACATTTTACAAAAGTTTGCTTGTTTTACTAAAAGATGCATTTTCAAAAACTTTGAAACAAACATAAGCTTTGCATTTTTAACATAACTTTGTTTGCATATGACTTTTTGTTCGAACAGCAGAGAAATTCGCACGAAGAATATCTGATGAACAAAAGCATTTCCAACCAAGGGGCAGACATGATCATGGTCTATCATATGGGGCAGCCCAATCAAGATTCCAAGAATCTCTCAACAATGCCACGCAGCCAGGGGCAACCTCCATCTGAGACCCTTGGGGAATTGGGCATGGATTTCAGCAACGAATCTTGCCTGATCAAGATCTTTTGATGGCATGGCAACACAACAACAGGGGCAACTCCCTACACTCTGAGAGCGTGGATATAGTCGAAAAAATACTATGCAAAATCAAAGACCCGCTAGGTTGACGCACCTAGGCAAAAATAAGGGCTTCCCGGCGAACCAAAAGGGTTCGGGCAAAAATAAGGGATGAAATGAAAAATCTGTACACCCGGCAAGTCGAAAACCTGAAAAGGCGGCTTGGGCAAAAATGGGTATCCCGGTGGACTGAAAACCCGAAAGGGCGGTCCAGGCAAAAGTTAGGGATTAAAGCGTACGACTATGTCCTGTCATCTTGTCACCTGCCTACCGGAAGAAGGTTTGACCCTTAACAACTATCAGCACCTCACAGGTCTTCTTCTCCCACCTCAGAAACAGGGGCAATACAGAGTTGTCTAAGCAATCTATTTGTTCTGTCCTCCAAGGTATCAAAGTAGGTTCAGCTAAAAGAATACAACCAGATATCTTAATTCCCCAGAGAGTGAAACAGCAAGTCAGTGCACTCTCCCCAAGCAAAGCTATTATCAAACTTAAGGAAGTTGGGTATCCTCCAGCAGATCTCGACATTCCCCAGTAGTACATATATTCTTAACAAGCATCCCCGGCAATCCTGGCCTAAAGATTGTTCCCCGGAGGTATATCAAACAATCAGTGGAGTCACTTCCCCGTTACAAATTCAAAACTTCCCCAGGAAAGTTGGAATTCATCTCCCCAAGCAGTAAGCTTATCCCCAGTAGATTCTGGAAGCTTATTCTCGCAGAGCACGAACGCGTCTCCCGGCTGTATTCAAAGAGTTATTTCCTTACCAGGATATAACTGGGTTATCCTCAGCCAAAAGCCACGGAAAGACCGTCCCCGGCAAAGTCTTCTTACCCCCAGCGAAGTCTATTAGCACTTTCAACAACAATGGTATCCCCAGCGAAGTTACCATCAATATTTCAGCAAAGTACCTCTCTCCCCACAGAGTATTGCTTCCCAGCAAGATCGCTAGAGTACTTTTCTCCCCGCAGAGTAATCCATTCGCCAAGTTTATTCCCCAACGGAGTTATCTTCTCCTACCGGTATTCTTGCAACTATCATCCCCAACGGAGGCAAAATCTATTCTTCAATATCAGCCCAGGAGTGACTTCCCGGCACCCGTCAAGGATTTTATTTTCCTAAAAAAACGAAAAGATACATTCATAAACATCACATTTCCATTATAGCATGCATATACGCATCATATCTTACAAATCCCATTTATGTTGAGAACATCATTGCTTGATCCATATCATGCATTGCATATGACTGACCTTTACCTTTCAGGAAAAAGCCAGTTAAGTTCTCAGCTAGACATTTCAAGACCTAGACCGGTTCAGTTAAATCGACCCTAAGATTTTTCTGTTTCTTATCCAGTCAAAGGCCTTCTCTGGTTCAATCAGATCGACCCTAAGATCTCCCTGTTTCTTATCCAGTTGAAGATTTCAAGACCTAGACCGGTTCAGTTAAATCGACCCTAAGATTTTTCTGTTTCTTATCCAGTCAAAGGCCTTCTCTGGTTCAGTCAGATCGACCCTAAGATCTCCCTGTTTCTTATCCAGTTGAAGATTTCAAGACCTAGACCGGTTCAGTTAAATCGACCCTAAGATTTTTCTGTTTCTTATCCAGTCAAAGGCCTTCTCTAGTCCAGTTAAATCGACCCCTAACAGATTTTCCTGATAAAGACTCAGTAGAAGATATCCAAGATTCTCTCAATGATTACTGTTGAGGTTGAAGTCGCCCAAGATTCTCTCAATGATTACTGTTGAGGTTGAAGTCGCCCAAGATTCTCTCAATGATTACTGTTGAGGTTGAAGTCGCCCAAGATTCTCTCAATGATTACTGTTGAGGTTGAAGTCGCCCAAGATTCTCTCAATGATCACTGTTGAGGTTGAAGTCGCCCATGATTCTCTCAATGATTACTGTTGAGGTTGAAGTCGCCTATGGTTCTCTCCCCGTTACTGTGGAGGTAGTAATCGTCCCCAGATTCTCTCAGCGTTACTGTTGAGGTTGAAGTCGTCCAAGATTCTCTCAATGATACTGTTGAGGTTGAAGTCGCCTATGGTTCTCTCCCCGTTACTGTGGAGGTAATAATCGTCCCCAGATTCTCTCAGCGTTACTGTTGAGGTAGTAATCATCCAAGGTCCTCTCATCGTCCCTGTTGAGGTAGTAACCATCCCTGGTTCATTCATCACCGTTTGAAGCTCCAGATCCAGCTCCTGTAACCAGTCAGGACACATCTATACAAAGAATCTGAAGACCAGCTCCTGTAACAGGTCAGGTAATCCTTTTCTTTTGCAGGTACACAAGTTCTCGCTAAGGAATCTCTTACGCGATCAACATCCAGATGGCATCCATAAGCCCATCCACCATCCATCCATCATCTCTCAGCATGGCATCTATAAGCCCATCATCCTATCCATCAATCTCCAAATGGCATCTATAAGCCCATTCCCATCATCACACTACTACTATGTGAGCGCAAATTTCTGGGCACTCTAGTGTTCAATCATCTTCCACCTTCAGATTACGAAAGGCACGTCAGCCAATCTGCATCCTCAGGTCTAAGAAGATTGAACAGGGGCAACTGTTGTACCCCAAAATTTTCCCTCCCATATTCTTCAAAATTCGCAAAGTCAAAGCTTCAAAATCTCCCCAAGGGTTGCACAGTTCAAGGGCCTCCTAACAGTCAGAACTAGGGTTTTGGTTCTGGCCACGTAAATGAAGTTTCCAAGGGTCTAATCAAGTCCCACATGCCTACAAACATGGTCAAGCATCCTCACACCAAGTTTCAAGACTTACAGCACAAAATTGCACAGTCAAAAACCCTAATTGCACTACATTCAACTGTAGGGGCAAAATGGTCATTTGACAGTCAAAAGTTCAAATTTTTGGTCAACATCTCATTTTGAAGCCATAAACATAATTTGATCAATGCTTGATCATAATTCTCAAAGCTTGGCTCAAAAAGTCTCAAGATGCAAAAGTTTCCATATTTGGACAGTTGAAAAAGTCAACTGTAACTTGACCAAGGCATAACTTCCACATGGATTATCAGAAAAATTCCATCCAAAGCTAATTTTGAAGAGAAAGACATTTCCTAAAACTCCTCTTCACACTTCAAGTCCAAGAAATGCTCTCACAAAAAGTTATCAATTTCAACATTATAGGTCATTTTCAAAAGTCAACAAAAAGGGACTTTAAGTCAAAGACCATAACTTGAGATTGGTAAATCAAAATGACATGGAACCGAAGGCATTGGTTAGAGGACTTCAAGACCTTTCCAAAATGTCCAAGAACATGAGCAAAGCTTAAAAATTGAGCAAGATATGCCTTGTGGAAGTTGGGAAATTTTTGGATATTTTGAAAAGTCAACTTTGCTTCAAATGTCTTAAAATGGCTAATGGGCCTCATTTTCTTCCAAAATTCATCATCCAAAGCATGTGCACGACCATTTGGCCCAAAGGGAAGTTTTTCATCATTTTTATTTATTTATTTGAATTTTTAATTGCTAATAATTCATTTAATTAAAATAAATATGTGGAAAATACCAAAGCAAACTTTTTAAATCTTTTTATGCATGGAATAACTTCAGATTTTCGTGCATTATTAGATATAGAAAGAATCAAGGCAATTGGACATGATTTGTATCAAATTTTCATGAAAAAAGATTTGAAAAGATTATGCAAAATCACAAAATCAAAAGCATTGATTCCATGGATATTTGGCTTATTTTGTTGACCTAAAACACTCACACATATATATACATGATAACCCTAGTGCTCATGACCTCTAAGCTGCGCCAGAAAAGAATAACCAAGTTTACTTTTTTTCAAAAAAACTCAAATACTGAAAACACGATTGCAAGGCTTTTCAAGGCAAAATAATCATTCTATTGTGTTCCTGAAGCTTCAAGGAAGGTGTCTGAATCAAAACCATAAGCTCTAACGCCCAAAAACGGTAGAAGCATGTCCCACTTTTCAGAAATACATTCATAATCGCATATTGAATTACATGCATTTTTCATGTGTTTTCTTTACTGATTTACACTAATCTAAGCATTCTAAAGCTAACCAGATGATTTAATTGAGTTTTTATGCATTGTATGAAGAATCACCATGAACGATTATTAGGGTTCTTCAAGTTTTAAATTGGGCGTTTATGAATGCTGTAAAATTAGAACACCTCGATACCATGGTCAAAATCAGGACACTCAGACGAATTCAATGAGGGGGTCGCGCCCAATTTATGAAGCAATATGAGCTATTCGCTATTCTTGAAAAAGGCATATTTTGGGGGGGTTTAAAACCCCCGCTAACTCTTTTTATGTTTCAGGGAAAAGTAAAACAAGGAAGAAGAAGATTAGGTGGCAAAGCGTGATAGGCTAATTTGAAATCAACACGCGCTTTTTGTTATTTTTACATCACTGACCACTTTTCTCTTATAATATTTGTTTGCCACTATATAATCAAAACGCGTGAAGAGCTCCAGTGGCAAGGCTTGGCATTGGTAACCTCTAGGACCTGGGTTCGAATCCCAGGTCCCCTTCCCTTTCCATAATATTTTTTATAATATCATCATGTGCAGCATTCTATCCAAAGGCCTATCATACGCCCTAATCCAGGTGTGCCACATGGTCATTGAAGACAATCTGAAGGCCCAGATCTGGTGAATACCATAAGCGTTAGTCAATGGAGTTACACGCTAGCAAAAAAGTCAACAAGGCCAAGGGCTATTGGGCCTGATTACTAGCCAAAAAACCTCCAATTTGGGGACAGAACCCCCCATGGTTTGCCTTTCATCCCTTTTTTCATGTTTTTTCTATTTTATTTATTTTAATTAGTTTTAATATAATTCTTTCAATTAATTTATTTTTATCAAATATAAAATAATATAAAAATCAGAAAAGACAAAAATTAAAATATGTTTTATTTAAATATTATCTTTTTTTTTGTAAGTAAATCTCACTAATTAATTAGATTTAAATTTAGGTTAATTTCAAATATCTTTTCTTAATAAACTTAAAAACTTGTAGAGTTAGGTTTTAATCAATTTTATTACTTTTTCTTTTATTTTCTCATCACTAATAATTAATTATTTATTTTTATAAATCAAATTGCATTAATTAATTAGGTTTAATTTTAGGTAATTTTCATATTTTCTTAATAAATTAAAAAATAGCTAGAATTAGGTTTAAACTTCATTTAATTCACATAAAAAATCCTAAATACCAAAAACTCAAAAAATAATTTCTTTTCATTTTATTTTAATTAATTTGTTAATAATTTAATTTCATTAAAAAGGGTCCAACGCCCTCGCTTTCAATTTTAATTCAATTCGCGCATTTATTTCTGTTCTTTTAAATATTTATGTAATTCTCCCAAAGCCGTGTAAATTTATATTTCTCGCACTTTCCTTTATTTTATGTCAAATCGGGTCCTAGATTTAATTTGGCGATGTGGACCCGCGCCTTTGTAATAGTTTAGGAACTTTTAATTCCGCACTGTTTTAACTGTTAATAATTGCATGCAAGAATGAATGACTAAAATAAAAAAACAAACGCGTAGATCACCCATGACATGAACAAAACAAAAATAAATGAATCTGACACACAAATCACACACCACCCCTAGGGTACGCCTCACTGTTGCCTTGCCTCGAAAGGTGATCGTCGAGTAGAGGATGTCTTAGTAAGTCCTCATGATCCGGGAACCTGGCATGAGGGTAGCTTCTAAGGTGTCTTCCCATTGCTCTGGTGATCACCATGTCCCAAACCTCGGATTGACCCGAACACCTCCAACGGTGGTGCTACCTACCTCTCAATGGTGGGATGGCAATACTTTAAAGGACATTTACACAGACGAATTCCTTAGGATAGGTAGAGAACTCGTAGATACTTGCTCTAATTTCAAAACAAATCAAAAAATACTTTTCACACCGACACCTTTTCAAAAAGCTTTCGAAAGCAATTGTTCAAACACTCTTGAGGACTGATACAAGAGTCGAACTGAAATTTTCATAGAAACTTTTTAAAACCCACAATTGAAAAGCAAACAAACCATTTTTGAAAACACAAGTGAGCAAGTATCTAAGAGCCCATGGATAACCATGGATAGAAAGGGTGCTAACACCTTCCCTTTCTATAAATCTACCTCCCGAACCGAGAAACTATTCTCATGAGGAATTTTGCTGTGCTTTTGTCCTGTCCATGTTGGAGAAAATAAAAGACGGTGGCGACTCTTGCTTCCGCGACATTTCGCGAACCAGCGTTAAACAGTCGGTTCCAGATCCACCGATCACATTCGTACATACTCATAGTAAGGCAACCGGTTAGTGATTATGATCATTTGCATGGGGCTCTGGTACATTAATTTGTACAACCCCTTTATTTTTCACTATTGTAGCTGTGGGGGATCGGATCGTAATTCACCCTACCAAGTCCAGCACCAATCCCTATTTTTAATTTATTAGCAAAGAAGAAAAAATTAGGATCATTCACTTATTTTCACCGGCTTCCTTATGTAGAGCATGCTTATGTCGGAGCTGACTGCTAAAATAAACTACTTAAGGGTTTATTTGGGATGATGATTAAGGCTATAGCATAGTAGGTGTTGTACCCCAAAATTTGCCCTCCCATTTTTTACTCAAGATGTTATCCCAGGGTTTCTTAAATACTCAATTTGGCTCAAAAGTTGATCAAACAGATTCTCTTCCTAGGCAACCAGTCAACAATTAGGGTTTTGCATTTCTCAAAGGTTTGCCCAATCCATGGCCCAGATAACTGCAAAGGCATTTGTGTGATTTCTATTTGTTTTCTTAACTATAATCTTCTGAAGATTGATGTTACTTTTGAGGGCATATTCTGTTTGAATAAGGTGCAAAGTTTAAAGCTATCATCTTTAAGCAAATCATGATTGAGGGTTCAATTAATCATTTGGGTTTGAGCTTCTAAACATTTATTTTGTTTAAGAGTGCAAAATACATGATTTATCCTATCATATTATGTTTACTTGAAGTGCAAGTTATCAAGCTAGGATGCTTATTCAAAACATTCAAACCAAGAATTGCAAAATTAAAATAAAAACTCAGAAGTTTTTGTACAATAAATTTTCATTATTTCTCAAGCTTTGTTCATTACAGTTTGGTGGGTCTTTCACAAATGATTACAAGTGATTACAAAAATTACAAGTAAAATACAAAGTTTAAATCTACAAAGGGAAATTTGCTTCTTCTTCAAGACTCCTTGCTTCATCCTCAAGAAATTCCCCATTTGCTAGCCTTTTTCTTGTTTGCCATTTGTTTGTACATGTGACAGAAGAAAAGAAAATATTAGCAAAACAAATCAATATTAAAAAACCCAAGCAAATTTGATTTTTCATCATTAGGGTTTTCTTTTAGGAATCCGAATTTTGTTTGTCTATTTTTCCCTATTTTTGCAAATCTCGAAACCTAGGTTTTGGTTCACAAAAAAGGGGAAAAAGAAATAAATATACAAATTGGACAGACAAGGCAACAAGTTCAAACAGTAGCAGTCAAAATGCACAAGTCAAACAATACCAAACATCCAAACTGCATCACAAAACAGAACTAGTGCTTTGCAAAACAATTACAGCAGCATAAGATGCAAGGCAACAGGCTGCAAATAGCAGACAGCAAGCAAACTGTCCAAATCAGAAATCAAAGGCAGCAATACAAAGCTACAACAGAACAAAACAAATAATATGCAAACAACAAGCCAAAAGCACCAAATGCTGTAATGTAAGTCAGCATCATCGTTTTCCCAAAGAAATAAAGCAAACCCTTCAGAAATGCATAAAAAGCAAAAATTCTTTATCTCACAAAGAGAGGAAAGAGGAAAGATATCACCTAGCCAGCAAATGCCAAGACAAACAGGTTGCTATAAGCAACAGTCCAAGAAGACCTGCTCAAAAAGCCCCCCTATGTTGCCCATAGCAGTCCAAAGATTTGTCCAAGTTCTACACAAAAGCATGTCAACATAAACCATAGCAACTAGTCTGCAATACAGTCCAAAAATGCCCAGACTTGCACCAAAATGGAAACAGTCCAAGTTGCACTCAAAAGCCAAAAACTAGAAAAGCCAAAACTGTCAAAATTCAAAGTTGTTTTCCCTCCTATTTTTTCACCCTAATCAGATAACAAGTTTACTGTTTTATAGAGGAGAGAACCATCAGATATCAGAGGGAGAGAGATACATAACTAAAAAAACCAAAACAGAACGAGAAAACCACAAAAAACTCAGAACCAAAAGTTCAAGAAATCCCTTTGTTTCAAACCAACTGAAACATCATCAAAACCATCTCCAAACCAACAGAACATCATCAAAACCATCTCCAAACCAACAAAACGTCATCAAAACATCTTCAAACCCAACTGGAACATCATCAAAACCATCTCCAAACCAACAGAACATCATCAAACCATCTTCAAACCCAACTGAAACATCATAGAACCATCACAAAAAACCAAAACAGAACTAGCAAATTAGCAAACCACAAAAACTCAGAATCAAAAAGTTCAAGATATCCTTTTGTCTCAAACTAGCTGGAACATCATAAAATCATCACAAAAAACCAGAACAAAACTAGCAAACTAGAAAACCACAAAAAAATTCAGAACTAGAAGTTCAAGAAATCTCTTTGTTTCAAATCAACTGGAACATCATAGTATTCATCAAAAACAGCTATCCCAATCCTTATCCAAAAAAAAAACAGCAGACAACAAAAATAGAACCAAAGTCCAAACCTTGTCATCAAACATCATTATTAAGAATCCAACAAATCAGTAGTAAACAAACAATAAAAACCCTAATCTGATAACCAGGATTACACGAACTCAGAAGGAGAAAGAAGCCATTCACAAACACAGGGTCAGAGCTATCTTACCGAAAATAACATTAGGAGGTTAGTAAGGTTATAGATCTGGACCTCACCAAACGATCTCTTTCTTCTCTTTCCCTCCTCTCATTGAATCTACCGTTGCATGCATCGCTATCTTCGCCGTTTTCATCAAACGAAAATTAGGGTTTCACTTTCCCCCTTTCTAGATTTAGGGCCACCAAGTAAAAATCTGTTGAAATAAGTCACGAATTAGTAACTAGCAGTAAGAGACGATCATAAAAATGTAAGAAAAGTAAGGTTTTGAGACACGCCGCCGCCGTCACCGCCGTGAGGCGATTTCTGGCGCGGCCAAAGGGTCTTCTCCGGTGAAGGCCCATAGTAAGAGAGAAGAGAGAGGGCGGAGCGTTAAGAGAGAGAGAAAGAAAGTTGAGTTATGAGGCCTGGCTTCAGTGAAAGTGGTTTTTGTGTTGTTTGATAACAACACTCTGGTCCAATCCGGTGGTGACACTTGTCACCATCTCTTTAGTTGCCCTGAATGATTCCCCACTTACAACCCCATGATAATTTGATACGCCCTCATCATATATCCCTCTGATCAGTTATCACATCCTTTCAACGCGTCTTAGATGCATGTCCATGGTACACCTCCAGGGAGTTGCTGTATTGGAATAGCCAGAAGCATTTGGGCCTATTAATTTCAGCACCCCCTGTTTTTACTTTTTTGTAGGCCCATTTCTACTTTTCTTCTTTATATTTTGTTGTTAATATTTTCTTCTTCATTATTTGATTTTTTTATCTATTTTATTTTTTTAGCATATATTTAAGAAATGTAAATATGTTAACATTTGTTTTATATAATTATTAATTTTAAAATATTTTTTGTTTAACATTATTAATTAAGTCATTAATTAATCTTATCAAATGAAAAGAGTTTTAACCTAAATAATTATTTAATGGTTTGGATTTATATTGCGTGATTTAAATATTTATTTCTTACTGTCACCCCCATTCATTAATTTGTACCCCCATTCCCGAAGCTCTGTAATAACGTAGAATTTCAATTTCCACATTTTTTACTGTTTACTCAATATTGTATAGTAATTATGCGTGTATGGCAAGATCAAAAAAATCAATCGTTAGTTAACCTAATTTCAAAGATCAAATTAACTTGAATCAAACACACTTTTTTTATACGCGCACCTCTAGGGTAACCTCGCTCGTTGCCTCGGAAATACAGTTAAGTCCCTCGAGTATGGGACATTTTAGCAAATGACCCTTCGATAGAAAGATTGTAGTCCCTCGATGACCCTCGACATTGCCTTCGATAAAACGATCTTGTCCCTTACAAAAATTGCTAAAGCGTCACGTAAGTTGCTTTCGATGACTGTAAAATTGACCCGCGCCTGTCCCTTTACATCCAATGATGGGGCTTCTTACCAAATCAATGGTAAGATAGCAACATCTAAAGGAGGAAGAAAAGAACATTTGAGACCTTTCGAGTAGGTAGATTCGCTCCTAGTTGCTTGCTTGCTCACGACAAAAACATTTTACACCAACACTTTCATCTCAAAACATTTTCAAAAGACAAGACATTTTGTATACGTTCTTATAGAGATGAGAACCATTGCAAAACATATTTTCAAAACCACTTTCAAAAACACATTCCACAAACACATTTTGAACTATTTTTCAAAACAAAACTTTGTACGCGTTCTTATAGAAACGAGAACCATTACAAAGATATTTTCAAAATATTTTCAAAGCCCACATCACAAGCACATTGTTAAAGTAAAAGTAAGTGATCTAGTGAGTAACTAAGAGCCCGTGGAAAACTATGGATGAAAAGGGTGCTAATACCTTCCCTTTTCATAATCTACCCCCCGAACCCGAGAAATGATCTCGAAAGGTCTTTCCTGTGCTTTTTTACCTTTCCTTTTGGATAAAAGAAAAGTCGGTAGCGACTCTTGCTATCCGCACAAATGCGATCAAAACGCAAAACATCAAGTCAGTTCTCCCACCGTATCACAGTAGGTATCGGGACATTTCCTATAATCAAGAAGCTTACGGTGTTAAGACGATATAGATTTTTCAAGAGTTTCCCAAGTCTTCAACATCAAATCCCAAACTTGTCTGATAGCCCAAATTTTAAAAATAAAAGTTGTTTTCTTTGTCAAAATTTTTTGGTAAGGATCAAGAAATGTGGAAGTAAGGATACACTGCACAAATGACTCGTCAAGCACATGCAATTTATTTAAAGCAAACTAACAAAACAACCTAAATAAATTAAAAATCAATAAAAACTAAAAACAAAGGAAAAGGAAAACAAAATAAATCTGCTCCCACACTTAAACTGAACATTGTCCCCAATGTTTCGATAAAAGATGAGGAAGGAGTAACCTGGATGATACTACCGGTGACAACTGGTACCCTCGCCTCCCTTCTATGAACGTCTAGGACAACGAATCATGCTGCAAAGATGATCACTATGTGAAAGCTCAAGTTGCTTAACCCTAGATGATAGTCCGACATTAGACTCTTGCAGTTGTCAAAGGTTACCCAGTATAGAGCCTTGAGTGGCCTCCATTAAGGTGAAATGTCTTTGAAAATAGGCTTGTTGGCTCCGCTGCTCAGAAAGAATGGTGTTTTGAGATTCCATAATACTACGAAGAGAGAGAGATCAGTTTGTTTCTACGATTCACACATGAAGTCCATGTTGTTCACAAGCTGTTGATTCGTGGAAGAAAATAGGCCATCCTGTCTTTCTTCTCGAGCTTGCTGGTCTCACCATATTTCTTCAGTAATATGGAAACCAGAAGCTGTATTTGCAGAAGGGTGAGTAAAAGGTGGTACAGTGTGTGCAGGTGATGCATGGTGTGGAGGCTCGGTCTGAACGGGAGACTGGTCTCTCTGCTCATACTCATCGTCGGTCTCGTTACCTTCTCCTAATGGGATGTTGGGTGGCAACTGGCAGGTAAAAGGCGGAGCTTACATGTCATAAGTCCAATTTCTCTTGAATCGCATATATGTATGTTGAGAGAAAGGTAATACTACACTAGGGATAGATACACTATGGACCATGCGGTTATAACCTCCCTCTTTCCTCACCTGCACAATCGCATGTCTTTCAAAAAATTTAAATTTTATAATGCAGTGAGGTAATTGTTCTAATGTATCTAGCTCAGTGTCAAGTTGCAAAGCTCTGGAAATTGAGATAATTAACCCTCCAAAAGAAATTTCCCACCCTTTTTCATAACAACATGCATATGTGCTAGCATAAAGAGGACATAATTGATTTTTCTATTTGTGAGGCTACTCTGCAAAAATAGTAGTTCTTTGGCATTAATTTTATTTGGATTCTCCCTACAAAAAATGGTGCAACCCAAAAGATAGTGAATAACGTGTATGACCGGGTTATGGGTATCTGAGGCTAGGTTCCCCTAAAAAGAGTCAGTGTTTTGACCTATCAATATTTTCCAAAGGTCAAATACCTCAGGTGACCAATCAGAATCTAAAGGTGCCTCACAAAGGACACCTTCCCTATGAGGAATTTCTAACAAACCTGTTAACTCATCGATAGTGTACTCATACTCCACATTAAACAATTTAAATGTACCGTACTGTTGCACCCCAAAATTTTCCCTCCCCTTTTCTTCTCAAGACATTTTTTTAAGGTTTCTCAGTTATTCAAGACACTCAAGGGTTGACTAGTCAAGATGTTCCTCCTAAGACAAAGGCCTACAACTAGGGTTTGAAGTTTCTCAAGGAAAGTTAGTTTGAAAAGGTCTCAAGTGGCTTCCATGTTTCTCCTTAGGTCCTCAACAAAGTTCATGTCAAGTTTCAAGTTCTACATCACAAGTTTGCTCAGTCAATGCCTCAGATGATTGAAAATCAACTATATTGGGTAAAAAAGTCAATTATGGTCAACATACAGTCAAACTTCAAGATTTTTTGTCAACATCAACATTTTGAAGTGGTATTCATCATTTGATCAAGGGATGATCGTGATTCCCCAAGGAAAGTCCTCAAATCATCAAAAGTCAAGAATTGTCAAATTAGGGTTTCCTTAGGAGCAGTCAACTGAAATTTGACCAGGCATAACTTTCACATACTTCAACAACTTTTCCCCAACCAAAACTAATTTTGAAAAAAATTCAATTATCTACAACTTGTATTTTATGCTCAAGTCCAAAAAATGCTTCATTTGAAAGATATGAGCTAAAACATTATAGGTTATTTTCAAAAGTCAACAAAAGACACTTTTTGTCAAGGCAACTTACATCAAGATAATGTCTTCAAAAGAAAAAATAATCAACATAGAGATTGTAATAACATCTTAAGCTTTCCAAAAAGTTCAATATCATCTTCGAAAGATGAAAATTGAGCAAGTTATGAGTTGCACAATTTGGGATATTTTGAAGAAATTCATGAAATGCAAATTGAGCAAAATTGCAAATCTGGACCAATGGGCCTAGTTTTTTATGTTCAAGCACACTCATAACACCTTAGAGGACCTCTAAGTCCATTTATACATGGATTTCATTTTTATTTATATTTATATTGATTTTATTTAATTTAAAACAAAATAAATTGAATAAAATCACAAGAGACATTGGCAAATGCATGTGGGCTTGATTTGATCAACTATGAGGCCCAAAAATCCGTGCAAAACACACACAAATTGACCAGGTTCATTGCAATCTCAAATTGGCAAGAATATTACAAATATGGCTAGTTTTCAAAAATGATTTTTGTCTTTAAACCATGGTTTAATGGTTTGATTCCTTGCCATGTTAGTAAGCCATTCACTCTCTCTATAAATACTCAAGCAATGCAAGCTCAAAGGACAGGAAATTCCTGCATACGAAATCCTTCTCAAAATTCTCCAAAAAAATCAAAGAGTTGGTGAAAATCATATCTCACTTTCCAGCCCATATCAATTCAAACCAGTGATCAAACATCACCTCTGAGGTTCCCATGAGTCTCCCCAGATCCAAGAACAAGTCCAACCATGCTTAGAAGGCCATTCACGAACACACCGGTTTGGTAAGGTTTTGAATTTCAAATCTCTAATTTTAATCATGTTTCGTGACATGCTAACCTTTGGTTGAGTTTATATGAGTTGTTAGATAAGTTATGGATGGTTTAATGAAAGGTTACACGTTAGGATTGAAAAATGTCACGATTAGGGCAATAAGCTTTTTGAGTTTCGGATCCTGTGATACAAGGACTTTCAGCCCAAACCAATGCCAGATTTGGACTAAGGGGGGTATTTTTAGGGGGAACGGGTTATCTTGTACATTTTAATTGATGCGTTTTTACAGGTTTGAGATTTCGCATGGTCGGAGAAGACGACCAGAGTTTGACTCTGGCGTCCCTGAGTTTCTTTGACTCCGGCCAGGGCATGCATGGATGGAAACAACATTTTGATAGGTTTATTCAAATATCTAGGGTCCCATTGGGACGCGTGTATGTGCAGATATGGCATCAACTTGCAATTTCGTATTACATTGTTTTGTTTTAATTAATATAACAAATAAGTAACATAGCCCAGTGGTAACATGCACGCTCTTAAGACATACCCCTTCCAGGTCCTGGGTTCGATCCAGGCAGGGAGCAAATTTTCATTTTTTCTAATCTTTGCCTTATAGATCCATTACCAAATAGAGCCACACGCCTACTGTAGCAGTAAAAATGTTAAGACTAAGCCATTGGTTGACTTAAATCGCACAGATCAAAATAAAAATCACCACCGCGCTTTATTGTTTCCAATGGAATGAGAAAAGAGCGAATAACCCAAAAAGAGGGGGAGAGAATCTAAGTTCGGGGGTTGGTTATATAAAGGGAAGGTATTAACACCCTAAACATCTATGGTACTCCGCAAAAACCTTTTTGAAAATCTGTGTATTTTGGCTATAAACGTTTTATAAGAAAATAGATCGTGGAGATGAGAAAAGAAATATTTTTTATAATTTTTTCACCTGTCACGGTTGTGAACGTTTGATGCTTACGTACCACCTTTCGCGCAATAGGGGATCAGGGTACTCATAGTTCATCTTTAAAAATTTAAAACACAAGTGTATTGGTTAATTTTAAGAGATGAGACATCATCGTCATATCCAAGTGGAAGAACGAACTTACTACCCAAAATTATGAGAAAGGAGAATTTGTGTCATCTCAAAGTGGAGGATATGGCTTGGATTTTAAAATCCACAAAGCCTCACTCAACACCCAAGTGGAAAATATCTCACTTTACTACATATCGTAGAAGTATAGTAGTTCACATCACTACAAGGATTGACAAGAGTCTAATCTTTTGAGAAAAGTTTAAAGTAAAAAGCCAAATTGGCCGAATGGTTTGAATGAGATTGATTTACTTTTAAGAGAATATTAAGTTTGATTAAGAAAATATTTTGAAAATGCATAGACCTAAGTCCAAGTTTATTGTGAAAGCGGTTCAAGTTTAGAAAACAAGAATAGTTTTGAAAGGAGGGAGAAGATTTTTGAAATTAAAGAAGATGGAAGGAGATGAAGGGACTATCCTAAAGCATAAGGTAAAAGCTAGGGAAAAGAACCTTCTAACCAACAAGAAGCCAACACTTGACATAATGAGTCAATGTAGAATTTACATCCTTTAGATTTGGAACCAAACAAGCAAATATAATAAACCTCTTAAGAAAACCAAGCTTCAATTGTATTAAGTCTTCACAAAAATTGGGCAGAGTAACGGCTGTATACAGATGAATTCTCGATCACAGATAAATCATATAATCAAAATAACCTGCACACAAAGCAAGCAAACAAACAACCAAATGTCTTGGGGGTAAACCCCAAGAACTCCAGACAAAATAACAGTTGAGGTCACAAGGTCTCTAAGTAGGCCACAACTTCTAATCCTAAGTCCAAGAAGTCAACAACTCCATAATGCAAAGGATAGTAACCAAGTAGTCCAAGTAACATTAAAGTTTTTTATGGTTAAAGTTGATTATTAGGTATCTTCAAAAAGAAAATGAAAGCTCAAAATGAGAAAAATAAAAATCACATGAAAAGTAAATGCTCAAGTGAGCAAAGATGAAAATATCATGAAATGTAAATGCTAAAATAAATGTACTTAAAGTAAAAAATATAAAGTAAAAGCATAAAATAAAGTTAATTGTCATGAATTAGTGGCTAGTTAAATGACCATCTTGAAACTTGCATTTGGAACTCATTAGAAGATTTATAAAATCAAAGCCTCTAAATAACAAGTTACATTTGCTTTTTGTCAAGTATATCATTCATTTAAATATCAAGGCAACAATAAATGATCAATGGTGTTTAAGTGATCTAATTTGACCAAAATTGATGAAAAATCATTGGAGGATTGGTAGGACCAAAGCCTCTTAACAATGAATCTCAAGGTTATTGGACCAAAGGGTTAAAATTAACATACCTGGGCTTATAAACATGGGTTTAGGCCATGAATGATCATTTCCTCAAATTGAGACAAAATTTAGCGCTATGTTAAGCAATCGTAAGTGGACTTATATAGAAGTCGCACCTATTTTGAGGCTGGTCAATAGCAATCTATGTATCATATATTTTGAGAAATGATATAGAAATCATTGTCCAATAACATTTAGTATAATAAGAAGGGGATAAGATGAAGAGGGATGAGGTAAGAATTAAACCACATTTGAACCAAAAAATTAATCAAACTATTATTAAAATCATTCATCCATTTTTTATGGAGTCAAACTCAACACCATGGATCCAATGATGTTAATAAAGCTTATGATCAAAATTTCATGGTTCAAGATCAGCCAGAATATAATACAAAATAAAATAGTATTTTAAAATAAAGAAAAAGATTTTTAAAAAGATTTTTAAATGAAAATAAAGGGGAAAAATATCAATTGTATTCAAAACATCCAAGAAAACTCATAAATAAGATCAAATATTTATACAAAAATTTTGGTAATTTTTTAAAGTCATAAACTATTTTTAAAATTAAAATAAATAGGAAAAACAAACCAAAAATTTGAAAAATAGTAAAGTCGGAAATTAAAATAAAATGAGGTCACCAATATTTGTCAAAAGGTCATTGGACCCTTCCATGTTTTTTTCCAGAATTTAAAAATTAAGAAAAGTATTTTTAAACATTTAAAATAATTCAAATAAAGTGAAAAACTATAAAAACTATCAAAACTCAAAATAAAATTGTGAAAGAATAATAATCAGAAAGAGAAAAATCAAAATTATTTTTCATAATTTTTTCAGATTTTTTGAAGTTTAAAACAATTTAAATATAAAAATAAAAAAATAGAATAAAGTTTAAAAAATGTGAATCAATGGATGGAGTCAAAACACGTTAGTAAGTTAATCCAATGGATCAGACGTGTTGTGCATATCAGGGTCTTTACTGAATAAAGCATGGAATCATTTATTTAAATCAGATTTTGAAAAATGCGTGGCACACCTTCATTAGTTGATAGATGACACGTTGTTCATCCGAAACCTCCAGCCAATGAATTTGCAGGTTCCAGAAACTGTAAAATTAGGACACGAGACCGGTACCATTCGCTTTGTCTCTTCAAGACGATTCCAGTGGTACCTTCGCGAAAAATTTATATAAACTGTAGCTCATTCATTTTTGAAAATAAGTTTTGAACAGGGATTTGAAATTTCATGGCCAAAACGTAGTTCCAGTTGAAAACAAGTGTTGCGACTAGAATCAGGATGATGAGAGCTTCATAACAGTATCAAAGTTTGAGAGAATTGGTGAAAGAATATACCTATTGAAGTTAAGTTGCATAGCTCTGAAACTGGACTTGGCTAGCACGATTTAGGAAGTCTTAAAGCTTAATTCTTCTTCTATTAGCTTCAGTGAGGTTCAAGAAAAGGTGAATTGACAAGGAAAAATGATTGAGAAAGGCTGTAAGAGCAAATTTGAAGTTGCCGAAAATTGAGCTCAAGAGGAAGTTTTGCAGGGTGATTCTAGAATCTCTAAGCTTGAGAAAATGAATGAGGGATGATCCTCTATTTATAAGGAAGCTGATTGAATGCTCAAGAGTGTGAAATGATGAAGTTTGGAGGGAAAGCATGTGAAGTTGCAAACAAGAAAAGTGTGACTTGTAATTTGATCAAAACTCATCCAAACCTTGCATTTTAATATGCTAATCACTTTTAGAGGTCCACTAAACATGTTTAGAAGCAAAAACACGCAGAAAAATGTGTTTAGAAGCTAAATCAAGGATTTCAAATTCTGACTTTTGAAGAAACTTCAGTTTCAAGTTACCAAGTTCAAATCAATGGCATTCTCAGTTCAAGGAGTCTTAGGACATGATTATTGAAGCTTTAGAAAGGTGAGATCACAAGCTTTACAATGTGAAAAGAATGGAATAAAATGGATGCTTGAGCTGAAAATTGTTATGATTCAAAGTTGAGAAAAAAAGGTTGACTTTCTATACTTAGAAAATTTCAAAGTTTTTCTTCAAAAATGACCTATAATGTCTTGCATCAAAACATGGTCTTCCCTTTGAATTTTTCTCTTAACCAAAAAATATGGCATGAAGTATATCTCTTGAATGACATTTTGAGACTTGAACCATTCAAAATCTCCAAAAATTGAGAAAGTTATGACTTGTTGAAATTGGAAAAAATTCATAAAATGACCTATAATCTTTTGCATCCTTAGGGCATCTTCCATTCATTTTCACACTTTGCACTTAAAAGAAGGGTTGAAGTTCACATCTTTAAGATCAATATGGAAAATTAATGGACTCAAGGTGATAAAAATTGACCAAGTTATGATCATTTGAAGTCATGTATGGGAATTTGATGGTTTTTTTAGAGGACTTGTAATCTTTCTTCACCATTAGGTATCTTCCTCATAGAATTTCGTTGAAACTTTTGAAGTGATTTGTTGATATTCCTTTGAAGAGAAGGATGTCTTTGGAATCAACCAAAAATACCAAAAGATGAGCAAGCTATACCCATTTAAAGATCAAAACCCTAACTCCTAGAGTTAAAAAAATGCCTTGGGAAACCTTTTCAATTTTGATCAACTTTCTTGCACAAATACTTTTGTCATGTAAATAGAAGTTGTTGAGGATGATAAGGAGAAACCCTAGCAACCAAAACCACTTCTAAATCTTGAGAAATGGGGGAGATATGCACTTGTGATCAATGAAACCAAAGACTTGTCCAACTATGTCAAACTTCTTCAATCAACCCTTGTACCTTTGAACTTTCTTTGACAACTTGAGGCATGATGAATCATAATAGACTTTGTCGTGATATTATTTCAAAATATCTTCAATAATGAAGCTTGAATATCAATGAAGCCTTGTTGAAGAAGGCATGGAAATAAACTCATGAACCTATGAATCAACTTGCTAGAAGGTGTTTCTTTCACCTATGATATCCACAATTAGGGCAAACATACATTGTATTTATTAGTTAACAGTTAATCAATAAAAAACATGGATGATCACAAAATACAAGCCAAGGTGCTTGGTGATTACCCATAAGAAAAGCTAAAGATAAGGAGAAGAACCAAACCCTAGTGTGTGATCTTGTTGCATTGTGATGGTATGAGATGATAGATGAATCTTAGGGGCAAAAATTAGGGTACAACACCTATCATACATCTCCAATCTTTGGTCATCAGATCTCATCAAGCATAATCTGAATGCGTCAAGCGCACACCCCACCGTGCACCTTCAAGGAGCCTCTCTCATCCGAGCCAACACAACCTCCATGGCTCATTAGTTGTTGGCCTAAGGATTCCTATTTTTTGCACCCCTTAAACTATTTTTGCAGCGCATGCCCAATTAAGTTTTTTTTTTTAATTTTCTTTATTTGGTTTTAATTAACATTTCTTTTTTAATTAGTTTTAGTTTTAATCAATTAAAATCATAAAATCAAATAAAAAAATGAGATTAAGGATTTAATTAGTTAGCTTTATTTTTACAATAAAATTAATTAATTTAATCATTTTTTAGTTTATTTTGTTAATTAAAAATGGTTAGAATTAGGTCTATTATCATAAAACTTTTTCCTAATTAAAAACAACAAAAAACATTTTTCAACTTAGAATTTCAGGGTTTTTCTAGACATCTTCCTTCTCTTCATTCTTCGTGCGCTCGTTTATTCTTTTGCATAATTTTTTTAAATAAATTATGTAACTGTACAAATGGATGTAATAGTTTAAACTAGGACTTTTTACATTTTTCTTTCCCCCATTTTGGTTTGTACTTCCCCCATTCTGAAGCGATGTAATAGCATAGTTTAATTTCCACATTTTTATTTCTTTTTCATACTTGTATATATTTAACTGCTAGATGTATGCAGATAGGTATTTCATGATAAGATTTAAAATCAAACACTAGAAAACCTAACACCCAAGACAAATAACAGAAACACAACACACTTCACAAACGCGCACCTCTAGGGTACCTCCACTTGTTGCCTTCAGAAAATAAACAGTCACGTCTCTCGAACGTGAGAAATTTTAGCAAAGACCCTTTGGTCAAAAGATCATACTCCCTCAATGTCGCTTCGACGTTGCCTTAGTAAATGATCTTAGTACCTTAGGATAATTGCTAAAGAGTCTCACGAGTTGCATTCGTAACTGTACGATGACCCACGCCTGTCCCTCGAACATCCAATGATAGGGTTACCTACTAACTAATGGTAGGATAGCACTATCTAAAGGAAAAGAGGAAAATAACAAAGACCATTCGAGTAGGTAGATAGCTTGTAGTTGCTTGTTCACAAAACAAAATAAATTTCTTACATATTGTTGTACCCCAAAATTTGCCCTCCCATTTCTCAAAGATTCATCCTGGACTCTCAGTTTTGCTTCTATCAAGTTCTAAGTCTTGAATCATCACTTTTCAAGGAAATCATTCATAAGGGCAAAATGGTCAAAAGCACACTGAAAAGTCAAACTATGACTTTTAAATAAAAATCAAGTTCCAAGAATCATATTTCATTAAGGCATGAAATTGGTTCATCAAAAATTAGAAGTCAGAAGTTACTTTGAAAAAAATCAAATTTTCTAAACATTTAGAAAATTTTCTAAGTGTCTAGAGAATATGATACTTCAGAACTTCTGAGCCAGCCTCTATGCAAGTGCAGTAAGAAGTTGCAAACACGGTCCATAACATGACGCTTCAATCAGAACATGCAGAAGCGCTACTCTTTGGTCAGAACACAATGCTTCAATCAGAACATGCAGAAGCACTGCTCTTTGGTCAGAACATAACGCTTCAATCAGAACATGCAGAAGCGTTTCTATTTGGTCAGAACATAATGCTTCAGTCAGAACATGATTCTTCAGCATATGGAGGTTATGTTCAACTCTCTGGTCAGAAGATGCCCCTTCAGCATTTGGAGGTTACGTTTCTGATCTTCTGCAATCAGAACATCACCAAATCCCAAACCCTCTTTTAAGTAACATGCTGCCCTGCTATGGCACAGTCCTGCAACCGGCTGCCACAACGCTCCAAATTGCTGCTGAACCAGTCCACGCCTGCACTTTCTCAAACCCCATATTTGCATCAAATTGGCATACGAAAACTGTGACTAAAAAGCAATGGAACAGTATACCAAAAAGGTTTGAATCCCTTTTGTTTTCCCCCCAAAACCACAACAAACCAATCTATAAATACTTTTCTCCATCACACATTCAAGGGGATAGCTTTTGGAGAGAGAGAATCACCAAAAGAAAGAAAAAAGCTTTGAATCCCTGCAAAAATTCCAAGAATCCAAAAAACTGTAAACACAAAAATACAAAACCTTAGCATTTGATTCTAGCATCAAAACTCCATTATTCCTTAACTAAAACCATCCCCACATTTGCTGATTAGAAGCTATTCTAACTTCTGTATTCATACTGCCATACACTCTCCATTCACCTCCACCTCAAAGAAGTCAGAACATCACCCTTGGGCTGTTCCAGAAATTAAAAACTTCCATCCTACTGAGTACGTGAAGAAGTGGCTTAGAACATCACCAGAGTTCAGGACCAACCTCCAGTTCACAGAATCTTTGCAGCTGCAAGGTAAGCTTCTGCTGACTCTTATCACATTACTTAAGCATTACCATATTTGCATGTTCAAAAATACAATTTAGACATCATGTTTCTGATGTTGTACATATTCTGAGGCTTCACGTATTTATCTGCCTAAGTATGGAATAAATCATTTCAGAACTTCTGAAAGAAATTAGAACTCAGAATTAGGATTAGCAAATTCACGCTTGCCTCTGATTTCTAGTTCTGATATTTCTTGTTTCTGAAATGCTATGAAACATGTCATAACTGTTATAAGTGCAACTTCTGTTCTGTTGAAAAATGACTAAGTTGCAGATGTTCTGACTAGCACGGAGAGGGAGACGACGTTCTGTTAGATGGTATCAGAACTTCTGAAGACTTTTGTGTTTGTAGCAGACCCGGAACTTCTGACTTTCCCTCTTTCTATTAACGTTTGTTTCTGTTTGTGCAACACCTCAGAGTCAGAACTTCTGACCTCTTCAGTTTCAGCATTTACACTGATTCTGTTTTCTTTCCTTCTATCATTTTTTGCCATCTCTTTTATTTTTCATCAATCATAAAAGACCAAAAAATATTTTCTTAAACAAAACTTATTTCTTTTCTTAAATAAATAAGCAATTTACGTTTCTTGCACATTCTGATCCATTTCGATATGGTTGTAATAGTAACTTAGGATTTAATTTAACTTGCAACCCCCATTCATAAATATGTACCCCCATCCCCCTAATGATTGTAATAGCGTAGGATGTTTACTTTCTGCACTTTTATTGCTTTCATATATTGCTAGTAATTAGGGTGTGTATGGCAAGATAAAAACAACAAATAGACAACCCTAAGCAAGACTAAATGCATGCAATCAAACACACTTGCACACTAACACCCTTAGGGTAATCTCACTTGTTGCCTATCGAAAAATAGTCATGTCCCTCGAACATGGGCGTTTTAGCAAAAGACCCTCGATAAAAGATCGTAGTCCCTCAATGACCCTCGATGTTGCCTTAGGTAAACGATCTAGTCCCTAAAATAACATTACTAAAACGTCCCGTGGGTTGCCTTCTATGACTACACAAACGTCCCCACGTCTGTCCCTTCACATCCAACGATGGGGCTTCTTACCAAATCAATGGTAAGATAGCAACATCTAAAGGAGGAGGAAAAGCATATCTAAGACCTTTTGAGTAGGTAGGTTCGCTCTCAGTTACTCGCTTGCTCACAACAAAAACATTTTATACACCAACACTTTTATTTTGAAAACATTTTCGAAAGACAACACTTTGTACGCGTTCTTATATAAACGAGAGCCATTACAAAGGAAACCCTTTTCAAAAATCACTTTCAAAAACATATCTCACAAACACCTCTTTGAACTATTTTCGAAACAAACACTTTGTGTGCGTTCTTATAGAAACGAGAATCATTACAAAGTTACATTTTCAAAATACTTTCAAAACCCACACCACAAGCACATTCAAACAAAAGCAAGTGATCTAGCAAGTAACTAAGAGCCCATGGAAAACCTTGGATGAAAAGGGTGCTAATACCTTCCCTTTTCATAATCTACCCCCCGAAATCAAGAAAACATCTCTAAAGGTCTTTCCTGTGCTTTTTCACCTTTCCTATTTGGATAAAAGAAAAGTCGGTGGTGACTCTTGCTAAACCGCAACATTTGCGAACACAAACGCAAAACCTCAAGTCAGTTCTCCCACCGTATCATAGAACTGGCGACTTTGCTGGGGATTAATTTAAAAGTGGGGTTACCTTAGGGTTAGATCACCTTTACTTGCTTTCATTGTTTGATCTGTATGCTTTACATTTTGTTCTTTGTTTGGGTTTGCTTTGATCCTCCACCCGGATCTGGAACACCTTTTTTAGGTAAATAGCAATAGATTGTGGAAACTGTACGGCGTAGACCGATATGGTTGAAACAATGGCTATGTTAGTGTGATGCATTTGTGGGTACCGGTATCCCTCATGGTGAATCGAGGAGAATACGGGGCCGCTGAGTGGCGTCATGAAGCACTAACTGACTTTAGAACGCTAATTGAACAAAATTGGCCTTTAGGACGTAGTGAGATAACCTGTTTCGGTGTAATGCTGAAAATTGGTTGATACTTGATGCTACACTCATTGAGGCTAGACTTTTTGGATATCTCAGCCGCAAGAAAAGATTGATTGTGCTGAGACAATGACTAAGAGAAAGGTCGATGATATTGAGATCCTTTAGAACCCGATCACTATTACTAGGACAGGTTGAGCCAACCAAACTTCAAGAGGGTACTTACCTATAAAACTCCATGCAAGCCTAAAACATAGGGATTTGTTTGCTTTGTGTGTATATATTTGTACATAACATCATAAACATCATAAGCATCATGAGCATGCTCACTAACCATTTCAAGGATTTAGAAGTTTGTCTTTGTTTTGGTTTTGTAGGTTATAAATTCCGTCCGAAGGAACACCATTCGTATCAACTTTGTAAAAGCACATCCTCAGCTTCAAGAGTTAGCCTCAAGAGTGCTCGGGGATTCTCCTTTTACCAATAAATACGGTAGACTCCTCAGTTTGGCTACATCCAGTTTCCAAGAAGAAATGATGTGTGTACTGTTCCAATTCTTTGATCCCGTACATCATTGTTTCTTTTTTCCGGACTATCAGTTGGTACTTACACTGGAAGAGTTCTCTTTAATCTTAGGGGTGCCCATGCTTGATCAGATACCGTTCACCGGTCTAGAGGGGATTCCAAAACCTGAAGTCATTGTCGAAGCTTTGCATCTGAAGAGAGCCAACATCATAGCCAATTGGGAGAAGGCTCGTTCATTCTGGGACGACATGGATTTCCAAGATTTTGAAGACATCCTGGCTCTTCTCATTTATGGTTTGGTTCTGTTCCCAAACTCAAACCAATTCATAGATGTTAACGCCATCAAAGTCTTTCTCTCTCGCAATCCCATACCTACTTTACTGGGAGACATCTTGCATTGGCTTCATACTCGCACCATGAAGAAAAGAGGTACTCTTTTGTGTTGTATTCCCCTACTCGCTAAGTGGTTCACTTTACACCTACCTCAATCAGCATTGAAGAACAAGCAAAGACTGACATGGTCCCAAAAGATGATGTCCCTCACCCACTCTGATATCCGTTGGTGTTTGAGATCTTTGGAAGATGTCTCTATCATTGACCGCTGTGGGGAATTCCCTAACGTACCTCTGCTTGGTATTAGGGGAGGTATCACCTAAAATCCCTGTTTAGCTCTTCGACAGTTTGGATATGCCCGAAGAGATGGTCCTCACGAGATGCTCATCCAAGGTTTGGTGTTCGACTACGACAAAGAAGATCAAGGCTACACGAGCTTACACGAGCTTGGAGAATGGTGAGCAAGGTGGACAGTAGAACTTTGGGACACAAAAACTCTATCCCTCTCGAGCCTTACCTTAAGTGGGTGCGAGCTCGTGCTCATAGTTTTGTGATGCCTTACCCTTCCATCCACCCTGTTATCATAGAGCCTATTGTTGAAGGAGACGTCCCATACACCATCCTTCATCCTGACATGCCTACCTCTCTCGAAGACTTGCAGAAAGCTTGGGTTCAGTTGAAGGAAGAGCGAGACACCTTTGAAGCCCAATTTTACGCCAGTGAGAAGAAGGTTCTGGAGCTCACCAAGCTGCTTCTTGAAGAGAAAAACTTGAATGCCTACATTGCTCCAAAGAGGATGCGTTCAACCTTCTTGTCTTAGGAGTTTTTGTTGTATTTTGTTTCTTTCATTGTAAGCCCGAAGAGGCATGATGTATTCAAACTTGGATTTAATATAACGTGTGTTCTTTTGGTTTGAACAAATTTAAATCTCTAATTTCCTTGAAATCATTTGCATATTGCATCTTCATTCATCATAACATCATACAGGTTTCTCATAACAGGTCTCCTTATCCTTCAACTGTTTATTTCAGTGAGATGGATATTGAACAGACAATGAAAGATCTTCAGGCGCAGAACGTCCAGTTTCAACAAATGCTCTTGACTCTGACAAAAGGACAAGAGGAGTTGAAGACTCTACTGGCCAAAGAGAAGAAGAAGAAAGCGAAGAAACCAATCGGTATTATGATCATGGGAAGAAGGTTTAAAGGACAAGCCAGATGGACTTTGGACTTTGCAACATCATCGGGTGAAGGAGATAATCAAGGAGACGGGACCCAGGAAGTGAACAACGACCCAACATCTGAGGAAGAGGAAGAACCTGATTACTCTGAGGAACAATATCCTCCTGCTGATGATAAATGCAAATAGCTAGAGGATCGCTTGAATGCTATGGAGATTCAGAGGGTACCCGGATTGGATTTTGAAGAATTAGGACTTGTCTCAGGGGTTGTCATCCCACAGAAATTCAAGGTCCCCACTTTCGCCAAATACGACGGTGTCTTTTGCCCAAAGCTACATCTAAGGTCATACGTCAGAAAGATTCAACCCCATACGGATGATAAGAATTTGTGGGTGCATTTCTTCCAAGAGAGCTTGTCAGGGATGCAGTTGGATTGGTTTTATCAATTAGTAGGGACCAATGTTCGCAATTGGGAAGATTTGGCTGCCGCCTTCTACAAACAATATCAGTACAATGCTGATTTAGCTCTAACTCGGACGCAATTGCAAGGCATGTCTATAGGAACAGGTGATGGTTTCAAAACCTATGCTCAGAAATGGAGGGATCTCGCAGGCAGAGTCCAGCCCCCTCTATCTGACAGATAATTAGTGGATACGTTCCTAGGCACCTTATCAGGTCCATTCTTCAATCACCTGATCAGAAGTTATTCAGCTGGATTTACTGAACTGATCATGACTTGTGAGCGGGTCGAAGCCGGTATAAAAAATGGCAAAATTCAAAGAGATACATCTTCGATCACAACGAAGAAACCATTCACTGGTAAGAAGGAGGCCAGTTCCATTTATGACCCGAGAGATCGAAGCAGAGTGGGATATCATCCAACGGTAAGTGATGTAATAATACCTAGGCCTGCGGTTGCCCTACAACGCAACAATCAGCAAAGGGTAGAAACACCACAAAGGCAATTCACCTGGATCAACATGACATTGACAGAGGTTCTACCCCATCTGTTGAGATCCAACTTGGAAACTTTAAAAGAGGCTCCCAAGAATCCTAATACCTCTTCTCCTCGTTACAATCCAAACGCTAGGTGTGCCTATCATTCTGGGAGTCCTGGTCATGACACAAATGATTGTTGGACTCTAAGAAATAAGGTACAAGACCTGATTGAAGCTAAGGATATTGAGTTCGACGCTCCGAAGAAGCCCAATGTCATAACTTCTCCCATGCCTAAGCACAAACATGGAGTTAAATCCATTGATACTAATCTATTTTTAACCTCGGTGGACGAAGTTTCCACTCCTCTTATGATTGTTAAAAAGAGTTTGATGTTGGCCGGTTTATTTCCGGGTTGTGGTGAAGGTTGCCACATGTGTTTATTCCTACCTTATGGTTGCCATTTGTTGAGGTCAGGTGTTCAACGCCTGATGGACAGTAAAGAAATTTTGTTTGAGAAAACTCTGGTTCCCGTTATTCCATCTGAAGACATTGCTATTATAACCATTTCCCCCAGTCCTTCCAATGCCTCCTCGAGAAGACCTGTTAGAATTACACCCACTATGAGAATTGCTCCGCTGATAATCACATGTCCTGGTCCTATCCCGTACGCCTCGGACAAAGCTGTCCCTTGGTGTGATACGGTGGGAGAACTGACTTGAGGTTTTGCGTTTGTTTTCGCAAATGTTTCGGTTGAGCAAGAGTCGCCACCGACTTTTTATTTTATCCTAAGGAAAGGTTTAAAAAGCACAGCAAAAACCTTTTGAGATATTTTCTTGGGTTCGGGGAGTAGATTATAGAAAGGGAAGGTATTAGCACCCTTTCTATCCATGGTTATCCATGGGATCTTAGTTACTTGCTTAGATCAACTTGCCTTGATTTTCAATTGTTTGAAATGGTGCTTTGTGCGTGATTTTGAAAATGTTTTGAAAAAGATGCCTTGTCTAGGCTACCCTTGTAACAATTCTTTACTCGAATGTTTTACAAAAGGTGTTTGTCTTTTTGAAAAGATGTTTCAAGGTTTTTGAAAGTTGTTTTGAAAGTGTAGTGATGTGTGGTTTTGAAAAATAGGCAAGTGTTTTGTTTTGCAAGTTTGATTCAAGTAACTAAGAGGTTGTCTACTCCTAAGTTTCTCAAAGATTTCTCCTATGTTTTTAACCCTTTTAACAATTTTGTTCCACCATTGCATTTGGTGGACAATCTTGTGTTAGGATGTAAAAGGGACGGGCGCGGGTCATCGTTTAGACCATATTTGCAATGGTGCCAAGTATCTTTGGGCAATTTTTCCTTGAAGGGACTTGATCATTTTTTAGGCAACTTTCGAAAGCGTCATCGAGGGACTATGATCATTGGAATTGTATTGTTTTGCCCAAAGAGACCTAACATGCAATATGGCCCATTATTGAAGGCAACAAGTGGAATACCCTAGGGGTGCAAGTGTGATTAGTGTTGTCCATTTTCATGCTTGATTATCTTTGAAATTAGGTCAAACTATTTTGGTTAATTGATTTGCATACAAACCCTAGTTCTAACATGGCATAATTAGAAAGCGTTAAAGTGCGAAAAATAAAGTTCCTAAGTTATTACAACACAATATATGGGAAGGGGGGTACAAATGTTCAAATGGGGGTATTTTGACAAGGAATTTAAACCTAGACTATTACATCAAATTGGGAATTATACAAATTATTTAATATACAACAATTAAATAAAAATGGAATAAATATGCAAGATGCAAAAAATGTTTTTTATATGTATGAAAAAAAAGTGTTTTTTATATGTCAAATAAACAAAATAAAAAGTATTAATTTTTGGAGTTTTTTAGGTATTTAGGGCAAAACCCTAATTTTGCAAATAAAAGGTATTTATTATTTAATATATACAATATTTATTAATTATGTACAAAAGAAATAAAAAAAGAGAAGTATATGTGTCAAAAAGGTATTTTTGATGTTAAATATTAATAAAAATAAAATATTATATTTTGTATTTTTTAACCTAAATATACTAATAAATATATATGTATTTGTATTATTTACTAAATATATTAAATATGTACAAAAATAAAATATTTAATATTTACAAAAAAAGTATATTTTATATAAAATGTTTTCAGAAGATAAAAATAAAATAAAATTAGCAAATAAATGTATTTTGTATTATTTTTAGTTATTGTAAATAATAGTATATAAGTATTTATTTATGTACAAAAACTAAATAAAGACTAATAAATATCAAAATAAATGCAAAAAATGTGGAAAAAATGATTTTTATATTTTTTCATACTTAAATAAAAATATGGAAATAAAATCAAAAGGAAAAAATGGAAAATGATAAAGAAAAATCAAAATGGGTCAGGGGGGTTCAAAAGCAAAAACAAGGTGCAAATAGGAAAAGTGGAACATGCCCAGCCCAAAGACCAGCTTCTTCAACCTCCAGCCATCTCTATTTGAAAAAACGCGCGCCTTTTTGCTTCAACATCAAGATCCTGATTCTTTGATTTTTAATGAAAATTTACAACACAAAAAATGTAAAGCATCATCTCACGATTTCATACATATAAAGAACATGATCTAACTCTCAGAAATGAGAGAGAATTTCTTCTCCCCCAATTCCTGACCTAATTTTTGTTCCAAGTTCAGACCTCAAATTCTCATAGCATACATAACATAAATGAAAACTAATGATATGGGCAGATTCAGGGCCATGAAGGTGACATAATTTCTTCACAAACCTAAAGCTAATAATGCCTGGATAGAGAGATACGAGTTCATGAACTTACCTGTTCAGTTGGAATCGTATCTGGTGATGGAAGTGCTTTCAATGCAAGGTGATGATTGGTACAGCTTCCTTGATGTCCAGGGATGCTATTCCAAGCTTTAGTTTGTTTGGAAACCAAGAGAATCGTGCTATGGTACTTCAACTGCAAAACAGAAAAATGAAAATGGTGATGTTAGCTAGGGATGTTACAGGTCGTGTTTGAGGCTTGGAATAGTTTCAAGGGATGATGTAGGATGTGTTTGAAGTGGTTTTAGCAAGAGTGCACGAATGGATTGAGTTATGGAACTCAATCTGCAGCAGGTGCCCTGTTTTGGGCAGTTCTATGGTGTTTTGAGGTTTGATGAGGTTTGGAAGGTGTTTAGCTCGTGTTTCAGGTCAAGGTGATTGTTTGGAATGTGTTTGACAAGTTTTCTTAAGCTGGTTTTTGCTGAGATAAGAGTTGTGTCTTGTTATGCAATGTTTCTTCATACTTAAGCAAGAAAAGGTCAAGTGGTTCTCTAGACTTGTACATGCCCCTCAAGTATGCTGCACACTTGAGCCTTGATCAGTGTGATATCTCCATGAATCTTGTGTCCAAAGATATGCATTGTACTCCTTGATTCACAAACTTGACATAAAGCCAAACTTTACAAAAATGGATAAAGTGCTTTTTCTAATTAAGGCTTAATCTAACATGTAATGTCCAAATGCACAAAATAATGCTAACACACAATGGATTGGCATTTAATTATTGAGTGAAAATGGGATTAGATGCCTGTAACTAGCTTATGCATGCTGATTTGAAAATTGCCTAAGTGTATGAACATGAAAATTGGCCATAACAAAAGTGAGTTTTTCCCAACTTGCCAAATTCGATTCTCCCTAACCATGAGGTTGTTTGATGAGTTCTTGGACATTTTGGAAATCTTGGAATGTGTACTACAATCCATCTTTGAAATGCAAATTGAAATTCCAAGTGGAAGCATGTGAAAAATTGCCATGAAGTTGGGCAGAAATCCTGCCTAAAATAGGTCAAAATTTCTCTAAGTTAAGAATGGTTTGGTACCCTTGTTCGAAAAATTGTAACTTGAGCTACAAGCTTCTTTTGAGAAAACTTTGTGAATAAAAGTTGTAGATTTTGCAATGGTCTACAACTTTAATGTTTTGACTTTTCCTTGAATCCAAATGAATCTTGGTGAGAAAGTGGGACAAAGTTAGGAAAAAATTAGGGTTTTTCATAACTTAGAAAAATTCTAAGTTATGAAAAATCTTCATTTCAAACCCTAATTTGCAATTCTTGATTTCTTGATGAACAAGTTTCATGATTTGGCATGTTTTGATGAAAAATGAATCTTGACACTTGATTTTGACCAAAAAGTCAAAGTTTGACTTTTCAGTATACAGTCAAAATTGATCAATTGACTAGAAAATTCAACTGTCAATCTTGTGCATTTGGGATCTTTTGAACTTGTTGAGCATGTCAAGACAATTCCATGGGGTCCTTGAGTCCATATGTGAGCTTGGTTTGCCATTGGCTAGGTCAAACAGTCAAAAATTGCCTTTGTGTAGTCAAAACCCTAAAAATGACCATTTTGCCCTTTTGGTGATCTGATCAAATTACTTGGGGAATTGTGATCCAAACTTGATCAAATGGTCCACATGAGTTCATAATGTTGATGTGGGTCAATTTTCATGAGGTTTGACTGTCAATTGACCACAGTTGACTTTTTCCCTAATACAGCTGATTTCTAGGTCAATTGTCTAATTGACTGGTCAAAGATTGGAATTAAGGCTTGAAACTTGATATGGATAAACTTGGGAGTCCAACATGAAGCATGAAAGTCATCTTAGGCATTTTAGGTCAAAATATCTTTGTGCAAACACAAACCCTAATTTGGGTCAACAGTGCAATGAGAAGTCTTGAGCAGAGGAAACCCTAACTGGACCTTGAGCTCCAAGGGTCTTGTGATGAGAAAATGTTGAGAAAATGGGAGGGAAAATTTTGGGGTACAACAGTTGCCCCTGTTCAATCTTCTTGAATCCGAAGAGTTAGATTGGCAAGTTTGCCTTTCGCGACTCGAGGGTAAAAGGAGATTGGACACTAGAGTGCCCTTAAATTTGCACTCGTCAAAGCAATGGACGCGGGAATAGGCTTAGAGATGCCATTTGGAGATGGGCTTAGAGATGCCATCTGGAGGGGTGACAGAATCTTGTCGGGGATGGGCTTAAAGATGCCATCTGAAATGAGCATCAGAAAAGTGTCCATGTTTTAGACTTTCTCCGAACTGGGGGTCTGAATAAGCAATAGATTGACATCCGTATCTGGAGGCATCCGTAAACTGTTTTCAAAAGTTGAGAAGAGTCTGAACAAGCGATAGATTAACATCCGTTGTTGGGGAGAATTCGTGAACTGTTTTCAAAAGTCTTGAGAAGAATCTGAACAAGCGATAGGTTAACATCCGTTACTTGGAGAACCCGTGAACTGTTTTCAGAAATCTTGAAGTTGAATAAGCAATAGAGCAGCATCAGTTGTTGGGAAGCGTCCGTAAACTGTTTTCAGAAGTTTTGAGAAGAAACTGAACAAGCGATAGGTTAGCATCCGTGAACTGTTTTCAGAAATCTTGAAGTTGAATAAGCAATAGAGCAGCATCCGTTGTTGGGAAGCGTCCGTAAATTGTTTTCAAAAGTTGCGTCTGAACAAGCGATAGATTAACATCCGTTGTTGGGAAGAATCCATAAACTGTTTTCAGAAGTCTTGAGAAGAATCTGAACAAGCGATAGGTTAACATCCGTTACTTGGAGAACCCGTGAACTTTTTTCAGAAATCTTGAAGTTGAATAAGCAATAGAGCAGTATCTGTTGTTGGGAAGCGTCCGTAAACTGTTTTCAAAAAGTTGCATCTGAACAAGTGATAGATTAACATCCATTGTTGGGAAGAATCCATAAACTGTTTTCAGAGGTCTTGAGAAGAATCTGAACAAGCGATAAGTTAACATCCGTTACTTGGAGAACCCGTGAACTATTTTCAGAAATCTTGAGGGTGGAGGAGGAACCGGTGTAGGGTTTCCTGATGATGAGCTCGTATAAAACTGCATCTGGATGAATTTGGAATAAGCATCAGAATGTTGCCATGTCTGGGTCACATATGAACTATTTCTGGGTGAATCTCGGAAGATAATGATTTTTGTCTGTCGACTGATCTTACCTGAAAAGGTAAAGAGTTAGTTATATGCAATGTCATGATGCATGATGCGATGTACGTTATATGATATGAATGTAAATGAATGTGCATGTAAGCTGGAGAGCTGTCTTGCGGAGGATAGATGAATCCGAGATGGCTGAAGATAAAAGCATCTTGACTGCTGCCGGGAAGAAAAATTCTTTGGCTGTTGCTGGGGAATAAGGAGCTTGGATTGTATACCAATCTTCTGGGGAATTCTTGTCTTGAGGAGATCTTCACTGGAGAATCTTCGAATATACAATGAGGAACTGAAAACTGAAAGTCTTCAGATTTGCTTGGGGAATACCAGACCTTCAAACGTCGAGGGGCCTTAGAACCACTTGCGGGGACTTGGAATTTCCTTGGTGACTTGCAGGGTAAGAGAATTTCTGATGATTTCTACTGGGGATTTTAGAACCTGGTAGACTCATGCTAGTGAGGTAAAACTGAGAATCTTCAGTCTAGTGAGAAGTATCTCTGTGGGGAGAAGGTTCACTAGTCTGGTTCTGCTGGGGATTGATAGTTTGAAGTTTTAGCTCCGCTGGGGATACTGAAACTTAACTCTGAAGGGAATTGAGTTCTGGAGGGTTCTCTGGCTGGGAAAATCAGTTTTGAGAAAGCTTTTGCTGACGAGGATCCTGATGTTTGACTCCGTTTAGGGAATCAAGTTCTAACTGAAGAATGTGGATTTCAAATCTGCTCGGGATTTCCTTTGAAAGGGTATCAAGATACCTAACTGCACATTCAACTTACAAGTAATCGTCTTTCTTGATTCATAAGGGAATGATTATGTTCAAATGCATATGCCTATTTAACAAAACATTGGACGTTTCTCAAATAAAACATAAGTGCAAAAGAGAAAAGGAAACGACGCAAATTTCTGAAAAAGTATTTGTATTAACTTTCTATGAGTATATTTGTACAAAGGAGACGATCATCTTAGTAAGAGGATGTCGTTGTAAATATTGAAAAATTTATACAAAAGAAAAGATGGCTATGTGAAATAATTCCATGGGATTCCATTCTGCTATAGCCTTCACAACTCTGACTGTCTGTCCATTCAATGCTTCGTCTGCCGATGGCTGGATTGATCAGAAGCTTGGGACTGGTTGATGAAGAGATTGTCTTTGAAGTGATCCGATGAGACATAGTCATACGCTTTAATTCCCTAACTTTTGCCTGAATCGCCCTTTCGGGTTTTCGATCCACCGGGAAACCCCTTTTTACCAAAGCCGCCCTTTCGGGTTTTCAACTTGCCGGGTGTACAGATTTTTTTTAATTTTTATCCCTAATTTTTTCCTGAACCGCCCTTTCGGGTTTTCGGTTCACCGGGATGCCCATTTTTGCCCAAGCCGCCCTTTCGGGTTTTCGACTTGTCGGGTTATTTTATGCGTAGTATCTTTTGACTATGTCTGCGTTTGCAGGGTGTGGCAAATCGTCGCCGTCCATGGTGGTCAGAATCATTGCACCACCAGAAAATATGCTCTTGATCACAAATGGTCCTTCGTATGTAGGAGTCCATTTGCCCCTGGGATCACTTTATGGCAAGATAATCCACTTGATTACGAGATCTCCGACTTGATACACTTGACGTCTGACTTTCTTATTGAAGGCCTTGATCATCCGCTTTTGATATGTCTGACCATGGCATACAACAGCGAGTCGCTTCTCGTCGATCAAATTGAGTTGATCAAGTCGGGTCTGAATCCAATCCTCTCCATTCAAACATGCGTCTTTCATAATCCTTAGAGAAGGAATCTGAACTTCCATAGGCAGGACAGCTTCCATGCCATATACCAAAGAGAATGGGGTTGCCCCGTTTGAAGTACGTGCCGTCGTACGGTATCCATGCAGAGCAAACGGTAACATCTCATGCCAGTCTTTGTAAGTGACTGTCATTTTCTGAATGATCTTCTTAATGTTTTTGTTCGCAGCTTCAACAGCACCGTTCATCTTCGGCCGATAGGGAGATGAATTGTGATGATAAATCTTGAACTGTTCGCACAAAGTGGTGATCATCGTGTTATTCAGATTTGTACCGTTGTCTGTGATGATCCTGTCTGGAACACCATACCGGCATATGAGATTTTGCTTGATGAAGCGGGCAACCACATTTTTAGTAACAGAGGCGAAGGAAGCCGCTTCGACCCATTTGGTGAAATAGTCAATGGCAACCAGGATGAAGCGATGTCCGTTGGAAGCCGTGGGCTTGATCTCTCCAATCATGTCAATGCCCCACATTGCAAATGGCCACGGAGCAGTCAGAACGTTGAGAGGAACCGGAGGGATATGAACTTTGTCAGCGTAGACTTGACATTTGTGGCAAGTACGGGAATGTTGATGGCAGTCAGCTTCCATGGTAGACCAGTAATAGCCTGCCCTTAGGATCTTCTTAGCCATTGTATGCCCGCTCAAGTGAGTGCCAAATGTGCCGCTGTGTATCTCGGTCATGATTAACTCTGCTTCAGCTTTGTCTACGCATCGGAGTAAAACACAATCATGGCTTCGTTTGTAAAGGATGTCGTTGCTCAGGAAGAACTTGGCAGCAAATTTCCTTAGGAACTTTTTGTCATTTACGGAAGCTCCTTCGGGATAATCTCTAGTCTGGAGATACCTTTTGATTTCATGGAACCAGGGTTGTTCCACTACTTCTTCGGTATTAATCTCGTGACAATGTGCGGGTTCATCCATTCGCTCGATGGTGATTTGGGGAGCCTCATTATCCCAATTGAGTTTAAACATGGAGGACATTGTAGCTAGAACATCTGCTAGCTGATTCTCTTCTCGCGGGAAATGCTCGAAGGTAATTTGCTCGAAATGAGGCAACAATGTCAAGACATGTTCCTTGTATGGGATAAGATTAGGATGCTTGGTATCCCACTCTCCTTTGATTTGACTGATAACCAAAGCCGAGTCCCCAAATACGATCAAAGATTTGATCCCCAAGTCTATAGCAGCCTTGAGACCAAAGATGCAAGCTTCATATTCAGCCATGTTGTTTGTGCAGCTGAAGCAAAGTCGGGCCGTGAAAGGTGTGTGACAACCTTCCGGGGAAATGAGTACCGCACCGATACCGTTTCCAAGTGCATTTGAAGCACCATCAAAGTACATGGTCCATCGGGATCCCTTTTCGGGTCCGTCATACGGTCTGTTACCTTCAATGTTGTCCAAATTCATGATGTCCTCGTCCGGGAAGTCAAATCTCATGGGTTGATAATCTTCGATAGCTTGATGAGCCAGATGGTCAGCTAGTACACTCCCCTTTATAGCTTTTTGAGTGGTGTACTGGATGTCATACTCAGTTAGGATCATTTGCCATCTAGCTATTCTTCCAGATAAAGCGGGCTTTTCGAAGATATACTTGATAGGATCCATTTTGGAAATCAGCAAGGTAGTATGAGTCAACATATACTGCCTTAGTCGGCGAGCAGCCCATACCAAAGCGCAGCAAGTTTTCTCGAGCAGTGAGTAGTGAGTCTCACAGTCGGTAAACTTTTTGCTAAGGTAATAAATAACATGCTCTTTTCGACCAGACTCGTCATGCTGGCCCAAAACACACCCCATTGAATTATCCAAGACGGTCAGATACATGATCAATGGTCTTCCTTCGACGGGTGGCATCAGAATAGGAGGTTCTAGCAAATACTCCTTGATCTTATCAAAAGCAGCTTGGCAATTGTCGTTCCATTCGACTACCTGATCTTTCTTCAATAGTTTGAAAATTGGCTCACAGGTAGAAGTCTGATGAGAAATGAATCTGGCAATATAGTTTAAGCGCCCCAAGAACCCTCTAACCTCCTTTTCAATACGGGGAGCCGGCATCTCTTGTATTGCTTTCACTTTTGCTGGACCGACTTCAATGCCTTTGTTGCTTACAATGAATCCCAGAAGTTTACCAGACCTAACTCTAAAAGTGCGCTTACTTGGATTCAGCCTGAGTTTGTATTCTTTCAACCTGGCAAACAACTTTTCTAGATGTTCAAGGTGCTCTCCTCTGTTTGTGACCGAGCTATCATATCATCTACGTAAACTTCAATCTCATGATGTATCATATCATGAAACAAAGCTACCATGGCGCGTTGATAAGTTGCCCCTGCGTTCTTCAGTCCGAACGGCATCACCTTGTAACAGAAAGTACCCCATTGTGTGACAAAAGTTGTTTTCTCCATATCTTCGGGGGCCATTTTGATTTGATTGTAACCCGAGAATCCATCCATGAAGGAAAACACTTTATGCTGAGCTGTATTGTCGATTAAAATGTCAATGTGTGGTAGCGGAAAATCATCTTTGGGGCTGGCCCTATTCAAATCCCGGTAGTCCACACACATCCTGACTTTGCCATCTTTTTTAGGTACCGGCACGATGTTAGCGACACATTGAGGATAAGATGTAACAGCCAAAAAGCCAGCGTCGAATTGCTTCATCACTTCTGCTTTGATCTTTTCAGACATGTCAGGCCTCATTTGGCGGACTTTTTGTTTGATCGGTGGACAATCCTCTCTTGTGGGGAGACAGTGAACCACGATGTCTGTGTCTAAACCCGGCATGTCTTCATAAGACAAAGCAAAGATTTCAACATACTCATTTAACAGTTGTATCAGGCGCTCCTTGACACTTGGTTCCAGATTGGCGCCCACTTGCACCTCCTTCCGGTCTTCCTTGGTTCCTAAGTTGACAGTTTCCAACAACTCTTCATGAGGTAAGATGGCCCTTTCCTCTTGCTGTAGAAGTCTGGCTAGTTCTCCTGGTACTTCACAACTTTCGTCATCTTCATACTCGGCTTGATTGACCAGATCTTCAGAGTTATTGAAGGATATAGCAGAATAGTCACCCATGGAATCCAGAGTGGATGGGTACCTGCATTTGTGAGTGTGGGTGTGTGTAAGGGATAGCCATCCTTAAACAAAAAATGCAAAAGGAAAGAAAATGAACACAGCAGTTTATCAAATGAAAAACGTCCAATGAATCATTAAACATGGCATATGGATATGAAGACAATCAAAACCCTTACAAATGGACCCACATGCCCCGGGCAAGGCATGAGGTAAAAAGTAGTGTGCGGATTGTTCAAAAGTAATTATTACAGACCAATAGGAAATGTTTGACAAATAAATTACTGATTAATAAAAGTGATGGGGACAAAGTCCTTTGCCTCCAAGTTGCATAATCCTCCTTTGATAGTCGGGTATATCCACTCTTCCATGTTGTCCTCTTCGTCTTCACCCCCCAAAGCGTTGATTCCGTAAGGAGAAATCTTGATTGGCGCCCTTTCAATCTTTGAACGGCGCATAGCTTTCTGGCCCGCCGCGGTGAATCCTAATCCAAATTTGTCTGTTTTATGCGGAATATCAGGCAACTGCCCCCATGCTGAATTCTTCCCCTCCTTTATTGCGGCCTTTACGTCTTCCAGAGATGCCATCCTGGCCATCTGCTTTGGTACTTCAGCTACCAACTTTGCTACTGTTATTTCAGGAAGGACTTCTTCGAAATGCTGGAATGGTGTCTCAATGAACTCACCCTCTACCTCCACATATCGGAAGGAGTTCAGGTGGTTGATCATATACTCCTCTTCACCATGGACGGTTATGATCTTTCCCTTGACAGGATACTTCAACATTTGATGTAAGGAAGAGGTGACTGCCCCGGCATTGTGTATCCAAGGCCTACCCAACAAGCAAGAGTATGACGGACGGATGTCCATCACATAGAAAGTAGATTTAAACACCTCAGTGCCTACCTTGACAGGAATATCAACCTCCCCATGGACCATCCTCTTCGAACCATCGAAAGCTCTGACAACAATATCACTCGGCTTCAGCTCTAAACCGTCACAATCTAGTCGGTCAAAAGCTTTCTTAGGCAGTACATTCAGCGACGAACCAGTGTCGACCAAGACATGCGCGAGAGTAGTTCCTCGGCACTCGACTGAAATATGCAAAGCATCATTGTGGTTTCTACCTTTAGGAGTTAGGTCGGCATCAGAGAAACCTAATCCATTGTCCGCAGTAAGGCTGGCCACATAATTTTGGAATTGATCTGCAGAGGTTTCCTGGGGCACATGGGCTGCCTTCAGGAATTTTATCAGAGCCTTAGCGTGCGCTTCTGAGCAAAGTAGTAGTGCCAACATGGAGATCTTCGAGGGGGTTTGCCCCAGTTGTTCTACCACGTCGTAATCACTCCTTTTAATTATCTTCAAGATCTCTTCCATTTCTTTCTTGGAGGTTTCTGGGATGACCAAGGGTTGAGCCCTCGTCCTGACGAGCTCATCTTGGGTTCCCTTACCTTTATCAGCAGCGGTAGGAGGGACAATACTAGGAACAACAACATCTTCAATCAATGGGGTTCTAGCGGAGAGTTTTATTGGTGCAGGGATAACTTCTGCAGCAGATGAGGGTCCAAAGATTGCTCTTGGAGGGGCAATCTCTGGAGAAAATATTCTCCCGCTCCGGGTGATTTTGCTTGTGCCCACAATGTTTCCAATGCTGGCTTCTTCCTCCTCCGAGCTTCCTTCAGTTATTTCAATTTGTTTAATACCATGGTAGTAGACGTCACCGTCGTAGTTCCATGGTATTGACTTCTCAGAAATGTAGGGGACAGGCCCTGGCATTGTTATCTTCAAAGGAATAGACTTCGTAGCTGGTGTAATCTTAACAGGCTTTCTGACGGCCTTGGAAAGATTGGCGTGAATGGTTATAATTGAGACATCTTCAGTATGGGTTGGAATAGCAGAAACTTTTCCAAACAAAATTTGTCGACTGTCCATTAGGCCTTGGATGCCTTTCTTCAGTAACGGACAGTCAAACGACAGAGAGTAACAGCAGTAGCAATCTTCTTTACATCCCGGGAAAATCCCGGCCTTTAATAGATTCAACTTGATGGTTAACAACGGAGTTATCAGATCATTGACATCAGCAACATACAAATCTTCTTCAATGGCATTGACATTTTGGCCGTGCTTCGGCATCGGAGCAGATATCACGTTCGGCTTCTCTGGAGCGTCAAACTCCACCTACTTTGCCTCTATCAGGTCTTGGATTTTATGCTTGAGTGCCCAACAATCGTTGGTGTCGTGCCCGACACTGTCGGAATGGTAGGCGCGTTTAGCATTAGGATGATAATGCGGAGAGGACGTATTCACATTTTTTGGTGCCTCTTTGATAGTGGCGAGATTCAACTTTAACAGATGGGGAAGCACTTGCGCTGGAGTCATATTAATGCGGGTGAACTGCCATTGTGGCCGTTCCACCCGTTGCTGATTTGGTCTGGACTGGTTATAGCGAGGCTGATCACTTGATGGATTTTGGATCATTACGACCCCCACAGTTGGCCGGCATTCAGTCTTCCCTGCTCTTCTCTGAGAGTATACCACAGCCGTTTCCTTCTTGAAAGGTTTCTTCTCAACACTTGCAGCGGCACCCTTCTGAATCTTCCCTGACTTGATGCCAGCTTCTATTCTCTCGCTTGTTAAGATCAAATCGATAAACCCCGCGGAAGAGTTACCAATCAGATGGTTGAAGAATGGACCAGACACGGTCCCTAGAAACATGTCAACAAGTTCACGGTCGGTTATAGGCGGCTGCACCCTGCCAGCCAAATCCCTCCATTTTTGTGCATATTCCTTGAATCCTTCGCCTGTTCCCAGTGACATACCCTGAAGTTGGGTACGCGTGGGAGCAAGATCAGAATTATACTGATATTGTTTGTAAAAGGCGGTGGCCAAGTCTTCCCAGTTTCGGACACTGGTTCCCTCTATTTGATAGAACCACTCCAGTTGAGCCCTAGAAAGGTTGTCTTGAAAGAAATGGATCCAAAGGTTCTTATCTGCCGTATAAGGTTGAATCTTCCTTACGTAGGACCTGAGATGCATTTTTGGACAAGACAACCCGTCATACCTCACAAAAACTGGCACTTTGAACTTTGGGGGAATCACAATCTCGGCAACTAAACCCAAGTCTTCGAAATACAAACCCGACACTCTCTGAAGCTCCATGGCTGCCAACCTGTCTTATAAACCTTTGTATTTGTCATCAGCCGGAGGGTATTGTTGATCAGAGTAGTCTTCATCCTCTTCAGCCTCCTCTTCTTCCATATCAGACTCGGAAGGTACCGCAGCCCCACCCCCTTTACTGGTTCCCTCCTCAGAAGTAGGGGGAAACTCAAGCACTCTTATGGCTTCTCCTTCAAATCTTCTCCCTAAAGTAGCCACCCCGAGTCTCTTTTTCTTCTTTTTCACTGGGTCCTTATTCCCCAGTAGGGTCTTTAGATCCTCCTGACCCTTAGCCAAGGTCATCAGGAGTTGCTGAAACTGTGCATTTTGAGCCTGCAAGTCCTTGACTGTTTGCTCGAGATCCATCCTACTGAAATAAACAGCAGACAGATAAGGAAACCTGGCGTGAGACCTGCTTATGCACATGATGAATGGTATGCTTATGTATGCAATGCATTCAAGGATTTAGAATATTTAAAATTGTTGCAAACAAAAGAGAACGCACGTCATATTAATAAGAAGAAATTTGTCAGTACATAAATGCCCCATGGGCCAAATATTACAAAAACTTCTCAAGGTAAAAAGACGTTGCGCATCCTCTTTGGCGCGATGTAGGTGTTGAGAGTCTCTTCCTCATGGAGTCGGCGGGTAAGCTCTAGAACCTTCTTCTCGCTGGCGTAGAAGCTGGCTTCAAAAGTGTTCCGTTCCTCCTTGAGCTGAATCCAACTCTTCTGCATTTCCTCCCACGATGTAGGCATGTCAGGATATAGGATGGTGTAGGGAACCTCTCCTTTCTTGACGGGCTCTTTAATCAGAGGGAGAACATGAGGACAAGGCATCATTAGACTCTGGGCTCAGGCTCGTACCCACTTGAGATAAGGCTCAAGAGGGATGGAGTTCTTGTGCCCCAGTGTCTTGCTATCAACCTTGTTGGGCATCCTCCAAGCTCTGATGAATCTTTGGCGAAGTCCTTGCGCATCGTTGTCGAAGTCAAAAACTAGGTCAGGAATCAACATGTCGTGAGGGCCATCCCTCCGTGCATATCCAAATTGCCTCAAAGCTAGGCAAGGGTTGTAGGTAATGCCCCCTCTAATGCCAAGTAATGCAACATTAGGGAACTCTCCACAACGATCGATGATGATGACATTTTCTCTGGACTGAGAACACCAATGTACATCAGAGTGAGTAAGAGTCATCAACCGTTGTGACCACCTTGAGCCTTGGTCATTCTTCAAGACAGATTGTGGAAGGTGCAAAATAAACCACCTTGCGAGGAGAGGAGTACAGCACATGAGAACACCCCTCTTTCTCATTGTTCGTGTGTAAAATGAGTGAAGAATGTCCCCAAGCAATGTTGGTATTGGATTTCTGGATAAGAAGATTTTGACGGCATTGACATCTACCAGCTGGTCAGGATTTGGGAACAAGACCAACCCATAGATAAGGAGTGCCACAATTTCTTCAAAGGCTTGTAGGTCCAATGAATTCCAACATTCTTGTGCCTTCTCAAACAAGAATTTTGCTAAGAATCCTTTGACGCTGCTTCTGGTTTCCCAATGCCCCTTGATGTCAGATGGTTGTAGATGTAGTGCTCGAGCAACATCTTCAGGCTTTGGTTCCTTTTCCGTACCATTGTAGGGTAGTTGATTAAGGATAGGAATTCTCAGGAGTTGAGAAAACTCCTCCAAAGTGGGCACCAACTGGTAGTCGGGGAAAGTGAAATAGTGGTGAAGAGGGTCAAAGAACTGGAATAACACCTTCATCATGTCCTCTTCAATGTTGGTGTTGACTAGGTTGAGCAGTCTACCATGTCTTTCACTGAAGGATGAGCTTTCCGGAATCCTTGATGTGAGCTCCTTGAGTTGAGGAGAGATTCTCACAAGGTTGACTTGGATGGTTTTTCTGCGAGGAATTTCCATGACCTACAAAACAAGAACAAAGATGAAGATCTAAACCCTTGAAGTGGTTAGTAAATGCATATGATGTTTTATGATGTTCATGATGTATGCACAAACATATGTACAGGCAAATCACACCAAACCCTAGTTTCAGGCTTGCATGAGGTTTCATAGGTAAGTACCCTCTTGAGTGTAGTTGGCTTAAAAACCTGTCCTATAAATAGTAACCGGGTTCTAAGGAGCTCAATATCATTGGATTGTTTTCATTGTTCATTGTTTTGGTTTAGCCACTTAACTAGCGACCAAAATATTCCAAGAAAACAACCCTCAATTAGTGTAGTATCGAGTATCTACCAACTTCGGACTGTACCAAAGCCGATCATCTCACTACCCCTAATAAAAGGCCAAGATGGTTAAGTAAGGTTCTAGGTCATTAGTGCTTAGTGACATCACTCAGCGGCCCCGTACTTTCCTTGATTGAACTCAAGGGTTACCGGTACTCACAAATATGTCGCACTAATATAGCTATTGCTTTAACCGTGTCGGTATACCCCGCACAGTTTCCACAACGTATTGCTATCTATGAATGTTTCCCAAAAATTCGGGTGTAGGATTGCAAACCCAAACAAGAGAGCCAAGATATAAAGCAATCAAATCAAACAATTAGTCATGCAAGAGGGTGATCTAAGCCCTAAGGTTACTCCACTTTAAAATTTCTCCCTAGAAGAGTCGCCAGTTCTGTGATACGGTGGGAGAACTGACTTGAGGTTTTGCGTTTGTTTTCGCAAATGTTTCGGTTGAGCAAGAGTCGCCACCGACTTTTTATTTTATCCTAAGGAAAGGTTTAAAAAGCACAGCAAAAACCTTTTGAGATATTTTCTTGGGTTCGGGGAGTAGATTATAGAAAGGGAAGGTATTAGCACCCTTTCTATCCATGGTTATCCATGGGCTCTTAGTTACTTGCTTAGATCAACTTGCCTTGATTTTCAATTGTTTGAAATGGTGCTTTGTGCGTGATTTTGAAAATGTTTTGAAAAAGATGCCTTGTCTAGGCTACCCTTGTAACAATTCTTTACTCGAATGTTTTACAAAAGGTGTTTGTCTTTTTGAAAAGATGTTTCAAGGTTTTTGAAAGTTGTTTTGAAAGTGTAGTGATGTGTGGTTTTGAAAAATAGGCAAGTGTTTTGTTTTGCAAGTTTGATTCAAGTAACTAAGAGGTTGTCTACTCCTAAGTTTCTCAAAGATTTCTCCTATGTTTTTAACCCTTTTAACAATTTTGTTCCACCATTGCATTTGGTGGACAATCTTGTGTTAGGATGTAAAAGGGACGGGCGCGGGTCATCGTTTAGACCATAATTGCAATGGTGCCAAGTATCTTTGGGCAATTTTTCCTTGAAGGGACTTGATCATTTTTTAGGCAACTTTCGAAAGCGTCATCGAGGGACTATGATCATTGGAATTGTATTGTTTTGCCCAAAGAGACCTAACATGCAATATGGCCCATTATTGAAGGTAACAAGTGGAATACCCTAGGGGTGCAAGTGTGATTAGTGTTGTCCATTTTCATGCTTGATTATCTTTGAAATTAGGTCAAACTATTTTGGTTAATTGATTTGCATACAAACCCTAGTTCTAACATGGCATAATTAGAAAGCGTTAAAGTGCGAAAAATAAAGTTCCTAAGTTATTACAACACAATATATGGGAAGGGGGGTACAAATATTCAAATGGGGGTATTTTGACAAGGAATTTAAACCTAGACTATTACATCAAATTGGGAATTATACAAATTATTTAATATACAACAATTAAATAAAAATGGAATAAATATGCAAGATGCAAAAAATGTTTTTTATATGTATGAAAAAAAAGTTTTTTTTATATGTCAAATAAACAAAATAAAAAGTATTAATTTTTGGAGTTTTTTAGGTATTTAGGGCAAAACCCTAATTTTGCAAATAAAAGGTATTTATTATTTAATATATACAATATTTATTAATTATGTACAAAAGAAATAAAAAAAGAGAAGTATATGTGTCAAAAAGGTATTTTTGATGTTAAATATTAATAAAAATAAAATATTGTATTTTGTATTTTTTAACCTAAATATACTAATAAATATATATGTATTTGTATTATTTACTAAATATATTAAATATGTACAAAAATAAAATATTTAATATTTACAAAAAAAAGTATATTTTATATAAAATGTTTTCAGAAGATAAAAATAAAATAAAATTAGCAAATAAATGTATTTTGTATTATTTTTAGTTATTGTAAATAATAGTATATAAGTATTTATTTATGTACAAAAACTAAATAAAGACTAATAAATATCAAAATAAATGCAAAAAATGTGGAAAAAATGATTTTTATATTTTTTCATACTTAAATAAAAATATGGAAATAAAATCAAAAGGAAAAAATGGAAAATGATAAATAAAAATCAAAATGGGTCAGGGGGTTCAAAAGCAAAAACAAGGTGCAAATAGGAAAAGTGGAACAGGCCCAGCCCAAAGACCAGCTTCTTCAACCTCCAGCCATCTCTGTTTGAAAAAACGCGCGCCTTCTTGCTTCAACATCAAGATCCCGATTCTTTGATTTTTAATGAAAACTTACAACACAAAAAATGTAAAGCATCATCTCACGATTTCATACATATAAAGAACATGATCTAACTCTCAGAAATGAGAGAGAATTTCTTCTCCCCCAATTCCTGACCTAATTTTTGTTCCAAGTTCAGACCTCAAATTCTCATAGCATACATAACATAAATGAAAACTAATGATATGGGCAGATTCAGGGCCATGAAGGTGATATAATTTCTTCATAAACCTAAAGCTAATAATGCCTGGATAGAGAGATACGAGTTCATGAACTTACCTGTTCAGTTGGAATCGTATCTGGTGATGGAAGTGCTTTCAATGCAAGGTGATGATTGGTACAGCTTCCTTGATGTCCAGGGATGCTATTCCAAGCTTTAGTTTGTTTGGAAACCAAGAGAATCGTGATATGGTACTTCAACTGCAAAATAGAAAAATGAAAATGGTGATGTTAGCTAGGGATGTTACAGGTCGTGTTTGAGGCTTGGAATAGTTTCAAGGGATGATGTAGGATGTGTTTGAAGTGGTTTTAGCAAGAGTGCACGAATGGATTTAGTTATGCAACTCAATCTACAGCAGGTGCCCTGTTTTGGGCAGTTCTATGGTGTTTTGAGGTTTGATGAGGTTTGGAAGGTGTTTAGCTCGTGTTTCAGGTCAGGGTGATTGTTTGGAATGTGTTTGACAAGTTTGCTTAAGCTGGTTTTTGCTGAGATAAGAGTTGTGTCTTGTTATGCAATGTTTCTTCATACTTAAGCAAGAAAAGGTCAAGTGGTTCTCTAGACTTGTACAGGCCCCTCAAGTATGCTGCACACTTGAGCCTTGATCAGTGTGATATCTCCATGAATCTTGTGTCCAAAGATATGCATTGTACTCCTTGATTCACAAACTTGACATAAAGCCAAACTTTACAAAAATGGATAAAGTGCTTTTTCTAATTAAGGCTTAATCTAACATGTAATGTCCAAATGCACAAAATAATGCTAACACACAATGGATTGGCATTTAATTATTGAGTGAAAATGGGATTAGATGCCTGTAACTAGCTTATGCATGCTGATTTGAAAATTGCCTAAGTGTATGAACATGAAAATTGGCCATAACAAAAGTGAGTTTTTCCCAACTTGCCAAATTCGATTCTCCCTAACCATGAGGTTGTTTGATGAGTTCTTGGATATTTTGGAAAGCTTGGAATGTGTACTACAATCCATATTTGAAATGCAAATTGAAATTCCAAGTGGAAGCATGTGAAAAATTGCCATGAAGTTGGGCAAAAATCCTGCCAAAAATAGGTCAAAATTTCTCTAAGTTAAGAATGGTTTGGTACCCTTGTTCCAAAAATTGTAACTTGAGCTACAAGCTTATTTTGAGAAAACTTTGTGAATAAAAGTTGTAGATTTTTCAATGGTATACAACTTTCATGTTTTGACTTTTCCTTGAATCCAAATGAATCTTGGTGAGAAAGTGGGACAAAGTTAGGAAAAAATTAGGGTTTTTCATAACTTAGAAAAATTCTAAGTTATGAAAAATCTTCATTTCAAACCCTAATTTGCAATTCTTGATTTCTTGATGAAAAAGTTTCATGATTTGGCATGTTTTGATGAAAAATGAATCTTGACACTTGATTTTGACCAAAAAGTCAAAGTTTGACTTTTCAGTATACAGTCAAAATTGATCAATTGACTGGAAAATTCAACTGTCAATCTTGTGCATTTGGGATCTTTTGAACTTGTTGAGCATGTCAAGACAATTACATGGGGTCCTTGAGTCCATATGTGAGCTTGGTTTGCCATTGTCTAGGTCAAATAGTCAAAAATTGCCTTTGTGCAGTCAAAACCCTAAAAATGACCATTTTGCCCTTTTGGTGATCTGATCAAATTTCTTGGGGAATTGTGATCCAAACTTGATCAAATGGTCCACATGAGTTCATAATATTGATGTGGGTCAATTTTCATGAGGTTTGACTGTCAATTGACCACAGTTGACTTTTTCCCCAATACAACTGATTTCTAGGTCAATTGTCTAATTGACTGGGCAAAGATTGGAATCAAGGCTTGAAACTTGATATGGATAAACTTGGGAGTCCAACATGAAGCATGAAAGTCATATTAGGCATTTTAGGTCAAAATATCTTTGTGCAAACACAAACCCTAATTTGGGTCAACAGTGCAAGGAGAAGTCTTGAGCAGAGGAAACCCTAACTGGACCTTGAGCTCCAAGGGTCTTGTGATGAGAAAATGTTGAGAAAATGGGAGGGCAAATTTTGGGGTACAACACTTGGCATTATGGCGCTGATATTTACTATCATGGTGTTAAACAAAACTTGAAGGCCGAAGAAGTTGATCCTGATGTCGGTAACATTGTCAGGACCAACAAGATTACTAGAAGTGGAAGGGTTTTCTCTCCTGAGATTTCCCCTAAGACTGTCAACAAGCCTATTATCATTCCATATGCTATTCCTGCTAGCACATCAACTACTATTCCTGTTCTCACTCTAGTTGTCACCCCTACCGATAAGTCATCTGGGACTCGCGGCAAAGAAGTTGTAGGTGAGCCTGCCCAGACGGAGGCACCTAGAAAGATTGTTATGAAAGCCTCTAAGCAAGAGATAGAGGAAATTTTGAAAATAATTAAAAAAAAGTGACTACAATGTGGTCGAACAGTTGGGGCAGACCCCCTCAAAGATATCCATGTTATCCCTATTGTTGTGCTTCGAGGCCCATGCGAAGGCTTTGATTGCGTTGCTCAAAACTGCGCATGTGCCGCAAGAGACTTCAGCTGATCAATTCAAAGATTGTGTGGCTAACCTGACCGCCGATAATGTGTTGGGTTTCTCAGATTCCGACTTGACACCGAAGGGAAGAAAGCATAATGATGCTCTGCATGTCTCGATTGAATGCAGAGGCACCACTATGGCCCATGTGCTGATAGATACTAGGTCTTCACTGAATGTTCTGCCAAAGAAAGGGTTGGACAGGTTGGATTGCGAGGGTTTGACTTTAAAGCCTAGTAACATTGTGGTAAGGGCTTTTGATGGATCAAAGAGAATGGTGCAATGGGAGGTGAACATCCATGTCAAACTAGGCTCTCAGACGTTCGAGTCCACCTTCTATATGATGGACATCAGGCCATCATACACCTGTTTGTTGGGTCGTCCTTGGATCCATGAAGCTGGGGCTGTTACTTCCATAATTCACCAAATGTTGAAGTATCTGGTGAAATGAAAGATTGTCACAGTACGGGGTGAAGAAGAATACATGGTGAGCCACCTCAATTCCTTCCGCTACGTAGAGATGGAAGGATAATTTATAGAGACTCCTTGTTAAAACTTTAAAGAGGTTACCCAGATTTTGGCGTCAACTGAGACCACTACCAGTACCAAATCTCCTCTGAAGATGGCTTTTCTCAGGGACGCAAGAGCAATAGCTGAAGAAGGCAGGAATACCAATTGGGGACTGCTTCCTAAGTTTGTTCACAAAACTGACAAGTTTGGCTTGGGCTTTACTTCAGGAGCTCAGAGGGTTGTTCGACGCGCTCGAGTTGGAGGACCTCCCCTATGCATCAGCAATTGAGAGGTCAATGCTATTCAAGACAATGAAGAAGACTATGATTTCGACAGCTGGATTTACCCGACTACCAACGGTTGACCGAGTAATTGGACGACCAGAGATTTCATGCCAGTTTCTTTTATTCCGCAGTAATTGTCTTATTTGTTTTTTAAATTTGTAATGAACAATTTAAACTTTATAGCCTTGTGTCTTACCCAAGGCACGATGGCTCTATCTGTGAGGGTTATTATATGTCATCTCATATATCATCAATGAAACATTGGACTTTCTTTGCATACAAATTTCGCACTCTCTGTTTTTCTTTTTTGCCTTTGCTTTATCAATACAGCTATGCTCTTACACACACTCACATATCAAACTGCAGCTCCATATCCACTCTGGATCCCATTGATAACAATCCTGCTATTGCCAGTTATGAATTTGAAAATCCGATCAACCAAGCCAAGGACGAAGATGAGGACAATTGTGAGGAACCTAGAGAACTTGCTAGACTGCTAGAGCAGGAAGAGAGGGCTATACAGCCTCATGAAGAGCCAGTTGAGACAATAAACTTGGGTACAAAAATAGACAGAAAAAAGGTTAAAATAGGTGCAAATCTGGAGCTTAGCGTCAAATAGAGGTTGATACAAATGTTGCACGACTACGTTGAGATATTCGCCTGGTCCTATGAAGACATGCCTGGTTTGGACACTGATATTGTGGTACATTGCCTGCCGACTAAGGAAGACTGCCTGCTAGTTAAATAGAAGGTCTGCCGTATGCGCCCTGAAATGTCAGAGAAAATTAAGGCATAGGTTATGAAGCAGTTCGACGCGGGATTCTTAGCTGTCACCTCCTATCTGTAGTGGGTTGTTAACGTCGTTCCGGTGCCTAAGAAGGACGGCAAGGTACGGATGTGTGTGGATTACAGAGATCTGAACAGGGCAAGCCCCAAGGATGAATTCCCGCTTCCTCACATTGACGTTCAGGTCGACAACACCGCGCAACATAAAATCTTTTCCTTCATGGATGGTTTCTATGGCTACAACCAGATCAAGATGGCTCCCGAAGACATGGAAAAGACAACTTTCGTTACACGGTGGGGAACTTTCTGCTACAAGGTGATGCCTTTTGGGTTGAAGAATGCTGAGGCAACCTATCAGCGGGCCATGGTCGCTTTGTTCCACGATATGATTCATAATGAAATCGAAGTTTATGTTGATGACATGATAGCCAGGTCTCAGTGAGGAAGAGCACCTCTACCACCTACAAAAGTTGTTTGATAGGTTGAAGATATATAAGTCGAGGTTGAATCCGAACAAGTGTATTTCCGGGGTAAGGTCCGGTAAGCTTCTGGGTTTCATTGTCAGTGACAAAGGTATTCAAGTAGATCCTGCAAAGGTAAAGCTATGCAAGAAATGCCAGCTCCCCATACAGAGAAGGAAGTTAGAGGTTTCTTAGGACGCCTGAATTATATCGCCAGGTTCATTTCACATCTGACTGGTACTTGTGAGCCAATCTTCAAGCTTCTGAAGAAAGATCAAGTGGTAAAGTGGAATGATAAATTCCATACCGCTTTCAAAAGAATCAAGGAATACCTACAAGAACCCCCAATTCTCATGCCTCCAGTTGAAGGGAGACCTTTGATATTGTACCTGACAGTATTAGACAATTCAATGGGGTGTGTGCTGGGGCAGCATGACGAGTCTGGTCAAAAAGAGAATGCAATATACTACCTTAGCAAAATGTTTACCGACTGTGAGAGACGGTACTCACTGCTCGAGAAAACTTGCTGCGCTTTGGCATGGGCTACTCGCCGACTGAGACAGTATATGCTGACTCACACTACCTTGTTGATATCTAAGATGGATCCGATCAAGTACATTTTCGAGAAGCCCGCTCTCTCCGGAAGAATAGCAAGGTGGAAAATGATCTCAACTGAATACGACATACAATATACAACCCAAAAAGCAATAAAGGGGAGTGTATTGGCTGATCATTTGGCTCATCAGGCCGTGGATGACTACCAGTCCATGAATTTTGAGTTCCCGGATGAGAATATCATGTTAGTAACCGACTGTGAAAAACCTGGACCGGATGAAGGACCCGAGGAAGGATCTCGATGGTCTATGTACTTTGATGGAGCCTCAAACGCATTGGGCAATGGCATCAGCGTTGTAATCATATCTCCCGAGGTCTGTCATACTCCGTTCACTGCCCGACTATGTTTCAACTGCACCAACAATATGGTGGAGTATGAAGCCTGCATCATGGGTCTTCGAGCTGCCATTGACCTAAGGATCAAGTTCTTGAGTGTATTTGGGGATTCCTCTTTGGTGATAAGTCAGATCAAAGGCGAGTGGGATACAAAACATCTGAATCTCATCCCGTACAAAGAGCATGTACTGACGTTGCTCCCACACTTCGAGGAGGTAAACTTTGAACATTTCCCACGAGAGGAGAATCAGTTGGCAGACGCGCTAGCTACCATGTCTTCCATGTTCAAAGTCAAGTGGGAAAATGAAGCTCCCCGAATCACCATTGAAAGGTTGGATGAACCGGCACACTGCTGTGAAATCGATACTGAATAGGTAATAGACAAACCCTAGTTTCACGAAGTCAAAAGGTATCTCAAGGATCAAGAGTATCCCGAAGGGGCATCTGTCAACGATAAGAACTTTCTGAGAAGATTCACTGCAAAGTTCTTCCTCAGTAATGGAATCCTCTATAAACGCAACCATGACTCTACCTTACTGCGGTGTGTAGACAAGGGTGAAGTAGAGAGGATCATGACAGATCTACATGAAGGTACCTTCGGAACCCATTCCAATGGACACACCATGGCTAAGAAGATCCTACGGGCAGGATACTACTGGTCCACCATGGAATCCGATTGTTATCAGTACTCTCAAACTTGCCATAAGTGCCAAATCTACGCTGATAAGGTGCATGTGCCTCTGGTCCCCTTGAACGTCTTGACAGTTTCGTGGCCCCTTTCAATTTGGGGCATCAATATGATCGGAGAAATCAGGCCCACTGCCTCTAATGGGCATCGCTTCATCCTAGTAGCCATTGATTACTTCACGAAGTGGGTTGAAGCAGCCTCTTTTGCCACAGTAACCAAGAACGTGGTGGCGCAGTTTATCCGACATAATCTGATCTGTCGATATGGTGTGCCAGAGAGGATCATTACTGATAATGGTATGAATCTCAACAACACAATGATCACCGAGCTCTGTAAACAATTCAAGATACAACATCATAACTCTTCTCCCTATCGGCCGAAGATGAATGGCATTGTCGAAGCAGCTAACAAGAACATCAAGAAGATTGTACAGAAGATGACAATGACATACAAAGAGTGGCATGAGATGCTACCATTCACTCTTCATGAGTACCGTACCTTAACATAGACATCGACAGGGGCAACACCCTACTCTCTAGTATATGGCATGGAGGAAGTCCTACCCATTGAGGTTCAGATTCCTTCCCTAAGGATTATGAGAGATGCAGGCCTAAACAAAGACGACTGGATCCAAACCCGACTTGATCAGTTAAATCTAATCGATGAAAAGAGACTTACTGCTATCTGCCATGGTCAGACGTATCAAAAGTGGATGATCAAGGCTTTTAACAAGAAAGTCAGGCGTCAAGAATATCGAGTCTAGGATCTAGTGATCAAGCGCATCATACTGCCGCAAGGTGACCCCAGGGTCAAATGGACTCCCACATACGAAGGGCCATTTGTGGTTAAAAACATTTTCTTAGGTGGAGCCATGATTCTGACCACCATGGACGGTGACGACCTTCTGCACCCTGTCAATGCAAACATAGTGAAAAGATACTACGCATGATAAAAGAACCACTAGGTTGACTGGCCTAGGCAAAAATAAGGGCTTCCCGGCGAACCAAAAGGGTTCGGGCAAAAATAAGGGATGAAAATGAAAACAAATCTGTACACCCAGCATGTCGAAAACCTGAAAAGGCGACTTGGGCAAAAAAGGGTATCCCAGTGGACCGAAAACCCAAAAGGGCGGTCCAGGAAAAAGTTAGGGATGAAAAGCGTATCACTATGTCCCATTGGATCACCATGCGATCCGACCTCAATATCAACTATCAATCTCAAACGGCATCAATCAAATCTAATCAGCTTCGGACAAGCAGCAAAGTGAGGAGACACCCGAAGGCATAGTGGCAATAGCAGATTTGAAACCTAATGGGATTGTTACACATAGTTGTTTTCTTTCCGTTGTACACAATATTGTATATCCTTCATTTTTATGGTGGCGTTCTCTTACTAGAGCGTCAACTTCCTTGTATAAAAGCGCCTGTTATAGGCCAACTTCAAAATTAATACAAGTCATTTTTACAAAACTATATGTTTTTCTTTTTCTGTTTTGTTTTTGCAAGAACGTCCAATGATTTATTCTTGACATATGCATTTGAATATGATTGCTGTTCACAAATATTTGCATAAAGAAACCAAAGACAATTACTCGTAACTCTAGAAACAGGGGGCAAAAATAGGAAATGTCAAACCCGACAGTTACTCTATCCAAACAGGTACCGGGAGGGACAACTTTGGAGCACAATCATCAGTACATGTGACCTTGCAACATCTATATTCCCCACGGAGTAGAGGTAATCAAAGTATTGATATCAGTTCTCTCAAAATAGGAAGTATTCTCTCTAGCCAGGGTCACCCAGAAACCTGATGTCCATATCCCACGGCCAAATTCCATAATCACGAGTGGATCATCATAAATTTCTGGCTCCCCAAGCAGAGTTTATTCCTCCGGATACAAGAGCTCAATCCCCGACAGAAGTACAATCACTTCCATTCATCATCCCCAACGGAAGTAGAAGAGCCATATTTCTCTACAATAGTCAGGAATTTTTTTTCTCCAGCAGCGGTCAGGGATTTATTTTCCCGGACTCGATATGTCACGACCAACATCCCATGCTCATACATCATGACATGCGCATACATATCACATACAACATAATCTCGAGAACGTCATATCACAATGCATTTTATGCATCGCATATAACTAACCCTGTTATCTTTTCAGGAAAGACAATTATCACCAACAATTCCAACAGTTATACATGTCATATCTGCAGGCAACCAAAAGAAAATCAGTTCCCGAAACCAAATGGGTCAACTAATCTACATGATCAAACAAAGTAACCCTACTACCCAGGTTCCTTCTCACAGCCCTACTATCCAGGCTTTCATTCCGAAGTAACCCTATTATCCAGGTTCCTTCTCACAGCCCGACTATCCAGGCTTTCATTCCGAAGTAACCCTACTATCCAGGTTCCTTCTAACATCCCTACTATCCAGGCTTTCATTTTGAAGTAACCCTACTATCCAGGTTCCTTCTCACAGCCCTACTATTCAGGATTTCATTTCGAAGTAACCCTACTATCCAGGTTCCTTCTCACAACCCTACTATCCAGGCTTTCATTCTGAAGTAACCCTACTATCCAGGTTCCTTCTCACAACCCTACTATCCAGGCTTTCATATAGAAGTAACCCTACTATCCAGGTTCCTTCTCATAGCCCTACTATCCAGGCTTTCATTTCGAAGTAACCCTAGTATCCAGGTTCCTTCTCACAGCCCTACTATCCAGGCTTTCATTTCGAAGTAACCCTACTATCCAGGTTCCTTCTCACATCCCTACTATCCATGCTTTCATTCCGAAGTAACCCTACTATCCAGGTTCCTTCTCACAACCCTACTATCCATGCTTTCATTTCGAAGTAACCCTACTATCCAGGTTCCTTCTCACAGCCCTACTATCCAGGCTTTCATTCTGAAGTAACCCTACTATCCAGATTCCTTCTCATAGCCCTACTATCCAGGCTTTCATTCCGAAGTAACCCCACTATCCAAGTTCCTTATCACAACCCTATTATCCAGGCTTTCATTCCGAAGTAACCCTACTATCCAGGTTCCTTCTCACAGCTCTAATATCCAGGCTTTCATTTCGAAGTAACCCTACTATCCAGGTTCCTTCTCACAGCCCTACTATCCAGGATTTCATTTCGAAGTAACCCTACTATCCAGGTTCCTTCTCACAACCCTACTATCCAGGCTTTCATTTCGAAGTAAACCTATTATCCAGGTTCCTTCTCACAGCCCTACTATCCAGGCTTTCATTCCGAAGTAACCTTACTATCCAGGTTCCTTCTCACAACCCTACTATCCAGGCTTTCATTTCGAAGTAACCGTACTATCCAGGTTCCTTCTCACAACCCTACTATTCAGGATTTCATTTCGAAGTAACCCTACTATCCAGGTTCCTTATCCCTTATCTCCAGACAACAGGTTACAACACTATAAAGCCTGGACCCGATCAAATACGGTCGATTTCACAATTCCCTAGCGAGTTGCTGTATAGCCTAGACCCTGACCAGGTATACAGTCTACTTTCACCTCTTCAATCAAGAGTTAATTCCCCAGTAGAGTAATGGACAACCAAAATCTACTAGTGCATAAATCAACATTCCCCGACAAAGTTCCCCTTGACAGCAGGTACAGGAATTTTCACCCAGGAAACTCTTATGCAACCAATATTTTCTGGATGGCATCTTTAAGCCCATCTCCTATGATTTCCCGTCGCCTTCCAAATGGAATCTGTAAGCCCATTCCCGACATCACCAATCAATATTACTTCATTCGAGTGCAAATTTCAGGGCACTCTATTGTTCAATCATCTTCCACCTTCAGATCACGAAAGGCAGATCAGCCAATCTACATCCTCAGGCTTAAGAAGATTGAACAGGGGCAACTGTTGTACCCCAAAATTTGCCCTCCCATTTCTCAAAGATTCATCCTGGACTCTCAGTTTTGCTTCTATCAAGTTCCAAGTCTTGAATCATCACTTTTCAAGGAAATCATCCATAAGGGCAAAATGGTCAAAAGCACACTGAAAAAGTCAAACTTTGACTTTTAAATCAAAATCAAGTTCCAAGAATCATATTTCATTAAGGCATGAAATTGGTTCATCAAAAATCAGAAGTCAGAAGTTACTTTGAAAAAATCAAATTTTCTAAGCATTTAGAAAATTTTCTAAGTGTCTAGAGAATATGATACTTCAGAACTTCTGAGCCAGCCTCTATGCAAGTGCAGTCAGAAGTTACTTTGAAAAAATCAATTTTTCTAAACATTTAGAAAATTTTCTAAGTGTCTAGAGAATATGATACTTCAGAACTTCTGAGCCAGCCTCTATCCAAGTGCAGTCAGAAGTTGCAAACACGGTCCAGAACATGACGCTTCAATCAGAACATGCAGAAGCGCTGCTCTTTGGTCAGAACATAACGCTTAAATAAGAACATGCAGAAGCGCTGCTCTTTGGTCAGAACATAACGCTTCAATCAGAACATGCAGAAGCGTTACTCTTTGGTCAGAACATAATGCTTCAGTCAGAACATGATTCTTCAGCATATGGGGGCTATGTTCAACGCTCTGGTCAGAAGATGCCCCTTCAGCATTTGAAGGTTACGTTTCTGGTCTTCTGCAATCAGAACATCACCAAATCCAAAACCCTCGTTTAAGTAACCTGCTGCCTGGCTATGGCACAGTCCTGCAACCAGCTGCCACAATGCTCCAAGTTGCTGCTGACCCAGTCCACGCCTGCACTTTCTCAAACCCCATATTTGCATCAAATTGGCATACGAAAACTATGACTAAAAAGCAATGGAACAGTATACCAAAAAGGTTTGTATTCCTTTTGTTTTTCCCCCCAAAACCATAATAAACCCATCTATAAATACTTTGCTCTATCACACATTCAAGGGGATGGCTTTTGGAGAGAGAGAATCACCAAAAGAAAGAAAAAAGCTTTGAATCCCTGCAAAAATTCCAAGAATCCAAAAAACTGTAAACACCAAAATACAAAACCTTAGCATTTGATTCTAGCATCAAAACTCCACTGTTCCTTGACTAAAACCATCCCCACAATTGCTTATTAGAAGCTATTCTAACTTCTGTATTCATACTGCCATACACTCTTTATTCACCTCCACCTCAAAGAAGTCAGAACATCACCCTTGGGCTGTTCCAAAAATTAGAAACTTCCATCCTACTGAGTACGTGAAGAAGTGGCTTAGAACATCACCAGAGTTCAGGACCAACCTCCAGTTCACAGAATCTTTGCAGCTGCAAGGTAAGATTCTGCTGACTCTTATCACGTTATTTAAGCATTACCAGATTTGCATGTTCAAAAATACAATGTAGACATCATGTTTCTGATGTTGTACATATTCCGAGGCTTCTCGTATTTATCTGCCTAAGTATGGAATAAATCAGTTCAGAACTTCTGGAAGAAATTAGAACTCAGAATTAGGATTAGCAAATTCACGCTTGCCTCTGATTTTTAGTTCTAATATTTCTTGTTTCTGAAATGCTATGAAACCTGTCATAACTGTTATAAGTGCAACTTCTATTCTGTTGAAAAATGACTAATATGCAGATGTTCTGACTAGCACGGAGAGGGAAACGAAGTTATGTTATTTGGCATCAGAACTTCTGAAGACTTTTGTGTTTGCAGCAGACCCAGAACTTCTGACTTTCCCTCTTTCTATTAACGTTTGTTTCTGTTTGTGTAGCACGTCAGAGTCAGAACTTCTGACCTCTTCTATTTCAGCATTTACGCTGATTCTGTTTTCTTTCCTTCTATCATTTTTTGCCATCTCTTTTATTTTTCATCAATCATAAAAGACCAAAAAATATTTTCTTAAACAAAACTTATTTCTTTTCTTAAATAAATAAGCAATTTACGTTTCTTGCACATTCTGATCCATTTCGATATGGTTGTAATAGTAACTTAGGATTTAATTTTACTTGCAACCCCCATTCATAAATATGTACCCCCATCCCCCTAATGATTGTAATAGCGTAGGATGTTTACTTTCCGCACTTTTATTGCTTTCATATATTGCTAGTAATTAGGGTGTGTATGGCAAGATAAAAACAACAAATAGACAACCCTAAGCAAGAATAAATGCATGCAATCAAACACACTTGCACACTAACACCCTTAGGGTAATCTCACTTGTTGCCTATTGAAAAATAGTCATGTCCCTCGAACATGGGCGTTTTAGCAAAAGACCCTCGATAAAAGATCGTAGTCCCTTGACGACCCTCAATGTTGCCTTCGGTAAATGATCTAGTCCCTAAAACGACATTGCTAAAACGTCCCGTGGGTTGCCTTCTATGACTACACAAACGTCCCTACGTTCGTCCCTTCACATTCAACGATGGGGCTTCTTACCAAATTAATGGTAAGATAGCAACATCTAAAGGAGGAGGAAAAGCATATCTAAGACCTTTTGAGTAGGTAGGTTCGCTCTCAGTTACTCGCTTGCTCACAACAAAAACATTTTATACACTAACACTTTCATTTTGAATTTTTTTTCAAAACACAACACTTTGTACGCGTTCTTATAGAAACGAGAGCCATTACAAAGGAAACCGTTTTCAAAAATCACTTTCAAAAACATATCTCACAAACACCTCTTTGAACTATTTTCGAAACAAACACTTTGTATGTGTTCTTATAGAAACGAGAATCATTACAAAGTTACATTTTCAAAATACTTTCAAAACCCACACCACAAGCACATTAAAACAAAAGCAAGTGATCTAGCAAGTAGCTAAGAGCCCATGTAAAACCATGGATGAAAAGGGTGCTAATACCTTCCCTTTTCATAATCTACCCCCCGAACTCAAGAAAACATCTCTAAAGGTATTTCCTGTGCTTTTTCACCTTTCCTATTTGGATAAAAGAAAAGTCGGTGGCGACTCTTGTTAAACCGTAACATTTGCAAACACAAACGCAAAACCTCAAGTCAGTTCTCTAACCGTATCACAGAACGGGTGACTCTGCTGGGGATTAATTTAAAAGTTGGGTTACCTTAGGGTTATATCACCTTTACTTGCTTTCATTGTTTGATCTTTATGCTTTACATTTTGTTCTTTGTTTTGGTTTGCTTTGATCCTCCACCCGGATCCGGGACACCTTTTTTAGGTAAATAACAATAGATTGTGGAAACTGTACGGCGTAGACCGATATGGTTGAAACAATGGCCATGTTAGTGTGACGCATTTGTGGGTACCGGTATCCCTCGTGGTGAATCGAGGAGAATACGGGGCCGTTGAGTGGCGTCATGAAGCACTAACTGACTTTAGAACCCTAATTGAACAAACTTGGCCATTAGGACGTAGTGAGATGACCCGTTTTGGTGTAGAGCTGAAAATTGGTTGATACTCGATGCTACACTCATTAAGGCTAGACTTTTGGGATATCTCGGCCACAAGAAAAGATTGATTGTGCTGAGACAGTGCCTAAGAGAAAGGTCGGTGATATTGAGGTCTTTTAGAACCCGATCACTATTACTAGGACAGGTTGAGCCAGCCAAACTTCAAGAGGGTACTTACCTATAAAACCCCATGCAAGCCTAAAACATAGGGATTTGTTTGCTTTGTGTGTATATATTTGTACATAACATTATAAACATCATAAGCATCATGAGCATGCTCACTAACCATTTCAATTTAGAAGTTTGTCGTTGTTTTTGTTTTGTAGGTCATGAATTTCGTCCAAAGGAACACCATCCGTATCAACTTTGTAAAAGCACACCCTCAGCTTCAAGAGTTAGCCTCAAGAGTGCCCGGGGATTCTCCTTTTACCAAGAAATACGGTCGACTCCTCAGTTTGGCTACATCTAGTTTCCAAGAAGAAATGATGTGTGTACTGTTCCAATTCTTTGATCCCGTACATCATTGTTTCACTTTCCCGGACTATCAGTTGGTACCTACACTAGAAGAGTTCTCTTTACTCTTAGGGGTGCCCATGCTTGATCAGATACCATTCACCAGTCTAGAGGGGATTCCAAAACCTGAAGTCATCGCCGAAGCTTTGCATCTGAAGAGAGCCGACATCATTGCCAATTGGGAGACAAGAAGTAGGGTCAAAGGTTTCCTAGCCAAGTTTCTATTGGACAAGGCTCGTTCATTCATGGAAGACATGGATTTGCATGCTTTTGACGACATCCTGGCTCTTCTCATTTATGGTTTGGTTTTGTTCCCCAACTCGGACCAATTCATAGATGTTAACGCCATCAAAGGAAAGGGTGAAAAGAACAGAAAAAGACCTTTCGAGATTTTCTCTGAGTAAGGGGGTAGATTATGGAAAGGGAAGGTCTTAGCACCCTTTCCATCCGTAGTTTTCTACGGGCTCTTAGATTCTTAGCTTATTTTTTTTGAAATACCTTGTGCTTTTGTGTGTTTTTGAAAAGTATTTTGAAATTGCCTTAGTGTGGCGATTCGCTTTATGATAACTCTTGTATCAGTGCTCAAGAGTGTTGATAAATAGTTTGAAAATGTTTTTGAAATTTGTTTTGTGTAAGTGTGAAAATTTGTTTTTGAGCAAGCATCTAACTACTATCTACATTTACTCAAAACGTCATTCTTTTTCTTCTTTCCTTTAGATAAAGCTAGCCTACTATTAGCGAGTAGATAGCCATAGTCGTTTGGATGTATGAGCGACATTAGTGGGTCATCATACAATCATAAAGGCAACATATATAGACGCTTTAGCCATTTTTAAGGGACTAGATCATTTACCGAAAGGCAACACTGTAGGGTTATCGAGGGACTATGATCTTTTAATTTAAGGGTCTTTGCTAAAGCGTCCCTACTTTCGAGGGAGATGACTGTTTTGTTTTCCGAAGGCAACCAAAGTGGGAGTACCCTAGAGGTGTATATGTGCGAGTGTGTTGTACTCAGTTATTTTTGTCTTTGATATTAGGTTTGCTAACATTTGATTTTTATGCTCTTGTCATGTAATCCTATTAACATACATCTAAACAGTTAATATATGTACATGAATTTAAAGTGAGGAAATGTAAATCCTATGCTATTACATGCCTTTGGGGATTAATTATATGTCCAAGAATGATGAGATAAAAGAAATAAATGTCCTAGTTATTCTATTACAACCCGTGAGCAGTTACAATAATATGAAAAGTGCGAAAATGAATAAATGCACGCGAATTGAAGATAACGTCTAACTCCTAAGAATAAAATCTTTTTGTTTGTTTTTTGCTTATTATGAAAGGAAATTGAATTAAAATCCTAAGTCTATTCAATTTTAAATTGAAAAAGGTTAAAATAATTTATTAATTAATTAACAAAATTAATTTGGTTAATAAAACACTAGCCTAATGTTTTTTGTGATTTTTATTTATTTAATGTTGATTTAAAGAGGAAAACCATTAAGGGAAAATAAACAAAACAAAAAAAAAATAAAAATACAAAAAGAGAAGAGTCCTTCGATCTAGGGAAGGGGATTGCCCTTCGATCCAGTGGAAGAAGTTGTCTCTTCGATCCAGGGAAGGGGATTGCCCTTCGATCCAGTGGAAGAAGTTGTCTCTTTGATCCAGGGAAAGACATGTTTTTTTTTATCCGGATTTGCAAGACAAGCATTAGCAAGAATAAAGATGCAGGACCTGGGTGTCGAACCCAGGTCCTTCGATCCTGTGCGTGTTGATCTGTTCAGGCTTGATCTGCATTACAAGCATTAGGAAAAAACAAATACAGACCTGGGTGTCGAACCCAGGTCCTTAGTCCTGAATACAAATCGAACTATAAGTGTTAATATGTCATGCAAAAATCAAAATTAACTTAAGATCGAAGGTTTGTTACCAATGGGATACTTTGTTTTGGATGGAGATGGCTTGCAAAGTATGCTTTGATTTTGGCAGCTTTGATGTATTTCTTGCAGCCTTCGTGTAGCTCGTATGGGGTAATGGTGTGTATCTAGAGGCAAGGTTTTCGCCTGGCTGATGCGTGTATAGGCCAAAAACGTTTCTGTGGGCAGGCGGCCTGCAGCTTCAATTGGTAATAAGTATTGTGTATGATGCAACGTCTAGCTGGTGGTGTGAGCATGGCAAGAGTGTTTCTTTATTTTCTATGGTTTTTTTCTCCGCCTCGACAATGTACCCTTAGGCATTTATTTATAGGGATATGATGTGCATGGAAATGACAAGGGTCAGCCATTAACTAGGCTTTGAAGGCAAAATCAGACACATTAAAATATTGCCATTTTTTAGGGATTCCTACCCTTTTGGGTCTTGGGATCAACCTGGACATGTTTGGCTCCTTCGAATGCCCTTAATCTTTGCTCTACGATTGGCCTAGGGTTTCCTCCTTCGAATGGCTCCAATTCTCATCATTGGGGCTTCTTCGATTGAGCCCCAATTTGTCTTGGTAGCTTGATATGAAACTAGCCCAAACGAAAGTTCCTTTCTAGCCAGTCGAAACTCCTCTTGTTACCACCTATGAATGCAATTGTGCAGGAGGCTTGGGCTTGGCAACATGTTGGCCTTTGGGCCAGCAAGCAACTTGGACTAAGACAAACTTATTTTCAATAATTATGTGTCTCCTTCGAATGGAACACTTGTACATTCTTCGAATGGACCTTTTGTGTGTCTTTCAAATAACCCACATGTATTCCTTGTGCATTCTTTGAATGCACAACCAACGTGTTCATAATGTAGTAATCCTATGTTCATGAAACAAAGGCATGCATGAAAAAGAAATCTTTGCTTGGTGAATCAAAGGCCAATCGAAGAGGAAGCCTTTGCCTTGTGCGCTGAAGGCAAGCATCTTGAACTAATACTCATCAAAAGGAAAAACAAGCTTGTTTCCCACAATTAGTATCCTTCGAATGGACCACATGTATGTCCTTCGAAGGCACCATTGGTGTGTCCTTCGAATGGACCTTATTAGGTGTCAAAATATGGAAAATTGTGGAGTCAAAGCTAGTATGAGGGGAAACCATTGCCTTGTGCATCGGAGGCAAGCTCAGAGGAAGTCATTTTCTTGTGGGTCGAAAGCAAACAGAGTCAAGTCGAAGGGACCTTGGCCTTATGGATCAAAGGCAAGTCTGAGGCAACCTTTTTTCTTTGTGAATCGAAGACCAGTGAAAGGGGCCTTTTGCCTTGTAGATCGAAGGCAAGCTGATGGGCCTTTACCTTGTGAATCCAAGGCAAGCATGAGGAAGCTTTTACCTAGTAGACCAAAGGCATGCATGAAGAGGCATACGTGTGCTGATGACAAGCTAAAGGGACCTTTTTCCCAGTGGAAGCTTTGTGAATTAAGCTTGATCGAAGGAGACTCAATGCCCAATTGAAGCTTGTATGCAGGAGTTCACTGCTGGTGAATCGAACCAAACTTGTAGGGAGATTTTGCTTTATGTGCTGAAGGCACGCACAGAGGGAGTATTTTCCTAGTGCACTGAAGGCACGCACAGAGGGCATTACTGGAATGATACTTGTGGACCAAATCTTGCTCGAAGGGTGCCAAATACCTTATCGAAGCTCACTAATCAAAGTATGATCGAAGAGTGCCAAATGCCTAATTGAAGTACCTTGTTCACAAGCCAATCGAAATACACTTGATTATCTTCAAAAAAATTATATTTTCTCTAAGAAAGTGTTTGTAACCACCTATGTAAGAGATAATCTTGGAAAACATGAAAGGGAAAATTTTGGGGTACAACAGCTGCCCCTGTTCATCTTCTTAAACCTGAAGATTTAGATAGGCTTGTTTACCTTTCATGATCTGAAGGTGGAAGATGATTGAACACTAGAGTGCTCAGAAATTTGCACTCGCATGATATGATGATTGACTGTGTAGGGAATGGGCTTAAAGATGCCATTTGGAGAAGATGACTGAGAGTTGTCAAAGATGGGCTTAAAGATGCCATCCAGAGTAGGTGCTGACTTCATAAGAGATCCCTTTGTGGGGAATTCTTGTTCCTGTTGTCTGAGGAGGAGTCCTCCAGGGAATGTTAATTTCTATTGTTCTCCTGCTTGAGGAAAACTTTGAGGGGAATAGAGTCTGGGAACTTTAGTTGTCCAAGGCTCTACTGAAGAGTTATCTCTGGACTGGAAAGATGAAAGCTTGCTTATTTCTGGTTGAAATCCAGGCTTCACAGTAACTTGCTGGGGAGAATTAAATTAACTTATATCGTATAAAAAGAAACCTATGTAGGGCTATTTCAGGACGAGTCCGTGTTGGACTTCCTCTGGAAATATATGAGAAAGCCTGGGTAGGGCTGCTTCATGATGAGTCCAGTAAGACTTCATCTGGAAATGTATGAGAAGGAACCTGGGTAGGGCTGCTTCGTCTAGTCATGTAGATAGTTTTCCTGTCTGGTTTCAGGTGTTAATCTACAATTAGCTGTTCACAGATAATTGTCCTGTCTTGTTTCAGGTATTAATCTGGAACTTGTTTTGGTCAGTCGTCGAGATAGTTGTCCTGGCTGGTTTCAGGTATTAATCTGTAACCTTAGAAAGAAAGATAGTTTTCCTGGCTTGTTACAAATATTAATCTTCAATCTGCTCATGCAGATAGTTTTCCTGGCTAGTTACAGGTATTAATCTACAATCGGTCATCCACAAATAGTTGTCCTGGCTTGTTACAGGTATTAATTTGGAACTTATTTTTGTTGGTCGTCGAGATAGTTGTCCTGTCTGGTTTCAGGTATTAATCTCTGACCCTAGAAAGAGAGATACTTTTCCTGGCTTGTTACAGGTATTAATCTTCAATCTTCTCATGTAGATAGTTTTCCTAGCTAGTTACAAGTATTAGTCTACAATCGATCGTCCACAGATAGTTGTCCTGGCTTGTTACAGGGATTAATCTGGAACTTATTTTTATCGGTCGTCGAGATAATTATCCTGGATGGTTTCAGGTATTAATCTATGACCTTAGAAAGAAAGATAGTTTTCCTGGCTTGTTATAGGTATTAATATTCAATCTACTCATGTAGATAGTTTTCCTAGCTAGTTACAAGTATTAACCTACAATCGGTCGTCCAAAGATATTTGTCCTGGCTTGTTACAGGTATTAATCTGTGACTTGGCAATGTTGGTCACATAGATAGTTCCCCGTCTGGTTTCGGGCATTAATATGTGGCCAGCTGTATTTGTTAGTAAACCCGTCTTGTTTTGGGAGTTCATACCACTTGGTCATGTAGATAGTTTCCCTGACTGGTTTCGGGCATTAATCTTTGACATGTTGTATAAGTTGATAGTGTTTGCCTATATGCTAATTTAACCTGAAAAGGTAAAACCAGTTTCGTGCGATATCATGATGTATGAATTGCATGATGCTCTCAAAATAAATGAGATTGTGATATATGCATTTGTGTTGCATATGTTATGATGTTTGTAGGAATGATGTATGAATGCAATGCATGAAGACGTTAGATGTTCTGTTGCAGTGTTGTTGAATTAGGGAAAATAAATCCCTGGTTGTAGCTGGGGATGAAGAGTGTAAGTCTTTAAATTTTGTTGAAGCTGAATTGCTGGGAGACGATCTTCCGTTATTAGGGAAATAAACTATGTTAGGGAAGGAAAACTCTGTGAACTGCTTGGGGATTGTCAAAGTGAATCTATGTCATGATTGTATCTGGAGGTGTGTTGAATAAGTGTCAGAATGAAATTTGTCTCTGGATCGTACCTGAACCGTTTCTAGAGGAGAATTTGGAATAAGTGTCAGGATGACATCCGTCTCTAGATCGTACCCGAACCGTTTCTAAAGGAGAATCTGGAATAAGTGTCAAGATGACATCCGTCTCTGAATCATACCTAAATTGTTTCTAAAGGAGAATATGGAATAAGTGTCAGGATGACATCCGTCTCTGGATCGTACCTGAATCATTTCTATAGGAGAATCTGGAATAAGTGTCAGGATGAAATTCGTCTCTAGATGGCACCTGAACCGTTTCTAGAGGAGAATCTGGAATAAGTGTCAGGATGACATCCGTCTCTGGATCGTACCTGAACCGTTTCTAGAGGAGAATCTGGAATAAGTGTCAGGATGACATCCGTCTCTGGATCATACCTGAACCGTTTCTAGAAGAGAATCTGGAATAAGTGTAAGGATGACATCCGTCTCTAGATCGTACCAGAACCATTTCTAGAGGAGAATCTGGAATAAGTGTCAGGATGACATCTGCCTCTGAATCATACCTGAACCGTTTCTAGAGAAGAATCTGGAATAAGTGTCAGGATGACATCCGTCTCTGGATCGTACCTGGACCATTTCTAGAAGAGAATCTGGAATAATTTTCAGGATGACATCCGTCTCTGGATCGTACCTGGACTATTTCTAGAGGAGAATCTGGAATAAGTGTCAGGATGACATCCATCTCTGGATCGTACCTGAACCGTTTCTAGAAGAGATTCCACTTTATTTAGAATGTTTCTGTTGGGAATTCCTGTTTTGTTGTTTTGAGAAGAAATCTGTTGGGCAAGTGAAACTCTGTAATCCTCTTGGGGATTTTGTGAGATCCTGCTGGGGAATCCTGAGAAGCTTGGCGACTTCACTGGGGAATTTTTCTTAGATGTCAGAGCAGTAGTTGGATATTCTTACTCCGTCGGGGATATGAGAACACCTGACATCATTAGGTTGCATGCTAAGAATATGGCAGTGGCCTTATAGTAGAATGCCCCTGCCTCTGTACCTGTTGAAGAAAGTTTCTGCGAGGATTTTATGGATAGCCTGAATGTTATCCCAACTCTTGGAGTCTCGAGTAGATGTTGATCAGGGTGATAAGTCTTCTATTGATAGGCAAGTGACGAGATGACGGGATATAGTCATACGTTTTAATCCCTAACTTTTGCCTAGACTGTCCTTTTAGATTTTCATACCATTGGGATACACTTTTTTGCCCAAGCCGCCTTTTCAGGTTTTTGACTTTCCGAGTGTACAGATTTTTTCTAATGTATATCCCTAATTTTTGCCCGAACTCTTTTGGTTCACCGGGATGCCTTTATTTTTTCCTAGGCCAGTCAACCTAGCGGGTCTTTGTTCATGCGTAGTATTTTCTGACTATGTCCATGTTCACCGGGTACAGAGAATTGTCACTGTCCATAGTAGTAAGTATTGCTACACTGCTAGAAGATGTTTGTTTGTTCATACATGATTCATTGTTGGAATTCATGTCCAATGCCCCAAGTGATTAAGATGGAGATCTGCCCCTAGCTATTTGGCATTTTGAGAGATTCCTTGAACCCTGAATTGACTTCCCGGGATCAGCGGGACACCATGCTATGCCCGTTGATCATGAAAGGCTTGTTACTGGAATGTCTTTCCACTGAGGTGATTCTATCCACTGAGAGGATTTCTGTTCATCGAATATCCATCGTGTGAATTTCTCTGTTGTTGAACAAATAGTCATATGCAAACAATGGTATTTTAAGGATGTAAAGCTTATGTCTGTCTTGAAGTTTGAAAATTCATTTTTTTAGTAAAACCAACAAATTTCGTAAAAGTGTGATATCAACTCAGGATTTATAGCGAACCCTACAGAAGTCAGGATACCTTCTCATAACAATATGCTTTCGAACTAACCCATGCTTCAGCTAGGACTTTTAAGGGTTATAACGTGGCCTGGTTCACGGTTTAAGAAACAAAGGATAAAGGCTCAAATTTTATTTGTACCCAACCTGTTCTTCGTGATTTTCTTCAATCCTATGCTCAGTTAGTTGTTCTCTTAGATCCAAATTGAGTCTGGAATCTTTGATCTGATACTTGGTGATGGTTCAGAAATTGAACATTTGTTTTAGAAGACAGTCATTTTTGTAACCTTTTTTTTGTTGAAGATTTGTAGGACCTATTTTTTTTTAAATTTTTGTTATCCCTACTTTTGCCTGAACTGTTTCTTATGATTACAGTCAGCGGGATGCCTCTATTTTTTTCTTAAGCCTCCTTCATAGGTTTTGACTTAGGGGCTTTTCTTTTGAAGAATAATGACTGCCTGTCTTGACGATTATGTGGAACTATCACCATGTTTTGGAGGGCATCTTCTACACTATTTGTCGTGTATGAAGGTAGAACTTACGACTGAATGCACATCTGAATTAACTGAGAAAACTACCCTGCCCCCAGGTTATGATTAAGGGTTTTAATTTGTGTGAAAAGAAAAACTCCTACTTCTTAGGCTCAAAGGGGTTGACTAGGGATTATCTTCCTTATAACTCCACTGTTTAAGTTTTGAAACAACGCTTGTACATCGTCAGCGGGGTCTTTTCAAAAGCATAATGTAGAGATCATGGTATTATTTTTGTCATCCCCCTCTAAAGGCTTACAGCTTTTAATCGAGAGTTGGATATCATAAAAAGGAAGTAAGAAAGCAGTTTAAATATAATGAAGATGACACAGTTCAAGACAAACATATGTAATGAATTAATGGGAAAACCAAAGTTTGACATGACAGTAATTGTTTGAACAAGCATAGGAAATTACAATTGAAAAATCACAAATGAACTAGGCTCTCTCAATGGTTTTCCCTAGGAGCAGTGATCACGTGGTGAGTCTCTGGAGGGTCGAATTCAATCTCCTTGGCGTCAACCATATCCTGAATTTTGGTCTTCAGAGCCCAACAACCATTCGTATCATGTCCAGGACTATCAGAATGGTATACACACCTTTTGTTGGGGCGGTAGCTAGGAGCAGAAGTATTGGGATTCCGTAGAGAAGCCTTTACCGTAATTAATTATGCCTTTAACATGTGTTGTAATGCTTGAGCTAGTGACATGTTGATTTTGGTTAATTTCCTCTTAGGTACGACCTCCTTATGTTGATTCCCTTGTTGATGTCATTGCACAGGCGTAGGATTAGAGATCAGTACTACCCCCACAGATGGGTTGTGATTACCTCTAGCACGTCCCTCCTGGACATATACAACATTAGCTTCCTTCTTGCCACCAAATGGCTTCTTCTCAGCATTAGAAGATACAACCATTGGAATCTTTCCACTCTTAATATCGCCCTCAACTCTTTCACCTGTCAGTATCAGCTCGGTGAACCCAGTCGAAGAACTTCCAATCAAGTGGTTGAAGAATGGACCAGGAAAAGTGCCCAAGAACATGTCTACCAGCTACCTATCAGACAGAGGAGGCTGGACTCTCCCTGTAAGATCCCTCCATTTCTGGGCGTAATCTTTGAAACCCTCGCTGGAACCCATAGACATACTTTGCAATTGTGTACGGGTTGGAGCGAAGTGAGCATTATATTGCTACTTCCTGTAGAAAGCAGCAACTAAGTCTTCCCAGGTATGAATGTCAGTTCCTTCTAACTGGTAGAACCACTCCAATTGAGTGCCGACCAAACTTTCTTGGAAGAAATGGACCCATAACTTCTGGTCAGCAGTGTGAGGCTGGATCTTTCTGATGTATGATCTCAAGTGAAGTTTAGGACAAGAGACCCCGTCATATTTAGAAAATGTGGGAACCTTGAATTTTGATGGGATGACCACTCCAGAAATCAGTCCTAACTCTTCAAAGTCCATACTAGGTATTTGTTGAATCTCTATAGCATTGAGAAGATCCTCCAACTGTTTGTATTTATCATCAGCAGGAGGATATTGTTCTTCAGAGTATTCAACTTCTTCTTCATCAGTCTCCAGGTTGTTATCTTCTTCATGATTATCCCCCTCATTTGATGGAGTTGTGAGATCTAGAGCTCACTTGACCGGTCCTCTAAGTATTATTCCCATATTCAAGATGCCAGCCAGTTTCTTTGCCTTCTTCTTATTCTCTTTAATGACGAGAGCTTCCAATTCTTCCTGTCCCTAAGCCAGAGCTAGGAACATTTGTTGGAACTAAGCGTTTTGAGTTTGAAGGTCTTTTACTGTATGTTCAAGAGTGTGATACGGTGGGAGAACTAACTTGAGGTTTTTGCGTTTTATCGCAAATGTTGTGGTTAGCAAGATTCGCCACCGACTTTTCTTTTATCCAAAAGGAAAGGTGAAAAAGCACAGGAAAGACCTTTGAGATGTTTTCTTGAGTTCGGGGGATAGATTATGAAAAGGGAAGGTGTTAACACCCTTTTCATCCATGGTTTTCCATGGGCTCTTAGTTACTTGCTTTATATCACTTGCTTTTGTTTTGTTTGAAATTGTGTTTGGTGTGGTTTTGAAAGTATTTTGTAAAAGAGGCCATTCGTTTAGGCAATATTTGTAATGATTCTCGTTCATAAGAATGTATACAGAGATGTTTATCTTTTGAAAATGTTTTCAATGTTTGTAAGATGTTTTGAAATGTGTGTGTGTTTGTTTTGAAAAATAGCAAGGATTTGTTATTTGAAATGGAGCAAGTAACTAGAAACTATCTACCTACTCAAATGTCTTTCCTATGTATTTTCTATTCCTTTGACATTGTTGTCTTACCATTGATTTGGTAAGCAACCCTATCTTTGGATGTAAACGGGACGGGCATGGGTCATCGTATAACCATGATTAGCAATGTTTGCGAAGCATCTTAGCATTTTGAGGGACCAAGATCACTTTTGTAAGGCAACTTTTTGAATAGCGTCATCGAGGGACTATGATCTTATATTTGTTTGTTTTGCCAAGATACTTCGCATGCGTAACATGGCCATTTTATTTTAGGCAACCAAGTGGGAGAAACCCTAAGGGTTCTTGTGTGCAAAGTATATCATTTTCATGCTTTTGATCTTGCATTTAGGGTTTCCTATTTGTTTTGTTTCGTTCTTGTCATACAAACCCTAACTACTAATCATGGCATATGAAAGCAATAAATTGCGTAATGTAAATATACTAAGCTATTACAACAATTTTATGAGAGGGGGGAATACAAGTTTGAATGGGGATTTGCACAAATATAAAACTAAATACATTATTACAACCAAATCGAATTTGTGCGAATTAAAATAAATATAATACAATATTTAAAATATAATGCAATGTAATGTGCATGTAAAGAGATTTTCGATGTCTTATTTTTATGTAAAAGAATATTTAATTTAAACCTAATATAAAGAAAAAGATTTAATTTTTGAAAGGGGTTTAACCCTAATTTTATTTATGAGAAAATAAAGTTTCTATATTATTAGTTTTGTACATTTTCTTGTATGAAATAATAAATAATATTGTATATAAATATTAAAAATTAAATATATGCAAAAAAAAAGGTATTTGTAAGTATGAAATGTAAAATAAAAATATTAAGTTTATTTAATTATATTTATAAGTTTATTAAGAAAATAAATTATATTTTATCAAAATAAACTATATTTTTTATGTGAGAAATAATAGAAAAATAAAATAAAAGTGTAAAAATAATTAAATTATTTTTTAGGGTTTTTAATCATCAAAGAAAATAATTTAAAGTATTAAATATAAAAATGAAAAAAAATAAAATATGAAAGAGTTAATAGGGGGTGAGATAGCAAATCAGTGGTAGTGCTAGCAAAAACAAAAAGCCCAGGAAGCCAAAAATCCCAATACAGCTTCGTCCCTGTCCTGCCTTCTCCTTCCTCACGCTATGGCCGGTTCAACCTATAACTTCCTCATGCTTGCATAAAAATGAAAACTTATAACATGAAAAATGTAGCATTTGAACTCACGATTCCAACCATATAAATTATGTAATCTAACTATCAAAGATCAAAGAGAATTTTGAAATCCCTAAATCCTAACCTAAAATTTTCAGAGATTTAAACCTCCAAATTCTCTTAGCACAAGTAAAATAAATGCAAGATAATGATATGTACAACTTCGTTATGATGAGAACTACATTTTTTATTCACAGATCGTGGCATGAGGTTGACTGTACAAGGAGATAGAGTTTGAAAAATTACCTCCTTCAGCTGGAATCGTGTATGGAAATGCAGGGACTTTGATGAAGACCTGATGATTGCTTGAGCTTCCTTGAGCTTCCCTGAATCTATTCCAACCCCTACCTTACTCTGAAAGTGGCTAGAACTCCCTGACCAAGTCCAACTGCAAGCTTCAAAGTTAACAATGGCAAATGGTGAAACAGAGGTTACAGAATAGGGATGATGGTTTGGATTGACTAGGTATCAAGTATGTAAGATGTTTGGATGATCTAAACACAAAACGCACGAGCCAAATGGATGTTGGATATGTTTGTGTAGAAACTATATGTTTTGGACAGTTTTTGGTGCTTTTCTTGCTCTAAGTGTTTCAGGCCTTTGCTTCGTCTTCTCTGTGTTTTATATCCTTTGCATATTGTAAGTGTTTAGTTATTGGCATGTATTTTTGGTAAAACCAGGTGTGTGAATGTCATGACTGATGTCATAACATTCTGGGTTTTTAGGTACTTTATGTAGAAAAAGAATGGCATACAGTAGCTGCTATTTATGAGTGTGTATCTGAGCATTTTGAAATGATCACATTTATTACCTTCTACCAAAATCAGTAAACAGGATTTCTGTTGTCATAATAAATGTTAAGACATCCTGTACTGATCTAACAATTATGCAGTTTGGTTAATTCTGAGATTTTTCAGGAATTTGGTTCATACTTTCCATAACAGAATCTCACATGGACTTTAGGTTAACCTAGCTCAACCCTAATCTGGTTGATAAAGTCTTATGACCAAGTCTTAAGGTTAAACCTAATTAACCCTAGCTTTTCGTGGAAGCCCTAACTGAAGAAACAACTGCATATATATTCAACAGGAAAGCTGTTGGAAAATCAACTCTTTTGACAGAAGATCAACTAGGGGTTGTATATTTTTAACTACTGTAATCCAAACAAGTATCATTGTGATAAGTGACTTGGAGTAGGTTTTGATTGTAAGGGTTGTGTATCACTCGAAGCTTTGAAGCAAGAGTGTTTGTGTCACTTGATTAAAGCTTTGAAGCAAGGTCAAGTTAGGCTTATGTATCACTCAAAGCTTTGAAGCACGAGTGTTTGTGTTACTTGATTAAAAGTTGTGAAGCAAAATCAAGTGTATGTTCTGAAGAGTGTCTTCATTATTTCATTAGTCAAGTGTTTAGTATCACTGCTGTGATTGAGGGGGAGTGAGTAGGAACTCAGGTTTAAGTTGAACTTAGATTGAAGTTGCATTGGGTAGGTCTTAAGTGAAGGAGATAAACTGGTTGGTTTATTCCTGAATTAATATCTCTTATAGTGAATTTCCTCCCTGGCTTGGTAGCCCTCAGAGTAGGTGTTGTTTCACACTGAACTGGGTAAACAATTGACTGTGTTCTTTACTGCTTTTTGATTTACTGTCTTATAGAAAGTCCGATATTGTGTCATAACAATCACTGTGACATTGAGTATTTGCTACCAGAATTTCAATTGGCATCAGAGCAGGCACCCTGACTGTCTTACTGGGTGAGATCTTGGGATATCACTTTCTGGCGCTATGGACAAAGAAGGAGTTTTTGGAAACAGACCACCCATTATGGATAGATCAAATTATGACTACTGGAAACCTCGTGTGATTGCCTTCTTAAAATCACTAGACAAAAAGGCTTGGAGAGCTGCTGACAAAGGATGGAACCATCCCACCATAACTGAGAAAGATGGGACAATCAGTCTGAAGCCTGAGGAAGAATGGAGCAAAGAAGAAGATGAGTTAGCCCTGGGTAATTCCAAAGCATTAAATGCCTTGTTCAATGGAAATGATAGAAACATATTCAGACTAGTACATCAATGTGAACTGGCCAAGGAAGTTTGGGACACTCTCAAAACTACCCATGAGGGCACATCCAAAGTAAAAATGTCAAGGCTTCAAATGCTGACTACCAAATTTGAGAACCTAAGGATGATGGAAGATGAAACCATTCATGAGTTTCACATGAACATCTTCGAAATTGCCAACACCTCAGGAGCATTGGGAGAAAAGATGTCAGAAGAAAAACTGGTGAGAAAGATTCTCAGATCCTTGCCTAAAAGATTTGCACTGAAGGTAACTGCTATAGAGGAAGCCCAGGATATCAGCAAGTTGAAGGTGGATGGACTCATTGGGTCTCTTCAGACCTTTGAGATGGGGATCAGTGACAATGTTGACAAGAAAAACAAGAGCATAGCACTTGTATCCAACACTGAAGATGAGAACAAGGAGGATGAAGAAGAAAATATTCAGAAGCTATAGCCATGCTTGGAAGACAATTCAACAAACTCATCAAGAGAATGGATCCAAAGTCAAGGTCAAATGTTAAGAACATTCCTTCTGACATTAACAGATCTTATGACTCTAGCAGAAGACCAAAGTCTGAAGAGAAGGGAAATTAAAGCAGATGTATTCAATGCCATGGATGTGAAGGATATGGGCACATTCGAGCTGAATGTCCTACCTTTCTTAAGAAACAAAAGAAAGGAATGTTTGTTACTTGGTCTGACTGTGATTCAGAAAGTAATTCTGAAGAAGAATCTGCCAAACTAGTTACTGCTCTAACGGGTATTTGTACCTCTGATAGTGACACTAGTGATGAGGAAGTGACATTTGAAGAACTGGTTGATACCTACAAGAAATTATGTATCAGAAGTGCTGAAGTCTGTCAGCAAAATGAGAAACAAACAAAACTCATAATAAACTTGGAGGCTGAGAAAAGGGCAGACATTGAAACTATAAGTCATCTAGAAGGGGAAGTTCAAATGCTGAACTCAAAACTGGACCAGATGACCAAATCTGTCAAGATGCTGACAAATGGAACTGACAAATTGGAAGAAATCCTCCAGATTGGACAAAATGTGGGAAACAAGTCTGGTCTAGGATTTGTGGCAGCAAAGAAAACTGGCACAGACAAGAAGATCAGGCCTGATAATCAAATGTCAAAGCAGATGTCACAACATAGCACTCAACATCGGGAACAGAGAAATATGAAGAAAAAGTACCAAAGATGGAGATGTCATCATTGTGGGAGGTTTGGTCACTTAAAGCCATTCTGCTTCAGATTGTATGGATACCCTAATCAGAACCCAGGTGTCAAACCTAAGTCTAACAAGGTACCACATACTCCACAGTGGAAGAAAAAGGCTACTGCCCTGATAGCCCACACTTCCCTTAGAGTCTCTGCAAAGGAAGACTGGTACTTTGACAGTGGATGTTCTAAGAACATGACTGGAATCAAGAACCTTCTCAATAATGTTAAACCTCACACCACTAGTTATGTGACCTTTGGAGATGGTGATAGAGGAGAAATCAAAGGAGTTGGAAACTTGGACTGCCCTGGAGTTTCAAATCTAAATGAAGTATTGCTGGTAAAAGGCTTGACTGCTAATCTCATAAGTATCAGCCAATTATGCGATCTAGGATTCAAGGTCAACTTCTCAAAATCTGAATGTCTTGTAACTAATGAGAAACAAGAAGTTGTAATGAAAGGAATCAGATCTAAAGACAACTGCTACTTGTGGGAGCCTGAGAACACTAATTACTCTACTGTGTGTTCTATTGCCAAAGAAGAAAAAGAAGTGAAATTGTGGCACCAAAAACTTGGCCATCTATATCTAAGAGGAATGAAAAGGATTATATCCATGGAGGCAGTCAGAGGGATTCCAAGACTGCAAATTGATGAAGGGAGAGTATGTGGTGAATGTCAGGTTGGTAAACAGACTAGGATGTCACATCCAAAGTCAAGACATCTGACCACCTCTAAGGTTCTAGAACTCCTACATATGGATCTGATGGGACCAATGCAGGTGGAAAGTCTTGGTGGAAAAAGATATGCCTATGTTGTTGTGGATGATTTTTCCAGATTCACCTGGATTAACTTCATTAGGGAAAAATCTGATGTATTTGAAGTTTTTAAAGAACTGTGCAAAAGAATTCAAAGAGAAAAAGAAGGATGCATTGTCAGAATCAGAAGTGATCATGGCAAGGAATTTGAAAACAGTAAGTTTAATGAGTTCTGTTCCTCAGAAGGAATTAATCATGAATTCTCTTCTCCTATAACTCCTCAACAAAATGGAGTTGTAGAAAGGAAAAACAGGACCATACAGGAATCTGCCAGAGCAATGATACATGCCAAAAGACTTCCTATTCATTTTTGGGCTGAAGCTATGAATACAGCCTGTTATGTCCATAACAGGGTCACCTTGAGAAAGGGAACCTCATCCACCATTTTATGAACTCTGGAAAGGAAGAAAGCCAACAGTGAAGTACTTCCATGTATTTGGTAGCAAATGCTATATTTTGGCAGATCGTGAACAAAGGAGAAAGCTGGACCCTAAAAGTGATGAAGGAATATTTCTAGGATACTCCACCAACAGCAGAGCTTATAAGGTATTCAATTCCAGGACCAAAGTCATGATGGAATCAATAAATGTCATAGTTGATGATTATCATGAGGAAACAAATGTCCCTTGTAATGTTGAGACATTCTTTGAGACTTCAATTCAACATAATAATCTACCTAACACCACTGCAGAAGACTCTGAATCAAAGGAAGCTAGCAAAAACCCTTCCATCAGAATTCAGAAAGATCATCCCAAAGAACTCATCATAGGAGATCCTAACAGTGGAGTCATTACAAGATCTAGAGAAATCATCTCAAACTCTTGCTTTGTGTCTAAAATTGAACCAAGAAATGTTAAGGAGGCTTTAACTGATGAATACTGGATTGGAGCAATGCAAGATGAATTGAACGAATTCAAGCAACATGAAGTATGGGAGTTAGTTCCTAGACCAAAAGGAACAAACATCATTGGCACAAAATGGATTTACAAGAACAAATCAGATGCTGAAGGAGTTATCACCAGGAATAAGGCAAGACTGGTTGCTCAAGGATACACTCAAGTTGAAGGGGTTGATTTTGATGATACCTTTGCACCTGTAGCCAGACTGGAATCAATCAGACTCCTATTGGGAATTGCTTGTCTCCTGAAGTTCAAGTTATTTCAGATGGATGTAAAAAGTGCCTTCCTAAATGGGTACTAAAATGAGGAAGTCTATGTGGAACAGCCTAAAGGATTTGTGGATCCAAACTATACTGATCATGTCTACAAATTGAGGAAAGCTTTATATGGCCTGAAACAAGCTCCTAGAGCATGGTATGAAAGGTTGACAAAATTTCTCTCTGACAAAGGATACAGAAAAGGAGGCTTGGATAAAACCCTTTTTGTCAAAAATGAAGAAGGAAAGATAATGGTAGCTCAAATCTATGTTGATGACATAGTGTTTGGGGGAATGTCAGAGCAAATGGTTAAACATTTTGCTGACCAGATGCAGGCTGAATTCGAAATGAGCCTCATGGGAGAATTGACCTACTTTCTTGGTCTGAAAGTCACACAAATGGAAGACTCAATTTTTCTATCTCAAAGCAAGTATGCAAAGAACATTGTCAAGAAGTTTGGTATGGAGAATGCCAGTCACAAAAGGACTCCTGCACCTACTCATTTAAAGTTATCCAAAGATTCAAGTGGGGTTAAGGTGGACCAAAGCCTGTACAGAAGCATGATAGGAAGTCTGCTGTACTTAATAGCCAGCAGACCTGACATTGCCTTTGCAGTTGGAGTATGTGCAAGATACCAAGCTGATCCTAAAGTTAGTCATATCAACCAAGTGAAGAGAATTTTGAAGTATGTAAGTGGAACTCACAACTATGGCTTGCTGTACTCTCATGGTTGTGAACCAACTCTGACTGGTTACTGTGATGCTGATTGGGCTGGAAGTGCTGATGATAGAAAAAGCACCTCTGGAGGATGTTTCTTCTTAGGAAATAATCTGGTCTCCTGGTTCAGCAAGAAACAGAACTGTGTGTCTCTCTCTACTGCTGAAGCTGAATACATTGCAGCTGGTAGTAGCTGTTCTCAAATTATCTGGATGAAACAAATGCTTACTGAGTATAATGTCACACAAGATGTTATGACATTGTACTGTGACAATCTGAGTACAATCAACATTTCCAAGAATCCTATTCAGCATAGCAGGACCAAGCATATTGACATTAGACATCATTTTATCAGAGATCTTGTAGAGGAGAAGACGATTAAACTGGAACATGTTGCCACTGAACTACAACTGGATGACATTTTTACCAAAGCACTTGATGCAAATCAATTTGAAAATTTAAGGGGCAAGTTGGGTATTTGCCAACATGAGGAAATGTAGCAATTAATTTTCCTTAAAAAAAGGGATGAAGGAGTGTTTTGTGTTAAGTCTATTTTGATTGGGTTAATCATATGTTTTCCTATTTCTTTCAAAATTGTTAAGAAGTTGAATAGACACTCATTTACCTCCTTCCTCTCTCGGCTCTGCAACAATCCCCATTCTCTCAATCAAAGATTTCTCTCTCGTTGCTACTGGTTTTCTAAGACTATCAAAATGTCTCAAACATCATCCTCTTCCAAGACGACTGTTTCATCCGCATCCTATGATCAAGATTCTAGGGCAATCACAACATGCATGTATTCTGAAGTCCTGGAGATTACTCCTCTTAGAGAACTGGCAACTAACCCCTCTAAGGTTAAAAAGCTGAGAACAAGGCATGCAGGAAGGTCTCAAGCTACTTCATCCGGTAATCCCTCTCAACCATCATCTTTTGTTCCAAATAGGGAAGGCTCAGCTTATGTTCATCAAGCAATAGCTAGGCTTGTTACAAGAATTCTGAGTGAGAACCACTCTGTACCTGGCATTTCTGTTCCTTTAAATCAAGAATCAGCAAGTCCAAATGTTGAAATAAATCCAGATGTCTCTGAGAATGTTGAGACACCGAATGACAACATTCATAAATCATCTGAAAATCTTGATGATCTCCAGAACCCTTCAGAGAAGGATGTTGAACCCCCGGTTATTGATGTGGATGAAGACTACTCTGACAATGACCTCATTGCAAATATCAACCCTAGCATAGCTAGGAGAATGATGAACAGAAAAGGCAAGCAGGATGCTGCAAAATGTCTGACCAAAGAGAAGAATGCTGATGTTGCTCACAAGAAAACCAGGTCTGAAGGCAAGACTGGTGTAGAAACTGTGAAGACTGGACTGTCCAAAGGGAAGGTGAAAACCCGAGTACATGCTGGTAGTCTCTCAAAGCCTGTGAGACAACCAATAGCAAAGAAAAGGAAAGAGCCTGAACCTTCTGATTCTGATGAGGAATCAGAATTTGAAGTTGATACTGAAGACATTCCTATCAGAAGGAAACTCCCTTCAAGCAAAATGACTAAAGTTCTTGAAGTCCCCACTGATAACATTTCTTTTCACCACCCTGAAAATGCCAATAGATGGAAGTATGTTTGTTTGAAAATAATAGCCTTGGAAAGAGAACTAAACAATGGTGCCATGGAATGTAAGGAGATCATGGACCTAATCAAAGCTGCTGGACTAATGAATATTATGGTAAAGTTTACCAACTGCTATGAAAATCTTGTCAAAGAATTCATAGTGAATTTGTCTGATGGATGTGCTGATGGAAGGTCAGCTGACTTTAAATGTGTCTATGTGAGAGGAAGAAAGGTTAATTTCTCTCCCTCTGAAATAAACAAATTCCTTGGAAGACCAGATGAGGCTTTCCCTGAACTAGAGGTTACTGACAATCAAGTATGCCAAACCATCACTGCAAATCAAGTCAAGTGCTGGCCCTTAAAAGGCAAGCTGAATGCTAGCAAGCTAAGCATGAAATTTGCCATCCTGCACAAGATTGGTGCAGCCAATTGGGTTCCTACCAACCATAAATCAACCATCTCCACAGGATTGGGAAGATTCATTTTTGCTGTTGGAACCAGGACAAAATTTGACTATGGCAGGTATATCTTTGATCAAACTTTAAAACATGCTGGAAGTTATGCTGTTAAAGGCCCTATTGCCTTTCCCTCCCTCCTATGTGGTATTGTCCTTGCTCAGTATCCTGACATTCTAGTGGAAAGAGATACTGTATGCAAAAGAGCCCCTACTCTTGGGTTGCACTATAAGCTATTTCAGGGAACTCATGTTCCTGACATTGTCATGACATCAGCTGAGACATCAACTGTCAAAACTCAGTCCAAGACATCTGATGTTATAGTTGTGCTGAAGGAAACCTGCAAAGAGCTGGAGACAAGGAAAAGGACTCTTGAGAACCTAATTGCCAGATTAGAACAGGAGGAGACTGAAGGACAAAGAAGGGAAGAGGATGCTGCTGAAGATCAGCTTAATGCTGAAGAAAGTGCCTCCTCTGAAGATGACAGTGCTTGAAGTTCCGTGGAGTTGTCAAGCTTGCTGCTGGTACCTGTTGCTGCAAGTGATTTCAGAATTTTTGTTGTTTTTATTACTCATTTTGGATGACTGTATAACCTATAAGTACATGTATCTTTGTCCTATTTATGTCTAAAGAGGGGGAGAAGATTTTGTGTTAATTACTTGGTAGACATTATTTTTTTCTACAGACATATTATTTCTGCTGCTCTCTATTCTCTGATTGTTTGGGGGTTTTAGCCAAAAATTTTCCAAAGGGGGAGTTTGTAAGTGTTTAGTTATTGGCATGTATTTCTGGTAAAACCAGGTGTGTGAATGTCATGACTGATGTCATAACATTCTGGGTTTTTAGGTACTTTATGCAGAAAAAGAATGGCATACAGTAGCTGCTATTTATGAGTGTGTATCTGAGCATTTTGCAATGATCACATTTATTACCTTCTACCAAAATCAGTAAACAGGATTTCTGTTGTCATAACAAATGTTAAGACATCCTGTACTGATCTAACAGTTATGCAGTTTGGTTAATTCTGAGATTTTTCAGGAATTTGGTTCATACTTTCCAGAACAGAATCTCACGTGGACTTTAGGTTAACCTAGCTCAACCCTAATCTGGTTGATAAAGTCTTGTGACCAAGTCTTAAGGTTAATCCTAATTAACCCTAGCTTTTCGTGGAAGCCCTAACTGGAGAAACAGCTGCATATATATTCAACAGCAAAGCTGTTGGAAAATCAACTCTTTTGCAGAAGATCAACTAGGGGCTGTATAGTTTTAACTACTGTAATCCAAACAAGTATCATTGTGATAAGTGACTTGGAGTAGGTTTTGATTGTAAGGGCTGTGTATCACTCGAAGCTTTGAAGCAAGAGTGTTTGTGTCACTTGATTAAAGCTTTGAAGCAAGGTCAAGTTAGGCTTATGTATCACTCAAAGCTTTGAAGCACGAGTGTTTGTGTTACTTGATTAAAAGCTGTGAAGCAAAATCAAGTGTATGTTCTGAAGAGTGTCTTCATTATTTCATTAGTCAAGTGTTTAGTATCACTGCTGTGATTGAGGGGGAGTGAGTAGGAACTCAGGTTTAAGTTGAACTTAGATTGAAGTTGCATTGGGTAGGTCTTAAGTGAAGGAGATAAACTGGTTGGTTTATTCCTGAATTAATATCTCTTATAGTGAATTTACTCCCTGGCTTGGTAGCCCCCAGAGTAGGTGTTGTTTCACACTGAACTGGGTAAACAATTGACTGTGTTCTTTACTGCATTTTTGATTTACTGTCTTATAGAAAGTCAGATACGGTGTCATAACATTCACTGTGACATTGAGTATCTGCTGCCAGAATTTCACATATTAGTATAGATGTGGTTTTAAGTCAGCTCTCTATCAGCTGTACAAGCCCTAGCCTTTTTTTGCAACTTTTCTTGTACTTGAAGCAAAGTGACAAGACAAAACTCTCATGCTTGTACCAGCTTGTTTAGGGTTGGTATTTCTTCCCTACAAGTTTCCTTTGGTCTGTGGTACTTGCTTGTATCAAGGGGACATGTCCAATGCTCAAGATCACAAAGTTTGCAAAAGTTGCTCTTTAATGAAAATGGCAATGGAACCTTTTGGCCAAAAATGGAATTACAAGTTGTGTAAAAGTTCAGAAGCATGGATAGAGGCTTTGTCAACTGAGTAAGCATTTAATTAAGGAGTGTGTATCAAGTTTAGGACCTGTACAGCATGAAATAGCCAGCATAGGTTTGATTTGCAACTTGGTTCTTCATGAAATTGCTTGAACAAAAAGTGAGAAAATGCCAATTTCCTCTCTTTGATTCTCCCTACTCAAAAATGATCTTGGAGAGTTCTTTGATATTTTTGGAAAGCTTGCAGTATGCTCTATAATACATATTTGAAATTCATTTTGAGATACCTCTTGGAACTAGATGAAAACTTGCCATGAAGTTGGGTCCAAAACCTGCCTAAATTAGGGCAAAATATCACTAACAAGTTCATGACCATGTATTCACAAATTTATATCTTGATATCCAAGCATATTTAGGGAAAAGTTTGTGAAGTAAAGTTTTATATTTTATGGAGATCTACAACTTTCATATCGGGAAGTTTCCTTGAATCATTAGGCATCATGGTGTAAAAGTGGTGTAAAGTTGAGAAAAAATAAGAAAATTTTCATACTTAGAAAATTTCTAAGTTATGAAAATTTTCAAATTCAAACCCTAATTTTCAAATTTGGATTTCTTGATGAACAAATTTCACATTTGGAAATGTTTTGATGAATTATGACCCTTGGTACTTGATTTTGACCAAAAAGTCAAAGTTTGACTTTTCAGTGTACAATTGACTTTTGATCAATTGACTATAAAAATTCATCTGTCAATCCAATGTATTTGAGATGTTTTTGAGCCATGTAATTAAGTCAAGATGATGCCATTGAATCCTTGATATCATGCTTGAACTCAATTGGTCATTTGTTAGGTTAAAAATCAGAAATTGCCCTTCCTCAGTCAAAACCCTAAATTTTGACCATTTTGCCCTTTTGATGACTTGATCAAATTTCTTGAGGAATTGTGATCCAAACTATACCAAATGACACATGTGAGTTTAAAATGTTTATGTTGATAAAAAATTATGAAGTTTGACTGTAAATTGGCCATGGTTGACTTTTTTCCCAATACAGTTGATTTTTAGGTCAACTGTCCAATTGACTGATCAAAAATGTGATTCAAGGCTTGAAACTTGTCATGGGTGAACTTAGGGGTCCATAATTATGTTTGAAAGTCACATGAAGCATTGATAGTCCAAAAATCCTTGTGCAAACTCAAACCCTAATTTGGGGTTATTAGTGCAAGATGAGATGTCTTGAGCTGACCAAACCCTAATCCAGTCTTGAGTCAAAGAGATCTTGTGAAGAAAATCTTGATAAATGAGAGGGAAAATTTTGGGGTACAACAGCTGCCCCTATTCAATCTTCTTAAACCTGAAGATTTAGATTGGCGATTTTTGCCTTTTGTGACTCGAAGGTGAAAGATGATTGGACACTAGAGTGCCCATAAATTTGCACTTGGCGATGTGTAGCTAGGGGAATGGGCTTAAAGATGCCATTTGGAGAAGAGATAGAATCTTGTTGGAGATGGGCTTGTAGATGCCATCCAAGAATGTTTGTTGAATTGTAAGTCGAAAGAATGAGTAACAGAATGGTGTCCGCGTCTGGAACGTATCTGAACTGTATCCAAAATCTGAATCTAGATGAGCGATAGAATGGCTTCCGTGTATGGAGCATATCCATACTTTATATAAACTTGAAATTTGAATGAGTAACAGAATGGCATCCGTGTCTGGAGCGTATCTGAACTGTATTTGAACTTGAAATCTAAATGAGCATCAGAATGGCATCTGTGTCTGGAGCGTATATGTACTGTATCTGAATAGTTGAAATCTGAATGAGCATCAGAATGGCATCCGCATCTGGAGCGTATCTGAACTGTATCTGAAAGTTGAAATCTGAATGACTATCAGAATGGCATCCGCATCTGGAGCGTATCTGAACTGTATCTGAAAGTTGAAATCTGAATGAGCATCAGAATGGCATCCGTGTTTGGAGCGTATCCTCACTGTATCTGATTGTACATTGTTTAACAGTAGTTGTTAATCTTATCCTGAAAAGGGAAAAATGTTAGCTGGAACACAAAATTATGTTGCATGAAATGTATGATGCAATATATGTGTTTTATCAATGTTTATGATATGTGGATGTAATGTATGCGCATGTAAGCTGATTTGTTGTATTGCTGAGGAAAATAAATCCTTGACTACTGTCGAGGATATGTGAATTCTTCATGTCTTGAAGTTGGAGTAATTAACAAAAATTCTTGTTGCGAGCAATGCCATATACTGCTTGAGTAATCTGCTTGGGGAATCCAGAGAATTTTGATGACTTCTACTGGGGTTTTAACAATGGGAATCTTTGTTCCGTCAGAGAGCGATGAAAACTCTGTGGGGAGAAAGCTTATTCCTATTTTGAGAAAAAGTTCAGGAGTTTCGGTTGTCTGCCACTCTACCGGGGAGTTATCTTAGGTTAGGGAAAAACAGAAGTTTTCCGTTATCCGGTTGATTTTCAGTCTTCAAGACAACTCGCTGGGGAATTTGGAGAAACGGGATGGTTTCCATTGTGGATTAATAGTTCGAAGTTTCAGTTCTGCTGGGGATCTTAATGACGTACTGTAGGGATTGCTCGTGGAATAGCCTAAAGACATTTTCCTATTCTTTCAACCTGTCAGTAATTGTTCTTTTTTCATTTTGTTTTTTTGTAAACAGTAATTATGTTCAAATGCATATGTTCATTAATGAATCATTGGACGTTTTTGCAAATAAAACACAAGTGTAAAGAAAAAGGACAAATAGTTTTCTATACTTGAAAGATATATCTTTGTATTTACTTTGAATAAGTATTTTGTACAAAGGAGACAGACATCCTAGTAAGAGGATGGTGCCATAAAAGTAAGAAAAAAATTTATACAAAGATAGCTATGTGTGATAATCCCATGGGGTTCCCATTCTGATATAGCCTCCGTATCTCCGAATATCTTGTCTACTTGTTGCTTCGTCCGAAGATGATTGAATTGATCCGAAGCTATGAGTTTGTAAATTAAAAGATTGTCATCAAAGTGATCCGATGAGACATAGTCATACGCTTTAATTCCCTAACTTTTGCCTGGACCGCCCTTTCGGGTTTTCAGTCCACCAGGAAACCCTTTTTTGCCCAAGTCGCCCTTTCGGGTTTTCAACTTGTCGGGTGTACAGAGAGATTTTTTTTATTTTTATCCCTAATTTTTGGCCGAACCTTTTGGTTCGCCGGGATGCCCTTGTTTTGCCTAGGTGTGTCAACCTAGCGGGTCTCTTATGCGTAGTATCTTTTGACTATGTCCGCGTTCGCAAGGTGTGGCAAGTCGTCACCGTCCATGGTGGTTAAGATCATTGCCCCACTAGAGAAGATGTTCTTGATTACAAATGATCCTTCATAGGTAGGAGTCCATTTGCCCCTGGGATCACTTTGTGGTAAGATAATGTGTTTGATCACTAGATCTCCAACTTGATATACTTGGCGTCTGACTTTCTTATTGAAAGCCTTGATCATCCGTTTTTGATACATCTGGCCATGGTAAACAGTAGTAAGCCTTTTTTCATCAATTAAGTTTAATTGATCAAGTCGAGTCTGGATCCAATCGTCTTCATTAAAACCTGCATCCTTCATAATTCTCAAAGAGGGAATTTGAACCTCGATAGGCAAGACAACCTCCATGCCATAAACCAAAGAATAGGGTGTTGCACCAGTTGATATGCGAGATGTGGTACGGTATCCGTGGAGAGCAAATGGCAGAATCTCATGCCAGTCCTTGTAGGTGACTGTCATTTTTTGTACGATCTTTTTAATGTTTTTATTTGCAGCTTCAACGGCACCGTTCATCTTTGGCTGATAGGGGGATGAATTGTGATGTTGAATTTTGAACTGCTCGCACAAGGCAGTCATCGTAGTATTGTTAAGGTTTGTACCATTATCAGTGATGATCCTTTCGGGGATACCGTACCGGCAAATGAGATTCTGCTTGATGAAGCAGGCAACAACATTCTTAGTAACGGATGCAAAGGAAGCTGCTTCGACCCACTTTGTAAAATAATCAATGGCCACTAGAATGAAGCGGTATCCATTGGAGGCTGTAGGCTTGATCTCTCCAATCATATCGATTCCCCACATAGCAAAGGGCCAAGGAGCCGTTAAGACATTTAGAGGAACCAGAGGCACATGCACCTTATCAGCATAAATTTGACACTTATGACAGGTCCGGGAGTGTTAATAGCAATCTGCTTCCATGGTAGACCAGTAATAGCCTGCCCGTAGGATTTTCTTCGCCATCGTATGCCCGCTGGAGTGGGTGCCAAAGGTACCTTCATGCAATTCATCCAGGATCTTTTCAACCTTAATCTTATCCACACAACGGAGCAGAATAGAGTCATGATTGCGTTTGTACAGGATGCCATTACTCAGGAAGAACTTAGCAGAGAATCTCCTTAAGAACTTTTTATCATTGACTGAAGCTCCTTTTGGATATTCCTGAGCCTCGAGATACCTTTTGACTTCATGAAACCAAGGCTGGTCCACTACTTCTTCAGTATTAATCTCGTGACAGTGTGTTGGTTCATCCACTCGTTCAATGGTGATCTGGGGAGCTTCGTTATCCCAATTAAGTTTAAACATAGATGACATTGTGGCTAGAGCATCTGCTAGCTGATTTTCTTCTCGCGGGAAATGCTCGAAGGTAATCTGCTCAAAATGTGGTAGCAACGTCAAAACATGTTCTTTGTAAGGGATAAGGTTTGGATGTTTAGTGTCCCACTCTCCTTTGATCTGACTGATGACCAAAGCTGAATCTCCAAACACATCTAAAGATTTGATTCCCAAGTCTATGGAAGCCTTGAGACCAAAGATGCATGCTTCGTATTCTGCCATGTTGTTCGTACAGTTGAAGCAAAGTCTGGCAGTGAAGGGAGTGTGACACCCTTCTGGAGATATGAGTACATCGCTGATACCATTACCAAGTGCATTGGATTCCCCATCAAATAACAGGGTCTATCGGGATCCTTGTTCAGGTCTGTCATATGGTCTGATCTCTTCACAGTTGTCTAATGTCACGATGTCTTCATCCAGGAATTCAAACTTCATGGACTGATAATCTTCTACAACTTGATGAGCAAGATGATCAGCTAGCACACTGCCCTTTATAGCTTTCTGGGTAGTGTACTGTATGTCATATTCTGTTAAGATCATCTGCCATCTAGCTATCCTCCCAGACAGAGCAGACTTTTCAAAGATGTACTTTATCGGATCCATCTTAGATATCAACAAAGTAGTATGGGTCAACATATATTGTCTTAGCCAGCGAGCAGCCCATGCCAGAGCGCAACAAGTTTTCTCGAGCAGTGAATATCTGGTTTCACAGTCGGTAAACTTTTTGCTCATGTAGTAAATAGTGTGCTCTTTTCGGCCAGACTCGTCATGCTGCCCCAATACACACCCCATTGAGTTCTCTAAAACGGTCAGATACATGAGGTCTCCCTTCGACTGGAGGCATCAAAATAGGAGGCTCTTATAAGTACTCCTTGATCTTGTCAAAAGAAACCTGGCATTCGTCGTTCCATCTGATTACTTGATCTTTCTTCAACAGTTTGAAGATTGGCTCACAAGTAGCTGTCAAGTGAGAAATGAACTTGGCAATATAGTTCAAGCGTCCCAAGAATCCTCTGACTTCCTTCTCAGTGCGAGGAGCATGCATTTCTTGTATCGCTTTAACCTTTGCAGGATCAACCTCGATGCCTTTGTTGCTGACGACGAAACCTAAGAGTTTACCGGATCGGACTCCGAATGTACACTTGTTTGGATTCAATCTTAACTTGTATTCCTTCAACCTCACAAACAACTTTTGTAAGTGATCAAGGTGTTACTCTTCATTTTGTGATCGGGCTATCATGTCATCTACATAGACCTCTATCTCATGATGTATCATATCATGAAACAAAGCTACCATAGCGCGTTGATAGGTTTCCCCTGCATTCTTCAGTCCGAATGGCATCACTTTGTAGCAGAACGTGCCCCATTGTGTGACAAATGTAGTTTTCTCCATGTCCTCAGGTACAATTTTGATCTGGTTATAGCCTGAGAATCCATCCATGAAGGAAAACACTTTGTGTTGGGCTGTATTATCAACCAGGATGTCGATGTGGGGAAGTGGAAAATCATCTTTAGGGCTGGCCCTGTTTAAATCTCTATAATCCACACACATTCTTACTTTGCCGTCCTTTTTAGGCACGGTAAAAATGGTGGCAACCCATTGAGGATAGGAAGTGACGGCTAAGAATCTAACATTGAACTGCTTCATGACTTCCGCTTTGATCTTCTCTGACATGTCAGGTCTCATGCGGCGAACTTTTTGCTTCACTGGTGGACAGTCTTCTCTTGTGGGTAGACGATGTACCACGATGTCTGTATCAAGTCCCGACATGTCTTCGTATGACCAGGCAAAGATCTCAACATCATCATGCAATAGATGAATTAGAAGTTCCTTTACACTCGGCTCTAGGTTGGCACCCACTTTTATTTCCTTTTTATCCTCCTCGGTACCCAAGTTGATTGTGTCTAATGGTTCCTCATGAGGCTGAATAGCTCTTTCCTCTTGTTGTAGTAGTCTGGCCAATTCCCCTGGCACTTCACAATCTTCTTCACCTTCGTATTCGGCTTAATAGATTGGATCTTCAGAGTTACTGAAGGATATAGTAGTATCGTTACCCATGGGATCCAGAATGGAGGGGTACCTGAATTTGTGAGTGTGGGTGTGTGTAAGGGTATAGCCACTTTTAAACAATAAAAATGTAAAAGAAAGACAATGAGCACAAAAAGGTTGTATGTGGAAAAACGTCCATGATTCATTGAATGTCATATGAAGATGAAATAAAAAAACCCTTACAAATGGACCATTGTGCCTCGGGTAAGACACAAGGTATTTAAAGTGCGAATTGTTTGTGAATATTACAAGTCCAACAAAAATGTAAAAGATAAATTATTGAGAGATGAAGGTTATTGGGACAAAGTCTCTGGCTTCCCAGTTGCGGAGTCCACCGTTGACAGTAGGAAATATCCAAACTCCCAATTTGTCATCTTCCTCAACATCTTCCACTGTGTTGACCTCTCGGTTACTAATCTTCAAAGGTGGCCCTCCAGCACGGGCACGACGCACAGACTTCTGAGCAGTTAAAGTAAACCCTATGTCAAATTTCTATGATTTATACGGGATGTCTGGAAGCTGCCCCCAGATGGTGCATCCACCCTCTTCTACTATTGCCTTAGCGTCCTTTAGAGATGACATTTGAAGCGGAGGTCTTGTGATCTTGGGAATCGAGGATACCGCCTTCGTCACCGCTACTTCTTAAGAGACTTCTTCAAAATGTTGGAAAGGGGTTTCAATGAATTCACCATCCAGCTCCACATATCGGAAGGAACTCAGATGACTAATCATGTACTCCTCCTCTCCATGGACAGTTATGATCTTTCCTTGGACCGGGTACTTCAGCATTTGGTGTAGTGTGGAGGTGACAGCACCAGCGTTATGAATCCAGGGCCATCCTAATAGACATGAGTAAGAGGGACGGATGTCCATTGTTGTACCCCAAAATTTGGCCTCTCATTTATCAAGACTTTTCTCACAAGACTTCTTGGACTCAAGACAAGATTAGGGTTTGGTCAGCTCAAGACATCTCATCTTGCACTGATAACCCAAAATTAGGGTTTGAGTTTGCACAAGGATTTTTGGACCACCAATGCTTCATGTGACTTTCATACATCATATTGGACCCCTAAGATTTCTCATGTTAAGTTTCAAGCATTGAACCACATTTTTGATCAGTCAATTGGACAGTTGACCTAAAAATCAGCTGTATTGGGGAAAAGTCAACCATGGCCAATTTACAATAAAACTTTATAATTTATGATCCACAACAACATTTTAGACTCATATGTATCATTTGATCAAGTTTGGATCACAACTCCTCAAGAAATTTGATCAAATCATCAAAAGGGCAAAATGGTCAAAATTAGGGTTTTTTACTGAGAAAGGGCAATTTCTGATTTTTAACCTAGTCAATGACCAATTGAGTTCAAACATGATTTCAAGGGTTCAATGGCATCATATTGACCTAATTACATAGTTTAAAAGATCTCAAGTTCATTGGATTGACAGATGAATTTTTGCAGTCAACTGATCAAAAGTCAACTGTACACTGAAAAGTCAAACTTTGACTTTTTGGTCAAAATCAAGTGCCAAGGGTCATAATTCATCAAGATATGTCAAAATATGAAACTTGTTCACCAAGAAAATCAATTTTGAAAATTAGGGTTTTGAACTTGAAAATTTTCATAACTTAGAATTTTTCTAAGTATGGAAATTTTCTTATTTTTTCCCAACTTTTCACCACTTTTTTACCATGATGCATTTTGATTCAAAGAAAACTTCCAACATGAAAGTTGTATTCCTCCATGAAATATACAACTTTGCTTCACAAACGTTTCCCAAAAGATGCTTGGATCTCAAGTTATGAATTTGTGAATCTAGGTCCATGAACTAAATAACTTAGTGAAATTTTGCCCTAATTTAGGCAGGTTTTGGACCCAACTTCATGGCAATTTTTCACCTAGTTCAAAGAGGTATCTTAAAATGCATTTCAAAGATGTATTATAGAGAACATTGCAAGCTTTCCAAAATGTCCAAGAACTCTCCAAGATCATTTTTGGTTAGAGAGAATCGAAGAAGGGAAGTTGACATTTTATCACTTTTGTTCAAGCCATTTTCACATGAGATCAAGTTGCAAATCTAATCCATGATGTTTGTACCTTGCTTTACAGGTCCTAAACTCACTTTACACTCCATAATAAAATGCAAATTCATTTGATAAATGCATTATCTTCGCTTTTGAAGCATTGTACAAGAGATAATTCCATTTTAAGCATAAAGGTTACAATGCCATTTTCATAAAGTGAGCTTTTGTAACTTTATCAATCTTGAGCCTTGGACCTGTCCCTTTGGTGCAAGAAACTTCCAAAGTTCTTAAGAAATTTGTACAAGCCCTTTGCAGCCCTCAAACTAGCAAGTACAAGCATGTTAGCATTGGTCACTTCACTTTTCTAAAAATGCAAGAAAGGTTACCAAAAGGTCAGAGCTTGCACATTTGTTGAGAAGCTGACTTTGTATCCATTCTATAAAAGTATACAAACTTGTCACAATGCAAAACACGATTGGCTTGCATCCAGAACTCACTCAAACTCAAAAACTCCAAAATTCTGTCCAAACACACAGTTGCTGCAAAACCATAGCCAACTCATTTTTGGCTCGTGCGTTTTGTATTTTAACACTTCAAACACCTCATACACATGATACCAAAGCTAGCCAAGCCCTTACCCTGGTTCTGTAACCCCTGTTTCAACCATTGCCATTTTCAACCTTGAAGCTTGCAGCTTGACTTGTGTAGGAAGTTCCAGCTATTCTCAAGGCAAGATAACCATTGGAATAGCTTGAAGGAAGTTCAAGGAAGCTCACACAATCCTCAGGACTCCATTAAAGTCCCTACATTGCTCTATCCAAATCCAGCTGAAGGAGGTATATTTCTTAAACTCTATCTCTGTATTTAGGCAACTTCAAGCCACGATTTGTGAAGAAAAAATGTAGTCCATAACATGGTGAAGCTGTACATATGCATACTTTTCACTTATATTAACTATGCTGAGAGAATTTGAAGCTTGAAGTTCATGAAATTTCTAGGTCACGAATTAGGGCTGCCAAAATTCTCTCTGATCTTTGAGAGTTATGTTACAAATTTTATATGGTTGGAATCGTGAGATTAAATGCCACATGTTTCATGTTATGAGTTTTTGTTTTTGTGCAAGCATCTGAGAGTTACAGTTTGAAGGGAAGAACGCTCGCAAGGAGACTGGCTGGAGGACAGGGACGATGCTTTTGGGCTTTTTTGGCGCCTGGCCTTTTTGTTTTCACTATTTGCACCCCCTGAATTGATATTTGCACCCCGCTGACTTATTTCTTATATTTTTTGCAGTTTCTTTCACATTTTTATATTTATTACTAGCATTTATTTTTTTTAATGATAAAAAATACCCAAAAATAATTTATTTATTTTCACACTTTTATTTTTTTTTTTTATTATTTTTTGCGTAAAAAAATAGTTTATTAGGATAAATAGATTTTATCTTCTTAAATAATTTGTAAATACAATTAAAAAATACTTAATATTTTATTATACCATTTATACTCATAAATACTTTTTATATACATAATTAATTTTTAATATTTATTTGTAATATTATTTATTATTTTCTTATACAAAAAATGGACAGAATAATAACCTAAAGCATTATTTTCTTTTAATTAAAAAATTAGGGTTTCACCCCTCCAAAAATAATATTATTTTTCCTTATTTTTTAGGGTTTAAGTTAAATTATTTTCTCATACAAAAATCAAACACCAAAACATTTTTTACATATATACATTGCATTGCATTTTAAATGTTTGTACATTTATTTAATTCGCGCAATATTCGATTGGGTTGTAATAATATTTTTTAGGTTTATATTTGTGCAAAATCCCTATTCAAAACTTGTATCCCCCCTCCCATAATAATTGTTGTAATAGCTTAGTTTATTTTACGCAATTTATTGCTTTATATACTTTTCTTAGTAAATTAGGGTTTGCATGACAAGAACAAAAATAAAGCAATAATAGAAAACCCTAAATGCAAGACAAGAGCATGAAAATGATACACTTTTCACACAAGCACCCTTAGGGTTTCTCCCACTTGGTTTCCTAAAATAAAATGGCCATGTTACGCACGCGGAGTATCTTGGCAAAACAAAACAATTATAAGATCATAGTCCCTCGATGACGCTATTCAAGGTTGCCTAAACAAAATGATCTTGGTCCTTCAAACATGCTAAGATACTTGGCAACATTGCTATCAAGGTCATACGATGACCCACGCCCGTCCCGTTTACATCCAAAGATAGGGTTGCTTACCAAATCAATGGTAAGTCAACAATGTCAAAGGAATAAAAATGCACAAGAAAGACATTTGAGTAGGTATATGGCTTCTAGTTACTTGTTCCATTTCAAAACAATCCTTGCTATTTTCAAAAACAAACACACACACATTTCAAAACATCTTACAAAACATTGAAACATTTTCAAAAGACAAACATCTTTGTATACATTCTTACGAACGAGAATCATTACAAATATTTCCTAAACGAATGGCCTCTTTTCAAGATTCTTTCAAAACCACACCAAGCACCATTTCAAACAAAACAAAGCAAAGCAAGTGATCTAAACAAGTAACTAAGAGCCCATGGAAAACCATGGATGAAAATGGTGATATCCCTTTTCATAATCTACCCCCCGAACTCAAGAAAACATCTCAAAGGTCTTTCCTGTGCTTTTTTACCTTTCCTTTTGGATAAAAGAAAAGTCGGTGGCGACTCTTGCTAACCGCAACATTTGCAAACACAAAACGCAAAACCTCAAGTCAGTTCTCCCACCGCATCACAGAACTGGCGACTCTACTGGGGATAATTCTAAAAGTGGGGTTACCTTAGGGTTTTCGATCACATTTACATGCTTACCTTGTCTGACTTGTTTGCTTTACAATTATGGTTCTTTGTTTGGGTTTGAATCCTCCACCCGGATTTAGGAAACATTATAGGTAAATAGCAACACGTTGTGGAAACTGTGCGGGGTATACCGATATTGTCTAAGCAATTACTATATTAGTGTGACATATTTGTGGGTACCGGTAGCCTTTGAGTCAATCAAAGAGAATACGGGGCCGCTAAGTGATGTCATGAAGCACTAATGAACTTCTAGAACCTTTACTTGACCAACATGGCCTTTTTAGGATGTAGTGAGATGACCGGCTTTGGTGCAGTCCGAAGTTGGTAGATACTCGATACTACACTCATTGAGGGTTGGTTTCTTGGAATATTTCGGTCGCCAGTCAAGAGGCTTGAACTGAAACAATGAACAAGGAAACAATCCAGTGATATTGAGCTCCTTAGAACCCGGTTACTATTACTAGGACAGGTTGAGCCAACTAAACTTCAAGAGGGTACTTACCTATGAAACCCCATGCAAGCCTTAACTAGGAACTTGCTTGATTTGTTTGTACATGTTAGAACATAGTTTGATTCTACAACCCTCAGTTAGAGTTTTGATGATAACAAAATACAAGATTAAATAAATTGTAAGATTTATAAGACATATATGCTACTTAAAATTATGTTGTGTATTTACAGAAAACTCTGATGGAATCAGCATCAGAATATCAGTATCAACATCAGCATCAGATGATATGTCTGCATCAGAAGATCAAACATGTGCTACGCTGAAGCCTGATGAATAGAATCTGTGCAAAACATACTCTGACTCTAATCAAGATCCTAACCATGTCATCAGCACTCAGAAACGCCAGAATAAGCTAAAGCCAAGAACACTCTGATTTGCATTAGCAGAACACTCTGAAGTGTCAACGTTACTATGCATTCAAGACAGATTAATTACCAACGGCTTTATTCCAAGACAAAGATCTTCTCAAAAAGGAAAGAACGTTATGAGCATTGAAATGGATTTATGGACAACAACGTATCTATTCCTGGGCTATTTAAACAAGTCAGTGAGAAAAGAATTGGCTAATACTCTTTACGCACGCACGCATACGAAAACTCTCTCACTCAAATTGCTAAAGCTTTCAACCACGCCTACTCAATAGTATTAGCAGTCTAGTTTCATCTAAGCTTCATATTGTGTATTATCACAGTTGTGATATACAGTTTTTCTAGAAAACATCAAACACACATTTGTTCATTTATCTGTAAAAGAATTTCCTTGAGATAAACTGGTTTATGGTTAGACTCAAGAAGGCTTTAACAGTTGTTAAAGCAGTTGTGTATTCAGTTGAATATAGTGGATTAAGACCTCGTTGGAGAGAGGCGAAATCACCTTGACGGGTGTACTGGAGTAGTTTGAGATTAAACGAACCAGGATAAAAATAACGTGTTGTCTGCATTTGATTTCAAGTTTTACAATTCAACCCCCCTTCTTGTGTTTTTCACATCTTCAATTGGCATCAGAGCGCCTGGTTCTGAGCTTAAAACACTTAACCGTGTCAGTACAAGATCCAGTGTTAGAAAAACACAATGGCAGGACCACATCAAAACATCAGCAATGACAACAATGAAGAAAGAGACAGATTCAGTGGCAAACCTCCAGTCTTTGATGGAGAGAACTTTGATTACTGGAAAGACAGAATTGAAAGCTTCTTTCTGGCCCACGATGCTGATCTGTGGGATATAGTGACTGATGGATACACGCACCCAGTGAATGCAAATGGTCAGAAGATTTACAGGAAAGCAATGTCTGATCAACAAAAGCGTGATTTCAGAAATCATCACAAAGCAAGAACAATTCTTCTCAGCGCCATCTCTTACTCTGAATATGAAAAGATATCAAACAGAGACATTGCAAAGAATATGTTTGACTCTCTGAGAATGACGCATGAAGGCAACATTCAAGTTAAAGAAACTAAAGCTCTTGCGCTCATTCAGAAGTATGAGGCATTCAAGATGGAAGAAACTGAATCAATTGAAACGATGTTCTCAAGATTTCAAATTCTGGTTGCTGGTCTCAAAGTTCTGGACAAAGGGTATTCTACTGCTGATCATGTTAAGAAGATCATCAGAAGCTTGCCAAAACAGTGGAGGCCAATGGTCACAGCGCTGAAGCTAGCTAAGGATCTCAACAAAATCTCTCTGGAGGAACTTGTCAGCTCCCTCAGAAGTCACGAGATAGAGATAGAAGTTGATGAACCCCAAAAGCAAGGTAAGCCATTAGCTTTAAAATCTAACAGAAAATCTGACTCCAAAGTTTTGCAGGCTGTAGAAGAAACCTCTGATGGGTCCTCATCAGAAGAAGATGAATTGTCTCTCCTCTCCAGAAGGGTGAACCAACTGTGGAAGCAGAGGCAAAGAAAGTTCAGGAATCCAAGAAAATCAGAGAATCAGAATTAATCCTCCTCCAGATACAGAAGGTCAGAATCCTCCTCTGGACACAGAAGATCTGAAGGCTCTTCAGGAAGCAGAAAGCCAAACAACAAAGACATCATCTGCTATGAATGTAACGAGCAAGGACACTACAAAAGTGATTGCCCAAAGCTTCAGAGGGAAAAGCCCAAAAAGAAGTTTGGCAAGGAAAAGAAGAAAAGTCTCATGGCTACATGGGATGACTCTGACACATCTGAAGCTGACTCAAAATCAGATGATGAGAGAGCAAACATTGCTCTCATGGAAAACATAACAGAAGACAGTGAAGCTTCTGAATCAGACTCTGAATCAGACACAAAAGAGGTATTTCCTGACTTTGCTATTAACTTTACTAAGGCTGAACTAGCTGAAAGCCTTAATGAAATTCTGGAAAGATATCAGCAGATCAGAGTCAAATTCAGAAACCTGAAAAGGAATCTTGCTTCTGACTCTGATAAAACTGAGAGTCTCAAATTGGAGAATTCTGAGTTGAAAAATAAAATTTCAAAATTAGAAAATCTATTAAAAAACTCTCAGAAGGAAACAATCCCTGAAACTCCCAGTAATGCTGATGAGATCATCAAGGAGTATGATCACAGCTTTCAGAAGTTTCTAGCTAAAAACATAGATAGAAGCAAGATGGCTTCAATGATCTATGGAGTTAGCAGAAATAGCAGAAAAGGAATAGGATACCAAGGTAAGGTACCTACAGCAAGGAATGCCATGGATTTACTGATAAAACGCACTTCACTTAACTCACACTTTGTATATGGGCACACACATGACATCAAATATACTAGTAGTAATTATTCTGTCAAACCAAAATTCAACCAGAGTTTTGGTAAAACTAACAAATCAGGACCCAAGAAAATATGGGTACCTAAGGATAAAATAATACATGTTGCAGATATCTTTAGCAGCAAAGCAGAAACACCAGTCATGGTACCTGGACTCTGGCTGCTCACGACACATGACGGAAAGAAGGCATATGTTCCAAAGCCTGGAACTTAAGCCTGGAGGCCACGAAGGCTTTGGAGGAAATCAAAGGGAAAAGATCATTTGCTCTGGAGCAGTAGGTAACGGAAATCTTCCCTCTATAAGCAATGTTTTATTAGTAGATGGATTAATGCATAACCTGTTATCCATAAGTCAATTAAGTGATAACGGTTATGATATAATCTTTAATCAAAATTCATGCAAAGGGGTTAGTCAGAAAGATGGGACTATCCTATTTAATGGAAAGAGGAGAAACAACATTTATAAAATCAAACTTTCTGAACTGAAAAGTCAGAATGTAAAGTGTCTTTTGTCTGTTAACAATGAGCAATGGATCTGGCACAGAAGATTGGGGCATGAGTATGAGAAGAATATCTCAGATTAACAAACTCAATCTGGTCAGAGGACTTCCTAACCTGAAGTTCAATCCAGATGCTCTGTGTGAAGCATGTCAGAAAGGCAAGTTTGCAAAACCAGCTTTCAAATCTAAAAACGTTGTTTCCACCTCTAAACCATTAGAACTTCTACACATTGACTTATTTGGACCAGTTAAAACTGCTTCAGTCAGTGGCAATAAGTATGGGTTAGTAATCGTAGATGACTATAGCAGATGGACATGGGTAAAGTTCTTAAGACACAAGGACGAGTCACACTCTGTGTTTGTCACCTTCTGCAACCAAGTTCAGAATGAAAAGGATCTTAGAATCGTCAAAGTCAGAAGTGATCATGGTGGAGAGTTTGAAAACAAAGATTTTGAATCATTTTTTAATGACAAAGGCATTCTGCATGATTTCTCTTGTCCTAGAACTCCCCAGCAAAATGGAGTTGTAGAACGAAAGAACAGAACATTGCAAGAAATGGCCAGAACCATGATCAACGAGACTAACGTTGCTAAGATCTTCTAGGCAGAGGCAATAAACACAGCGTGCTATATTCAGAATAGAATCTCCATAAGACCTATTCTGGAAAAGACTCCATATGAATTGTGGAAGAACAGAAAGCCCAACATTTCATATTTTCATCCATTTGGATGTACATGCTTTATTTTGAATACTAAAAATTATTTGAACAAGTTTGAATCTAAAGCACAGAAGTGTATTATGTTAGGATACTCTGAACGCTCAAGAGGGTACAGAGTATACAATACAAAAACACAGATTGTGGAAGAATCAATTAGTGTTCGTTTTGATGATAAGCTTGACTCTCAAAAGTCAAAGCAGAATGAATTACTTGCAGGTATGGAAGTTGAATTCACAGGTACTGAAGACAAGTCATCAGAAGCTCTTAACAGAGACATTCCCTCAACATCAGAAAGAGGCACTGCAAGCAATCCAGCATCTTATGTTGATCTACCTCAGAAAAGACCATCCAGAAGAAGTATGGATCACCCAGAAAAAACAATCTTAGGAAGAAAGGAAGATCCAATCAGAACAAGAGCCAGCTTCAGAAACTCTGAAGAATCCCTCATGGGACTTGTTTCTCTAATTGAACCATCAACAATTGATGAAGCACTTCGGGACAATGACTGGATTCTAGCAATGCAAGAGGAGCTGAATCAATTCACAAGAAATGACGTATGGGATCTAGTTCCTAAACCAAAAGGATTCAACGTCATTGGGACAAAATGGGTGTTCAGAAATAAACTGAATGAACAAGGTGAAGTCATCAGAAACAAGGCACGATTGGTAGCACAAGGTTATAGTCAGCAAGAGGGGATAGACTATACAGAAACCTTTTCTCCAGTCGCCAGGTTAGAATCTATCAGACTTTTAATTTCATTTGCAGTTAATAAAGGCATCACTCTGTATCAGATGGATGTTAAGAGTGCATTCTTAAATGGCTATATAGAAGAAGAGGTATATGTGCACCAACCCCCTGATTTTGAAAGTTCAAAAAATCCAGAATATGTTGTCAAACTAAAGAAGTCACTGTATGGTCTGAAACAAGCTCCCGGAGCATGGTATGAAAGACTAAGTAACTTTCTGTTAGAAAAGGAATTCATCAGAGGGAAAGTGGACACAACTCTATTCTGTAAGACAGTTAAGAATTACATTTTAGTATGTCAGATTTATGTTGATGATATTATATTTGGATATACTAAACCCTCTATGGGAAGAAAATTTGCTAAGTGTATTCAGGTAGAATTTGAGATGAGCCTAATGGGGGAACTGAAATTCTTTATGGGCATTCAGATAAATCAAACCCCAGAAGGAACGTACATTCATCAGAGCAAATATGTCAGAGAACTTCTGAAGAAATTTGATCTCTCAGAATGTAAGTCATCAAAGATTCCAATGCATCCCACGTGCATTCTGGAAAGAGAAGAGGTAAGCAAAAAGGTAGAACAGAAGATCTACAGAGGTATGATTGGTTCTCTTCTTTATCTGACGGCCTCAAGGCCTGATATTTTATTCAGTGTATGCATTTGTGCAAGATTCCAATCAGATCCTAGAGAATCTCACTTAACAGCAGTTAAGCGAATTTTCAAGTATCTGAAAGGTACCACTAATCTGGGTTTGTTTTATAGAAAATCAAGTGATTACAGCTTAGTAGGATACTGTGATGCTGACTTTGCTGGAGACAGAGTTGAACGTAAAAGTACTTCTGGAAGCTGCCAGTTTCTAGGAGAAAATCTGATCTCTTGGTCCATTAAAAGACAATCCACAATTGCTCTATCAACAGCAGAAGCTGAATACATAGCAGCAGCTGGATGCAGCACACAAATGCTCTGGATGAAAATTCAACTTGAGGACTTCCAGATATTTGAGAGTAACATTCCCATCCTCTGTGACAACACCTCTGTTATTTGCTTAAGTAAAAATCCAATTTTGCATTCTAGGGCTAAGCATATAGAAATAAAACATTATTTTATTAGGGACTATATTCAGAAAGGGATTTAAAATTTAAAATTTATTGACACATACCATCAATGGGCTGATATTTTCACAAAACAACTTTCTGAAGATAGGTTCAACTTCATTCTGAAACATCTCAGCATGAAGCTCTGTCCAGAATAAAACTGTTTTAATTTTATATATTAACCTTCAGAATTGTGTTTACTTCTCTATGAACTTATGATCAATCCTCTTTCAGAATTTTAGAAATGCAGATTGTATCATGTTGTACCCCAAAATTTGCCCTCCCATTTCCTCAACATTTTCTCATCACAAAAAAAACCTTGGAGCTCAAGATCTAGTTAGGGTTTCCTCTGCTCAAGACTTCTCCTTGCACTGTTGACCCAAATTAGGGTTTGTGTTTTCACAAAGATGTTTTGACCTAAAAAGACTAAGATGCCTTTCATGCTTCATGTTGAACTCCCAAGTTTATCCATACAAAGTTTCAAGTCTTGATTCCAAGTTTTGCCCAGTCAATTGGACAGTTGACCTAGAAATCAACTGTATTGGGGAAAAGTCAACTGTGGCCAATTGACAGTCAAATCTCATGAAAATTGACCCACATCAACATTGTGAACTCACATGGACTATTTGATCAAGTTTGGATCACAATTCCACAAGAAATTTGATCAGATCACCAAAAGGGCAAAATGGTCATTTTTAGGATTTTGACTGCACAAAGGCAATTTTTGACTGTTTGACCTAGCCAATGGCAAACCAAGCTCACACATTGACTCAAAGGCCCAATGGAATTATCTTGACATGCTCAACAAACTCAAAAGATCCCAAGTACACAAGATTGACAGTTGAATTTCCCAGTCAATTGATGAATTTTGACTGTATACTGAAAAGTCAAACTTTGACTTTTTGATCAAAATCAAGAGTCAAGATTAATTTTTCATCAAAACATGCCAAATCATGAAACTTGTTCACCAAGAAATCAAAAAATGCAAATTAGGGTTAGAAATGAGAATTTTTCATAACTTAGAATTTTTTTAAGTTATGAAAAACCCTAATTTTTCCCCAACTTTGCCCCACTTTCTCACCAAGATTCATTTGGATTCAAACAAAAGTCAAAACATGAAAGTTGTAGCTTGTTGCATAATCTACAACTTTGATTCACAAAGTTTTCCCAAATGAGGCTTGTATCTCAAGTTACAATTTTTTGAATAAGGGCACTAAACCATTCTTAACTTAGTGAAATTTTAACCTATTTTGGCAAGGTTTTATACCTAACTTCAAGGCCATTTTCCATACACTTCCACTTGGAATTTCAATTTTCATTTCAAAGATGGATTGTATTACACATTCCAAGCTTTCCAAAATGTCCAAGAACTTCTCAAACAACCTCATAACTTGAGAGAATCGAATTTCACAATATGGCAAAAACTCACTTTTGAATTGGCTATTTTCCATGTTCATAATTTGTGCAAACTTCTCAAACCAGCATGCCCCTTGATTACAGGTCCTTAAACCATCCAACACTCAATAATTTAATGCATGTTCATTGTGGTAAGGCCTTGTGTCATGAGTTCAAGCATTGCCTAAAGGATTAATCCCAAATTGGAAAAAGCATTATATCCATTTTTGTAAAAGTTTCACTTTATGTCATAATACAAATCCACAAGTACAGATGAAATCTAATTGGCACAAGATTATGAGCAAAACACTCTGATCAAGGAGAGATTATGCAGCACATTAGGGGGCCTCTACCTGCCTAGAACACAACTTGGGCATTTGTTGCTTAAAGTGTAAGAAACATTGCATTTTGTACAACAACTTGGAGATTAGTTTACAAACCCTTAAGCAAACTTTTGAAACACATTCAAGACATCCCAACTGAGCTAACACACGACCCTAAGACCTCCAGTATCTCTCCATTGCCATAATCACTCTCAAACTGCAAAAACAGGGCAGGGCCTGCAGTTTGAGTGCCATCTCTCATTCCTCTCATGCTCTCTTGCCCAAACCTGTTCAAACTCATTCCCTACCATCAATGCAAGCTAACCAAAACCTAAAACACGACCTGTAACTCCTCTAACCAGTTCCACCATTTTTGCTTTCTTGCTTTGCAGTTGAAGGTCCATAGCTCGATTCAAGGTCTTTCAAAACAAAGTAAGCATTGGAATAGCATCACCACACCTCAAGGAAGCTATACCAATCATCACCTTGCACTGAAAGCTCCTCCATTGCCAGATAGAACTTCAACTGAACAGGTATTTTCTTGAACTTCTAACTCTTAGTACAGGCATCATTAGCTCTAGGTTTGTGAATAAGAAATGTTATACTCATGCCACTGAACCTGTACATGTTTTTACTTTTCATTTCTTTTGCTTGAGCTGTGAGAATTTAAGGTTTGAATATGGCAGAAAAGTTAGGTCATGATTTGGGATTGTCCAAATTCTCTCTCATTTCTGAGAGTTAGGATGAGTTCTTTATATATTTGAAATCGTGATTCAATGCTTAACATTTCTTATGTTGGAAGTTTGTGCAAAAGATCAAGGAATCAGGATATTTGAATGGGAGTTCTTGCGCGCGTTTTTCTGAATAATTTTGTGCAGAGGTTGAAGAAGAAGCCTCATGGGCTGGGCCAGCTTCTGTATTGCTTTTTTCACCATATTTTTGATTCATACCCCCCTGAGCCCATTTGTTTGATTTTTATGATTTTTTGATCTTTCTTTTTATTTTTGACTCATTTATTTTTGCTAATAATGTTTAAAACTTGAAAAATCATTTTTACACCATTTTTGCATTTTTTAAGTATTTATTTGTTTATATGGGCATTTATACATAAATATATATATCTACTATTATTTAGAAAAGAACTAGAAAAAATAATGTAAATATATCTCACTTCTGATTTTATTTCATTTTTTCCTTTTGAAAATATTTTATGCAAAATATACTTTTTTTATAAATAGTAAAATATTATTATTTTTATATATATAACTTATATTTAGAAATTAATACATATATATATATATATATATATATATATATATATATATATATATATATATATATATATATATATATATATATATATATATATATATATATATATATATATATATATATATATATATATATATATATATATATATATATATATATATATATATATATATATATATATATATATATATATATATATATATATATATATATATATATATATATTAATATATTTAGGCTAAAAATACAAAAAATATATACATTCTTATTTTATTAATATTTAATGTGGAAAATACTTTTTTATGAATATACTCCATTTTATTTTATTTCTTATGTAATTATTAAATATTATACATATTAAATAGTTAATATATTTTATTTAATGAAATTAGGGTTTTACACTTAGAATAAAATACCAAAAATATACATATTTTTATTTTATCAATATTTAACACTAAAAATACATTTTTTTTACAAATATACTTCATTTTTATTTTTATTTTTTGTATATAAATAGTAAATATTGTATATATTGAATAAATATTGCATTTTATTTAATAAAATTAGGGTTTTGCCCTAAATATGAAATACTCCAAAAATAATCTTTTTATCTTTTATTTATTTAATATAAATAATACTTTTTTTTTCATACATATAAAAACCCTTTTTGCATTTTTGCATCTTTATTTTATTTTCCATTTAATTTATACAATCAATTACTTGTAAATATGCCAAAAATGATGTAATAGCTAGGTTTAATTTCTTTGTCTAAATATCCCCTCATTTGAACATTTGTACCCCCCTTCCCATATGGTGCTGTAATAGTGTAGGAATTTTAATTTTCGCACTTTATCGCTTTCTAAATACACCATGCTAGAATTAGGGTTTGTATGCAAATAAAAAGAACAAAATAGTTTGACCTAATCTCAAGATAATCAAAGCATGAAAATGGACAACACATCTCACACTTGCACCCCTAGGGTATTCCACTTTGTTGCCTTCAAATAAATGGGCCATATTGCATGTTAGGTCTCTTTGGGCAAAACAAACAAATTAAATGATCATAGTCCCTCGATGACGCTTTCCAAATGTTGCCTAAACAAATGATCAAGTCCCTTAAAGAAAATTGCCCAAAGATACTTGACACCGTTGCAATTATGGTCAAAACGATGACCCACGCCCGTCCCTTTCACATCCTGACATGAGATTGTCCACCAAATACAATGGTGGAACAAACTTATTAAAAGGGTTAAAACATAGCAATAAACTTTGAGAAATTTAGGAGTAGATAACCTCTTAGTTACTTGAATCAAAACTTGCAAAAACAAAACACTTGCCTATTTTCTAAAAAAACCACACCTCACACCACTTTCAAAACAACTTTCAAAAACAAATGAAAACCTTTTCAAAAGACATACATCTTTGTATACATCCCCACATGGATCATTACAAAGGTTGCCACCATATTGGCTTCTTTTCAAAACATTTTCAAACCCACACACACACAAGCACCATTTCAAACAATTGAAAACAAAAGGCAAGTGATCTAAGCAAGTAACTTAGAGCCCATGGATAACCATGGATAGAAAGGGTGCTAATACCTTCCCTTTCTATAATCTACTCCCCGAACCCAAGAAAACATCTCAAAGGTTTTTGCTGTGCTTTTTAAACCTTTCCTTAGGATAAAATAAAAAGTCGGTGGCGACTCTTGCTCAACGGAAACATTTGCGAAAACAAACGCAAAACCATAGTCAGTTCTCCCACCGTATCACAGAACTGGCGACTCTGCTGGGGAAAGCATTTTAAAAGTGGAGTAACCTTAGGGCTTAGATCACCCTCTTGCATGACTAATTGTTTGAATTGATTGCTTTATATTTTGGCTCTATTGTTTGGGTTTGCAATCCTACACCCGGATTTTGGGAAACATTCATAGATAGCAATACGTTGTGGAAACTGTGTGGGGTATACCGACACGGTCGAAGCAATATCTATATTAGTGCGACATATTTGTGAGTACCGGTAACCCTTGAGTTCAATCAAGGAGAGTACGGGGCCGCTGAGTGATGTCACTAAACACTAATGACCTAGAACCTTACTTGACCATCTTGGCCTTTATTAGGGGTAGTGAGATGACCGGCTTTGGTGCAGTCCGAAGTTGGTAGATACTCGATACTACACTCATTGAGGGTTGTTTTCTTGGAATATTTTGGTCGCTAGTTAAGTGGCTAAACCAAAACAATGAACAATGAAAACAATCTCGTGATATTGAGCTCCTTAGAACCTGGTTACTATTTATAGGACAGGTTTTTAAGCCAACTACACTCAAGAGGGTACTTACCTATGAAACCTCATGCAAGCCTGAAACTAGGGTTTGGTGTGATTTGCTTGTACATATGTTTTATGCATACATCATAGACATCATAAAACATCATATGCATTCACTAACCATTTCAAGGGTTTTGGATCTTCATCTTTGTTCTTGTTTTGTAGGTCATGGAAATTTCTCGCAGAAAAACCATTCAAGTCAACCTTGTGAGAATCTCTCCTCAACTCAAGGAGCTCACCTCAAGAATTCCGGAAAGCTCATCCTTCAGTGAAAGACATGGTAGACTGCTCAGCCTAGTCAACACCAACATTGAAGAAGACATGATGAAAGTGCTATTCCAGTTCTTTGACCCTCTTCACCACTGTTTCACTTTCCCTGACTACCAGTTGGTGCCCACTTTGGAGGAGTTTTCTCAACTCCTAAGAATCCCTATCCTTAATCAACTACCCTTCAACGGTACGGAAAAGGAACCAAAGCTGGAAGATGTTGCTCGAGCATTACATCTACAACCATCCGACATCAAGGGGCATTGGGAAACCAGAAGCGGCGTCAAAGGATTCTTAGCAAAATTCTTGTTTGAGAAGGCACAAGAATGTTGGAATTCATTGGACCTACAAGCCTTTGAAGAGATTGTGGCACTCCTTATTTATGGGTTGGTCTTGTTCCCAAATCCTGACCAATTGGTAGATGTCAACGTCGTCAAAATCTTCTTGTCCAGAAATCCAATACCAACATTGCTTGGGGACATTCTTCACTCATTTTACACACGAACAATGAGAAAGAGGGGTGTTCTCATGTGCTGTACTCCTCTCCTTGCAAGGTGGTTTATTTCGCACCTTCCACAATCTGTCCTGAAAAATGACCAAGGCTCAAGGTGGTCCCAACGGTTGATGACTCTTACTCATTCTGATGTACATTGGTGTTCTCGGTCCAGAGAAAATGTCATCATCGTCGATCGTTGCGGAGAATTTCCTAATGTTCCTTTACTTGGAATTAGAGGAGGTATCACCTACAACCCTTGCCTAGCTTTGAGACAATTTGGATATGCCCGGAGGGATGGCCCTCATGACATGTTGATTCCTGACCTAGTTTTTGACTTCGACAACGATGCGCAAGGACTTCGCCAAAGATTCATCAGAGCTTGCGGAAAACTCAACAAGGTTGATAGCAAGACTCTGGGACACAAGAACTCCATCCCTCTTGAGCCTTATCTCAAGTGGGTATGAGCCCGAGCCCAAAGTCTGATGATGCCTTATCCTCATGTTCTCCCTGTGATTAAAGAGCCCGTCAAGGAAGGAGAGGTTCCCTACACCATCCTACATCCAGACATGCCTACATCGTGGGAGGAAATGCAGAAAAGTTGGATTCAGCTCAAGGAAGAACGGAATACTTTTGAAGCTAGCTTCTACGCCAGTGAGAAGAAGGTTCTAGAGCTTACCTGCCGACTCCATGAGCAAGAGGCCCTCAACACCTACATCGCACCAAAAAGGATGCGCAATGTCTTTTTGCCTTAAGAAGTTTATTTTGTAATATTTGGCCCATGGGGCATTTATGTACTAACAAATTTCTTCTTATTAATATGACGTGCGTTCTTCTTTGTCTGAAACAATTTTGAATGTCCTAAATCCTTGAATGCATTGCATACATAAGCATACCATTCATCATGTGCATAAGCAGGTCTCATTCCAGGTTTCCTTATCTGTCTGCTGTTTATTTCAGTAGGATGGATCTCGAGCAAACAGTCAAAGACCTACAAGCTCAAAATGCACAGTTCCAGCAACTCCTGATGACCTTGGCTAAGGGTCAGGAGGATATCAAGACTCAATTGGGGAACAAAGACCCAGTGAAGAAGAAGAAAAAGAGACTCGGGGTGGCTACTTTGGGGAGAAGATTTGATGGAGAAGCTCGGAGAGTGCTTGAATTTCCTCCTACTTCTGATGAAGGAACCAGCAAAGGAGGTGGAGCTGCGGTACCTTATGAGTCTGATGCGGAAGAAGAAGAGGTCGAAGAGGATGAAGATTATACTGATCAGCAATACCCTCCAGCTGATGATAAATACAAAGGGCTAGAAGACAGGTTGGACGCCATGGAGCTACAAAGGGTACCGGGTTTGGATTTTGAAGACTTGGGTTTGGTTGCCGGGATTGTGATTCCACCAAAATTCAAAGTGCCAGTGTTTGTGAGGTATGATGGGATGTCCTGTCCCAAAATGCATCTCAGGTCCTACGTGAGAAAAATTTAACCCTATACGGCAGATAAAAACCTTTGGATTCATTTCTTTTAAGACAGCCTCTCTGGAGCTCAGTTGGAGTGGTTTTATCAGCTAGAGGGAACCAGCGTTCGAAATTGGGAAGATTGGCCACCGCTTTCTACAAACAATACCAATACAATTCTGACCTTGCCCCTACTCGTACCCAACTTCAGGGTATGTCGCTAGGAACAAGCGAGGGATTCAAAGAGTACGCACAAAAATGGAGGGATTTGGCTGGCAGGGTGCAGCCTCCTTTAACCGATCGTGAACTTGTTGATATGTTTCTAGGAACCCTATCTGGGCCATTTTTCAATCATCTGATTGGTAACTCTTCTGCGGGGTTTACCGATTTGATCTTAACGGGCGAAAGAATAGAAGTTGGCATCAAGTCAGGAAAGATTCAGAAGGGTGTTGCTGCAAGTACTGAGAAGAGGCCTTTTAAGAAGGAAGCAAGTGCCGTCTATGGTCCTAGAAGACAAGTCAAGCCAGAAAGTCGCCAAGCCGTCAATGCTTTGGTCATTTCCAAACCTGTTGCTGCTTCTCAGCAGTACAATCAACAAAGAGGTGAAAGGCCCAAGAGACAGTATACTCGGTTGAGTATGACCCTGTCACAACTTTTACCCCAACTGTTATCAACCAACTTGGTGACCATCAAAGAAGCTCCTAAAGTCGTGAATACTGCATCTCCTAAGTATAACCCAAATGCCCGTTGTGCTTATCATTCTGATAGCCCCGGGCATACTACTGATGATTGCTGAGCCTTGAGAAACAAAGTGCAAGATCTAATCGACGCGAAGGAAATTCAGTTTGAAGCGCCTGAGAGGCCGAATGTTGTAACTGCTCCTATGCCCCAGCATAGAGTAAATGCCATTGAAGAAGAGTTGTATGCTGTTTCAGTGAATGATGTTGCTACCCCTCTGTTGACTGTTAAGAGGAACTTACTACTAGCCGGTTTATTTCTGGGTTGTAGTAAGGGTTGCCTCCTGTGTGCTGTTATCCCTACCGGTTGTCCACTGCTGAAATCAGGCATCCAAAGCCTGATGGATAGCAAGGAAATTCTGTTCAAGAAAACTGCTGTTCCATTTGTTTCCGTTGAAGAAATATCTGTTGTCACAATTTACAATCCTGCCAAAGCTCCCATGAAGAAACCAGTCCAAATTATGTATGTTGCACCCATTACTATTACTGTTTCGGGGCCTCTCCCCTATGAGTCTGATAAAGCGGTCCCATGGCATTATGGGGCCGACGTGTATGTGCTTGGAGTGAAGCAGGAGTTCAACACCAATACCAGTATCAGTAACATCACTGGTCCCTCCAAGATTACCCGCAGTGGCAGGCTCTTCTCGCCTGACATTGCACGGCCAGTTATCCGAAAACCTCTCACCATCACACCCGCAAGTGTGCATGTTCCAATTCAAGTTCCTGTGTCTACTACTGCCGTCGAGTCCTCTGATACTCGGGGCGAAGAAGTTGCTACCGATTTGCCTGCCAGGACGGAGGCACCAAAAAAGACTGCTGTAGAAGCCTCCCAACAAGAAATGGAGGAAATTCTTAAAATCATCAAAAAGAGTGACTTTAACGTTGTTGAACAGTTGGGGCATACTCCCTCCAAAATCTCTATGCTATCATTACTGCTATGCTCAGAGGCCCATGCAAAAGCCCTGATTTCATTTCTGAAAACGGCCCATGTGCCGCAAGAGACCTCCGCGGATCAATTCACTAACTGTGTGGCTAATTTGACGGCTGACAATGGCTTGGGGTTCTCAGATGCTGACCTTACCGCCAAAGGGAAAAATCACAATGATGCCCTGCATGTTTCCATAGAATGTAGGGGCACCACTCTCGCACACGTGTTAGTGGATACCGGCTCTTCCCTGAATGTTTTGCCCAAGAAGGCATTGGATCGCTTGGATTGTGAGGGTCTGGAATTGAAACCTAGTAACATCATTGTTAGAGCCTTCGACGGTTCTAAGAGGATGGTGCACGGTGAAGTAGACATTCCTATTCGTGTGGGTTCCCAAGTTTTCGACTCAATGTTCTATGTAATGGACATTCGTCCATCTTACTCCTGCTTGTTGGGTCGCCCCTGGATTCACAAGGCTGGGGCAGTAACATCCACTCTACACCAAAAGCTCAAATACCCTGTCAAAGGGAAGATTGTTACTGTGCAAGGTGAGGAGGAATACATGGTCAGTCACTTAAATTCATTCCGGTATATCGAGATGGACGGGGAGTTTATTGAAACCCCCTTTCAGCATTTTGAAGAAGTACCTCCAATTTTGCCATCAGCTGAAGCAGTGGTTGAAGAAGACTTTCTGTTGAAGATGGCATCCTTGAAGGATGCCCGGGCTGTAATCGAGAAAGGCAATTGTGCAAACTGGGGTCAGCTTCCTGACTTCACTCAAAAGAACGACAAGTTTGGGCTGGGCTTTACTGCAGAGGCTCAGAGGGCTGTGCGCAAGGAAAAGATCAGAAAGGCTCCGATGTTTATCTCCAACCCAAGGGTGAATGCTATTAAGGAGGATGTAGAGGAAGCAGAGTTTGACAGTTGGATCTATCCAACTACCAGCAACGGACCAAGAAACTGGACGGCAAAGGATTTTACACCTATCACATTTGTCACGCAGTAATTATTTCTTTTAATTTCCAATTTGTAACAAACAATATGTTAAAACTTTATTGGCTCGGTGTCCTACCCGGGGCATCGTAGCTCCATTTGTGAGGGCTTTTTGTATGACATTTCCATATATCATCAATCAAAACATTGGACGTTTGTTGCATTTCAAATCTTGTGCTCTTTTTCTCTCTGTGTTATATATTGCAAAACAACTATATTTACACACACTCACTTATACAGGTTTCAATCCACTCTGGATCTCACTGGTAACAGCTCTGCTACTGCCAGTTATGACTTCGAGAATCTGATCAACTTGGCCGAAGACGAAGGTGAAGATGATTGCGAAGTGCCTGGTGAACTCGCAAGACTGCTACTCCAGGAAGAGAGGGCTATTCAACCACATGAAGAGCCGGTGGAAACAATTAACTTGGGTACGGAGACAGATAGGAAAGAGGTCAAGATTGGGGCTAATCTAGAGCTCAGCGTGAAGCAACGATTGATCCAGATGCTACATAATTACATGGAGATCTTTGCTTGGTCATACGAAGATATGCCTGGTTTAGATGCCGACATTGTAGTTCATCACCTGCCAACTAAGGAAGACTGCCCTCCGGTAAAGCAAAAGGTTCGCCGCATGCGCCCAGAGATGTCTGAAAAGATCAAGGCTGAGGTTATGAAGCAATTCGATGCCGGATTTCTAGCAGTAACTTCTTACCCTCAGTGGGTTGCCAATGTGGTGCCAGTGCCGAAGAAGGACGGTAAAGTCAGAATGTGTGTTGACTACAGGGATTTAAATAGGGCAAGCCCCAAGGATGATTTTCCTCTACCTCACATTGACGTTCTCGTCGACAATACGGCTCAATATAAGGTTTTCTCCTTCATGGACGGTTTTTCAGGGTATAATCAGATCAAGATGGCTCCGGAGGATATGGAGAAGACTACCTTTGTGACTCAGTGGGGCACCTTCTGTTACAAGGTCATGCCATTCGGATTGAAAAATGTTGGGGCAACCTATCAACGTGCCATGGTTGCTTTATTTCATGATATGATCCATCATGAGATTGAGGTATATGTTGATGACATGATTGCAAGGTCTCAAACTGAGGAGGAGCACCTTGATCATTTGAGGAAGTTGTTTGACCGACTAAAGTTATACAAGCTGAGGTTAAATCCCAACAAATGCACCTTTGGGGTGAGGTCCGGAAAATTGCTAGGTTTCATTGTAAGTGATAAAGGTATTCAGGTGGACCCTGCCAAGGTAAAAGCCATACAAGAGATGCCAACTCCAAAGACAGAGAAAGAAGTCAGAGGCTTCCTGGGACGACTGAGTTACATTGCCCGATTCATCTCACATCTGACTGCTACTTGTGAGCCAATCTTCAAATTACTGAAGAAAGATCAAGTAGTACGCTGGAACGATGAATGTCAGGCTGCTTTTGAAAAGATAAAGGAGTACCTCCAAGAGCCACCCATTCTCATGCCACCCGTGGAAGGAAGACCTCTGATACTATATTTGACAGTACTTAACAATTCAATGGGGTGTGTGCTGGGACAGCATGACAAGTCCGGCCGAAAAGAGCATGCTATTTATTACTTGAGCAAAAAGTTTACCGACTGTGAGTCTCGTTACTCACTGCTTGAGAAAACTTGCTGCGCTCTAGTATGGGTTGCTCGCCGGCTGAGACAGTATATGCTGACTCACACTACTCTATTGATTTCAAAGATGGATCCCATCAAGTACATATTTGAAAAGCCTGCTCTATCTAGGAGAATAGCAAGATGGCAAATGATCTTAACAGAATATGATATCCAGTATACAACTCAGAAAGCAATCAAAGGAAGTGTACTGGCAGATCATTTGGCACACCAACCTGTGGATGATTACCAATCATTGAACTTTGATTTTCCGGACGAAGACATCATGGTGGTAACTGACTGTGAAGTACCTGGACCGGATGAAGGACCTGAGGAAGGATCCCGATGGTCTATGCATTTTGACGGAGCCTCCAATGCTTTGGGTAACGGCGTCGGCGCTGTAATCATATCTCCCAAAGGAACTCATACTCCACTCACCGCCCGATTGTGTTTCAACTGCACTAACAACATGGCAGAATATGAGGCATGTATCATGGGTCTACAAGCTGCAATCGACTTAAGGATCAAATTTCTGAGTGTCTTCGGAGATTCCGCTCTCGTGATCAATCAGATCAAAGGCGAGTGGGATACGAAACACCCAAATCTTATTCCTTACAAGGAGTATGTGTTTACCTTGCTTCCCCACTTTGAAGAGATAACTTTTGAGCACTTCCCAAGAGAGGAGAATCAGCTAGCGGACGCACTAGCTACAATGTCTTAAATGTTCAAAGTTAAATGGGACAATGAGGCTCCCCGGATCATTATCTGGAAGTTGTACGAACCGGCATACTGCTGAGACCTCGAGGCCGAGAAGGCGACTGAAAAACCCTGGTATCATGAGGTGAAGAGGTACTTGGAAGCTCAGGAATACCCTGAAGGTGCATCTGTCAATGACAAGAAGTTCATGAGAAGGTTTGCGGCGAAATTCTTCCTCAGCAACGGCATCCTCTACAAACGGAATCATGATTCAACTCTACTACGTTGTGTGGATAAGGCTTAAGCAGAGAAAATCATGATAGAACTGCATGAAGGTATATTCGGAACACATTCCAGTGGACACACCATGGCAAAGAAAATCCTACGGGCAGGATATTCTGGTCTACAATGGAAGCCGATTGTTACCAACACTCTCGAACTTGTCATAAATGCCAGATCTATGCTGACAAGGTGCATACTCCTCCGGTCCCTCTGAACATCCTGACGACACCTTGGCCTTTTGCAATGTGGGGCATTGATATGATCGGGGAGATCCGACCGACGGCATCCAATGGACATCGCTTCATATTGGTGGCAATCGATTACTTCACGAAGTGGGTTGAGGCAGCTTCCTATGCCGCAGTGACCAAGAGCGTCGTGGCACGTTTCATCCGGCATAATCTGATATGTCGGTACGACGTCCCGGAAAGAATCATTACGGACAATGGTACCAATCTCAATAACAAAATGATCACTGAACTCTGCGAACAATTCAAAATACAGCACCACAACTCTTCTCCCTACCGGCCGAAGATGAATGGGGCTGTAGAGGCAGCCAATAAGAATATCAAGAAAATTGTGCAGAAAATGACAGTGACCTATAAAGATTGGCACGAAATGTTACCATTTGCTCTTCATGGGTACCGTACCTCAGCAAGGATGTCAACCGGGGCAACTCCTTTCTGCTTGGTCTATGGCATGGAGGCAGTCCTGCCAGTTGAAATTCAGATACCCTCTCTCCGGATAATGAAGGATGCAGACTTGAATGAAGATGACTGGATCCAGACTCGACTTGATCAATTAAACCTGATTGACGAAAAGAGGCTCACTGCTATCTGTCATGGTCAAACGTATCAAAAACGGATGATCAGGGCATTTAACAAGAAAGTCAGACCACAAGAGTATCAAGTTGGGGACCTGGTAATCAAACGCATCATCCTTCCTCAAAGTGATCCCCGGGGAAAATGGACCCCTACTTACGAAGGGCCATTTGTGGTTAAACATGTGTTCTCAGGAGGAGCCATGATCCTAACCACCATGGATGGTGACGACCTTCCTCACCCCGCCAATGCAGACATAGTGAAAAGATACTACGCATGAATAAAAGACCCGCTAGGTTGACATACCTAGGCAAAAATAAGGGCTTCCCAGCGAACCAAAAGGGTTCGGGCAAAAATAAGGGATGAAATGGAAAAAAATCTGTACACCCGGCAAGTCGAAAACCTGAAAAGGCGGCTTGGGCAAAAATGGGTATCCCGGTGGACTGAAAACCCGAAAGGGCGGTCCAGGAAAAAGTTAGGGATAAAGCGTAACACTATGTCTCATTGGATCACTTCGCATCCGAAATTAGACATCAACTATCTGGCTCAGATCTAGGCATCGATCAATCAGCTTCATCCCCAACCAAGCAGTAAAGTGATGAGACGCTTGAAGACATAGAGGCGATAGCAGAGTTGGAACCCAGTGGGATTGTTCACATAGTTGTTTTGTTTTCAAAATTGTAACTTCTGTGTTATTCGGCGGCGTCCTCTTACTAGGATGTCAGGCTCTTGTACAAAAACTCCTTTTCACAGGCAAAATTCAAATCAATACAAAGTCACTTGTCCATACAAATCGCCATTGTTTTTCCTTTTTTCTGTTTTGTCTTGCGAAGAACGTCCAATGTTCATTTTTGATATATGCATTTGACATTAAATTGCTGATTCATAAATATTTACAAAAGATTAATTACAGGTGACATCAGAAACAGGGGCAATGTAAGGTTGTCTAATGCAGTCTGGTTGCTTTGTCCGCCAAGGTACCAAGGTAGATTCGACTGAAGAATGTGACCAAATCATCTCAACGCCCCGCAGAATAAGACAAGATTCAGCAATGATTTCCCCAAGCGGAGTTGACTCCCCGTCAATCCTGAAAAGGCATAACTTTCCCCGGCAGGTCTTAAAGCTTATCCCCAGTAGATTCTGGAAGCTTGTTCCCTGCAGAATACGGACGTCTCTCCCGAGCTTTATTCAGAGTTATTCCTCACAAGGGCTGATAACTGGGTTATCCTCAGCTAATTGCCACGGAAGATCGCCCTCAACAAAGTTCTTTCAATCCCCAGCGGAGTTTATCTTTGGTATCCCCAACGGAGTTTATCATCATTATCCCCAGCGGAATCCGTCATTGAAGTCCTCAGCAGGCCTCTCATCAAAAACTTCAGCAAATTATCTCTTCCACAGAACAATTCCCCGGCCGATCGTCAAGGATTTATTTTCCTAAGACGAGAATACGTTCATAAACATTTCACGTTTTCATACATCCTGCTTACATACATGATAAAGTGCATAAAACATTATCTCATGTTAAAACATCATGCATATCATACATATCATACATCATGACATTGCATACAACTTATGTTTTGCCTTTTCAGGGAAAAAGACAATCCCAAAGACAACTACCTTCAACTGTCGCAATTCCAGATTCGATACCTGTATCTAGCCAGGGCATATCTGAGAGTGATCAGTTTCCAGACTCGATTCCTGTATCTAGCCAGGGCACGTCTGAAGAGTTCGAAGATTCGATTCCTGTATCCAGCCAGGGCACATCTATCAACTACAACATTTCCAGATTCGACTCCTGTATCCAGCCAGGGCATATCTGTTGACCATATTTCCAGACTCGATTCCTGTATCTAGCCAGGGCACGTCTAAAGAGTTCGAAGATTCGATTCCTGTATCCAGCCAGGGCATATCTATTGACGACTATTTCCAGATTCGACTCCTGTATCCAGCCAGGGCATATCTGTGAGCAACCGATTATAGATTCGATACCTGTATCCAGCCAGGGCATATCTGCATAAGGAGATTGAAGATCAAACACCTGTAACAAGCCAGGAAAACATCTGCCTTTCTCAAATACATAAAGTTCTCGCTAAGGAATCTCTTGTGCGATCATCACTTCCAAATGGCATCTGTAAGCCCATTCCCGACAAGGTTCTGTCACATCTCCAGATGGCATCTATAAGCCCATCTCCCTATCCACCACCTATCCAAATGGCATCTATAAGCCCATTCCCGACATCACATTGTTGATACTCCAACATGCGAGTGCAAATTTCCGGGCACTCTAGTGTCCAATCTCCTTTTACCCTCGAGTCACGAAAGGCAAACTTGCCAATCTAACTCTTCAGGTTCAAGAAGATTGAACAGGGGCAACTGTTGTACCCCAAAATTTGCCCTCCCATTTCCTCAACATTTTCTCATCACAAAAACCTTGGAGCTCAAGATCCAGTTAGGGTTTCCTCTGCTCAAGACTTCTCCTTGCACTGTTGACTCAAATTAGGGTTTGTGTTTGCACAAAGATGTTTTAACCTAAAAAGCCTAAGATGACTTTCATGCTTCATGTTGGACCCCAAGTTTATCCATACAAAGTTTCAAGTCTTGATTCCAAGTTTTGCCCAGTCAATTGGACAGTTGACCTAGAAATCAATTGTATTGGGGAAAAGTCAACTGTGGCCAATTGACAGTCAAATCTCATGAAAATTGACCCACATCAACACTGTGAACTCACATGGACTATTTGATCAAGTTTGGATCATAATTCCACAAGAAATTTGATCAGATCACCAAAAGGGCAAAATTGTCATTTTTAGGATTTTGACTGCCCAAAGGCAATTTTTGACTGTTTGACCTAGCAAATGGCAAACCAAGCTCACACATGGACTCAAAGGCCCCATGGAATTATCTTGACATGCTCAACAAACTCAAAAGATCCCAAGTACACAAGATTGACAGTTGAATTTCCCAGTCAATTGATCAATTTTGACTGTATACTGAAAAGTCAAACTTTGACTTTTTGGTCAAAATCAAGAGTCAAGATTCATTTTTCATCAAAAAATGCCAAATCATGAAACTTGTTCACCAAGAAATCAAAAAATGCAAATTAGGGTTAGAAATGAGAATTTTTCATAACTTAGAATTTTTCTAAGTTATGAAAAACCCTAATTTTTTCCCAACTTTGCCCCACTTTCTCACCAAGATTCATTTGGATTCAAACAAAAGTCAAAACATGAAAGTTGTAGCTTGTTGCATAATATACAACTTTGATTCACAAAGTTTTCCCAAATGAGGCTTGTATCTCAAGTTACAATTTTTTGAATAAGGGCACTAAACCATTCTTAACTTAGTGAAATTTTAACCTATTTTGGCAAGGTTTTCTACCTAACTTCAAGGCCATTTTCCATACACTTCCACTTGGAATTTAAATTTTCATTTCAAAGATGGATTGTAGTACACATTCCAAGCTTTCCAAAATGTCCAAGAACTTCTCAAACAACCTCATAACTTGAGAGAATCGAATTTCACAATATGGCAAAAACTCACTTTTGAATTGGCTATTTTCCATGTTCATAATTTGTGCAAACTTCTCAAACCAGCATGCCCCTTGATTACATGTCCTTAAACCATCCAACACTCAATAATTTAATGCATGTTCATTGTGCTAAGGCCTTGTTTCATGAGTTCAAGCATTGCCTAAAGGATTAATCCCAAATTGGAAAAAGCATTATATCCATTTTTGCAAAAGTTTCACTTTATGTCATAATACAAATCCACAAGTACAGATGAAATCTAATTGGCACAAGATTATGAGCAAAACACTCTGATCAAGGAGAGATTATGCAGCACATTAGGGGGCCTCTACCTGCCTAGAACACAACTTGGGCATTTGTTGCTTAAAGTGTAAGAAAGATTGCATTATGTACAACAACTTGGAGATCAGTTCACAAACCCTTAAGCAAACTTTTGAAACACATTCAAGACATCCCAACTGAGCTAACACACGACCCTAAGACCTCCAGTATCTCTCCATTGCCATAATCACTCTCAAACTGCAAAAACAGGGCAGGGCCTGTAGTTTGAGTGCCATCTCTCATTCCTCTCATGCTCTCTTGCCCAAACCTGTTCAAACTCATTCCCTACCATCAATGCAAGCTAACCAAAACCTAAAACACGACCTGTAACTCCTCTAACCAGTTCCACCATTTTTGCTTTCTTGCTTTGCAGTTGAAGGTCCATAGCTCGATTCAAGGTCTTTCAAAACAAAGTAAGCATTGGAATAGCATCACCACACCTCAAGGAAGCTATACCAATCATCACCTTGCACTGAAATCTCCTCCATTGCCAGATAGAACTTCAACTGAACAGGTATTTTCTTGAACTTCTAACTCTTAGTACAGGCATCATTAGCTCTCGGTTTGTGAATAAGAAATGTTCTACTCATGCCAGTGAACCTGTACATGTTTTTACTTTTCATTTCTTTTGCTTGAGCTGTGAGAATTTAAGGTTTGAATATGGCAGAAAAGTTAGGTCATGATTTGGGATTGTCCAAATTCTCTCTCATTTCTGAGAGTTAGGATGAGTTCTTTATATATTTGAAATCGTGATTCAATGCTTAACATTTCTTATGTTGGAAGTTTGTGCAAAAGATCAAGGAATCAGGATATTTGAATGGGAGTTCTTGCGCGCGTTTTTCTGAATAATTTTGTGCAGAGGTTGAAGAAGAAGCCTCATGGGCTGGGCCAGCTTCTGTATTGCTTTTTACACCATATTTTTGATTCATACCCCCCTGAGCCCATTTGTTTTATTTTTATGATTTTTTTATCTTTCTTTTTTATTTTTGACTCATTTATTTTTGCTAATAATGTTTAAAACTTGAAAAATCATTTTTACACCATTTTTTCATTTTTTAAGTATTTATTTGTTTATATGGGCATTTATACATAAATATATATATCTACTATTATTTAGAAAAGAACTAGAATAAATAATGTAAATATATCTCACTTCTGATTTATTTCATTTTTTCCTTTTAATAATATTTTATACAAAATATACTTTTTTTATAAATAGTAAAATATTATTATTTTTATATATATAACTTATATTTAGAAATTAATATATATATATAT